>PTEX01000028.1:1011069-1138622 GCA_003342815.1 Eudromia elegans | reverse complement strand
AAAAAAAAAAAAAAAAAAAAAAAGGAAGAAGCGTGACCTGTTTGGATACCCTGAGCAAATGCAGAAGCCTGTTTCTATAAACACATGTAAAACAATAAGCTCTTTAAGAACAGGTATGCCAAGATTAAATATATCAATACCACAGGCACTGCCCACAACTCAGTCTTTAACAGATGAAGAAAAAAAAACCAAAAAAACAAAAACAAAAAAAAAAACCAACAACAAAGCCCACCCCTTCTAAAACATTTACATTCTTCAGATATGTGGGTTTCTCTTTCTTTTTTTTGGGAACTCATCAGCATAAGTCATGTATTTGGTTACAACACTTGGAGAGTACAAGCAAGTTTCACTTGTGCCTAGTTTTCTGAAACACAAAAGAAAAACAACTGGCTTTTTAAAAAAGGCTAAAAACAACAATGTGTTGTAATTCTATTATTTAGTTTAAAAAAATCAAAAGAAAAAATAACAAAAGAAAACCAAGACTATTTGGCATTTTTTCTGCTTACTCCTGAATATTTTAAGGCCCTGAGATTAGAATATTATGTTCTTGGGACCACAGGGCTAGATTAAACCCTAGTGCATCAATTCTCTCTTTAAGCCCTAACCAAAGTTCCAGCATTTCAACCTAACATCTATTTCCACTGAGACAAGGCTCACGTGCCTCAATTAGCTTTCTTTCAGAGAAGCTTATTACAAACCCGTCGCATCGTTGGTGTTTCCCGCAGGCTCAACCTTGCCGGCATGTCCATCAATGAAAACACACCCTGTAGCAGAGATAAGCTCCTGCCGTGAGGAAGGTGAACATGCATATATTCACTAGGAAGGGCTTCCAGGTGCTCATCACGTTCTCATCGTCCTCTTCCACRCTTTCCGACTTCACTGACTCCTCTTTGTGGGGCGAGAGATGCAGATTTTCACCAACAGTTCTCCTCCGAATTTCAGTGTCTTGACTAGAGCTTAAGGAGAGAGAAAGAAATATTCAGTCCTGGGTTCTCCATGTGGGAGAAGCCACGTGGGCTCTGCGAGTGCACAGCCTCTCCCACGGATCAGCCCAAAGCTGTAAATCATGTGTATGGGGAGCTGCAGCACACGACAAACACAGGCGGTTTCGGGTGTTAAATTACATGTTTTATAGCCCCTGAAACAGGAAACTAACTAGCACAACCAAGCCTAAATCCGGATGAGGAGAACATTAAGGTGGCAAAAATCTYCCCCAAAACCCTTTACTTCCCACTCCTCCAGTCCTTCACTGTCCCACATCCTTCAACATCAGACTGCTCATCTACTCAACACTTCTCTCCCCTGCCCAATTTAGAGTGGGATCTGGCTCATGTTTATTTACACAAAACTAAGCAAATTATTTCCAGGAAATTATTATTCACTGGAAAAGAAAAAAAAAACATAACAGATTTATAAAGCTAATGGGATGTGGGACATCAACCTGATTTCATACTTTTAATGAGGTACAGAATGTGTTAATTGTCCTCTTGTATCAGGTAAATATTGTGATATTGGAACTACTTTGTCACTGAGGGAAGAAAGAGCTAACAGGTTCAGCTCACGGTCACGGCCTCTCTAGGAGATGAGTTTGCAGAAAAACTCATCTCCCTGATCTCCAGTTCCCAGTCACACAAATACAACTCTCACTGATCTGCCTAAATGAAATACATGCATTTTGTCAGCTGCATCTGTTGAAAAGGCTCTGGAGTTCTSTGGAAGATACCAAAACTTAGTACTCTTACTCCAGTATTCCTGCAGCTGAAGATGCCTTGTTAGGAGACCATCTAGTGGGGGAACACTCAGGTTCCCCTCATTTTCTTTGGTGAGCCTGGGCCTTTGTTTGTTTTTACCCCTTTTTTTCATTTTGCTTTTAGCTCTATGTAGCATTCCTATCACTGTTCTGACCAGGAGTCGCTGCTGTGCTGATTTCAGTGTTTTCTGTGCCCATTTCTACGCTTTTCAGGCCCTCCTGCACAGCAGTAGTGACATCTAGTGGCTACGGACACAATTCTGAGCTGCTCTGGTGTCACTCAGCTACCAGCATTTCTACACATTCACTAGTCCTTACTGTTTAGGTTTAGGCAGAAAAAATTTCTGTTTGCGAAACCTTTGGAGCAACTTGGATTAATTTCACATTTTAAGGGTGCCTGAGAGCCCATCTTTCAGCTCCACGACKAACACCACCCTAACTTCTGAAGGACTCCTCTGTAATTTAACATGTTCTGTATGTAAACCCAGACTAAACCATATCCTTTTCCTTTATGCACTCTATGCACTCTTTAAGCACTGTAGTGCATCCCATAAATGGCCCTCATTTGTGCAAGAAGTTCAAAGAACATGAGTACGAGAGCAGGATGCACAGATCTGGGTTTCCAGACTGCTACACTAGCTCATCACGACCTGCTCAGGCCTTTTTGTAGGAAACGCCATTTAAGAACAAGTTCCYTATAACGTCTCAAAGCCGCAAGCCAAGCGCCCATTCTCCCTGGCACAGCCAGCATGGGACAGAGAGCAAGTTACCTGTGCGTGTCGAGCGGCGCAGAGGAGCAGGCTCGGCCGTCGGGAGCCACCTCCTCCACGGCGCTGACCGAGCCTCTGCCCTCGTCCTCTCCCCCCTGATGCTTGGGGAAGAACTCGGGGTGCTCGGGCATCCTTCCGTTGTGCATCTCCGAGGTCCGCTTGGGTGGCCTGGGAGGAGGCGGGGTGTGCTCAGGYGGCGGGTCCAGGTCCTCGTTGGAGAGCTCCTTCCACTGCTCCTTCAGGGAAGGAAACACCCCTTGAGACKTTCCCCTATTTAATAATCTCTTTTATGTAAGATACTGTAACTTTTAACTTTGACATGGCAGAGGCTTTATATTTGAGTTTTGGGGTTATTTTTAGGGTGAATGCTCATATGTATTGAAAAAGAGAAAAAAACCACAAAAATAAATCCAATCCTAGAAGTGTAGTATATAGAATTCAGCCACATATAGAAGAGATTAGCCACAAATGTGAGAAACTTTAAACTGCTTCTACATGAAAATTTAAATAGCACAAAATTGAGCCTGTGTTGTTAGGGTTCTGTTACCATTAATCAAAMACAGAGAATTTAAACCACAATATTTAAAATTGTGGCATATTAGAAAATTGCTGTTATCCAAAAGAGAAGACCAAACTGATGAAGCCAGGTCCACCTGGGTGAGAGCGTTGAGAAGTCTCTCTTACATAGGGGCCAGCTAACAGGACTACAAGTTCTTTTATGAAGAAATCACACAGTAAASCATGTCTTGTATTTAAGAACCCCAGACAATAAAATTTTACTCATGTTAAAGCAAGCAAGAAATTTAAAGCTTCATTCTACCCTGTCCATGCCAGAAAATGTTTGTTAGAGTCAAAAGAGAGTTGCGACTTACTGCAATAGTCTGTGCAGTCAGAAATACTCACTTGCACTGAGGCATCTCCCATAATGAATTTTGCCCCTTCAATAACAGCTAAATAGGAGAAGCGAAGCTGATCTGCTGTCTGTATCAGGCCCATTCTGTACTTCCTCATTTCCAGAAGAACCTGCTTTACGTCCACTGAAGAGGGATCTTTTCTTTTGTCCATCTAAAGAGAAAAATTTGAAACAGGCTTTATGCTCTGGTGAGATCCAACACAATTACTCATTCTGTAGGACAGAATTAATGAATTAATAAAAAGCCCGTATCAGCTCTGCATCAGCTTCTAAGACGACAGAGCGGTACCGCTTCACTGGATCTCCAAGATCTTGTCATTATTTCCTTTTGATTTTCGTTTTTGAAATGAAGGCAGACATTTTAACCTAGGCATGACTTCTGGGCATTAGCTGCTCTTACAGAGTAACAGAGGGCAGGTTTGCAAACCTGCAGTATCCCCTGCCTACAGGGAAAGCTGATTGTGCAAAAGGAAGCTCGTTAGATTTTTCAGTGCATCAGGATAGTTCACACTATTACTTATTCCAAACCAAATCTCATTATTTTGTATCTATGAGGGCAAGGTCTSTCTTTGAAGGACACTCCATTACTTCATGCTCAGAATGACCTGGTAAGAGCACGAGCTGCATCAGCTTTGAGAGGGAATGCTCCTCTTGAAACTGCCAAACTAGGACTGAGTAAAATAACAACTTGCAACAAGACTCCACAGAAAATGCTGCAGCTCCTTGTAAGGCCTCAGCAAACCACCCCTCAAATAACTCCAGAAATAGCTTTACTCCACCATGTAGGATAAGTGGTTCTTACCAGTAACAGACACGTATCAACCAAGCAAAAAGTCCCTGATCTCCCGATTCCTGCACTGCAGTGCACAACAACAGGTCCATGCTCAGGGCTAAGAGACCCAGACTCTCTCACTTTGAACAGGAAATTGAGGAATGAAGCAGGTGACTCTGGAACTCCAAAGTCAGGCCACGTAGTATAATGAAAGTGCAGAATCTCTCTTGTTCCGTGTGTCTGTAAGAGAAGGTATTTATAAAATCTTTTAGCCTAGAAGAGTCAAGGGCTATTCAAAGCACAGTTCCCTACAACAATGTTCTAATGAGCAAATTCCATTCCTAGCGCGTTCATTTTCCTTGCAAATAATCTCGTTTTTAACATATCTATCATGGTTGGGCATGTTTAGCTTTAGGTCAATTTCATATTTGTTCATTTGGAAAAACTGTAGCCACTTCCTTTAAAAATAACCCTGTGATTTTTATGGAATGGAGGGCTGTGCATGCACAGTTTTTTATGACATTCATGCTGAATTACTTCCTCTCTCAAACTACATTACAGGAACTCTGTTACTCCAGAACAGCTGACTTTTAAATTCAAATGACAAAGTTCCTCCAGTCT
Source organism: Eudromia elegans (assembly GCA_003342815.1). NCBI lineage: Eukaryota > Metazoa > Chordata > Aves > Tinamiformes > Tinamidae > Eudromia > Eudromia elegans. Next base: position 1,133,796 of record PTEX01000028.1, on the reverse strand, counting down.
GAGAGAGTTTCTTAGCTGTGCRGCTATAAAAGCCATCTTGTGTTTTGCTGTGAAATTCTCAGTATTTTGAGCAAAGAAAATGAGATGTAGAACATCATTTAATCTTTTTCAGTATAGTTAAAATGCTCTTATCAGCACAGGATAGCCAGCTCTATCCGGGGCCTGCCAGTTTCCAAAGGTTCCAAAAAGTTCAGACTATCACCTGAACATCTCTCAAAATCAAGTACCTCAAGACACACAAGTCTTTTACCATCCCTGAGAGCAAAAATCTCTCACTGTCACAGCCATTTCTTTACAGCTTTGTTCCCTATYTGAATAATTTCTTCCAAGATTACTAAGCAACTGGCGCATACATCATCCTAGAATCCCCAGCCACAGCTTTAAAATACATGTCTGTGGCAAACACTGTATTTAAGTCACACCGCAAACTACAACCACCAAATTCTTACTCACTCAGGTACAATTTGGCTGCCAAATTAATAACTCTTAACTGTTTCATATTTCCTAGCAAGCACAATTCAAATGTGTGAAGCTAAGAGCAGACCTGAGGAATAACTGTACCTTAGCAGTGCAGTGGTGAGCAGTGCCAGGACAGAACAGTCACACAGTAGTCAGCTTATCATGGCACAGTGTTCCTAGCACAACCCATAGGAACCTCAGCTGCTTGCATGTTCTTCCAGGTCCAGGCTCCCCCAGCTTTAGATCATCTCCCTCCTCTGAATGACTCTGATTTTGTGTTTCTCCTCTATTATAGTAATGTTCTAATGCAGAAACAGCGTGCTGAGCTTTATTTTGATATTGCCAAAAAGAAAAGAGACGCTCTTCTAAAGTTAGTGCCCTGRTCCTCATGCTGAGCTCTATATGGCTCATTGCAAGAGCAGGGTTGAAATGATTCCTGCTTTCTGAGAGCCATCAGCACAAAATCTGAACACTTAGAGCAAGTTAGAGTCAAACTGGAACTGGTAGAATAAGTGACTGGAAAAGCAACTATTTCAGACCTAAGAATAAAAGCACTAAGACATTCGCAAGGTGAAGTTATAAGGGGTTTTCTGAAATCCCACACTGTGACACACTAACCTCACTGAGCCTGTGTATTCATATCTTTGTCTGTAGACTCAAGCATTCCCAAACTTATTTCAAAAATATTTAGAAATTCACTTTTATAACATAAATTGGAGGCTATGGAATAATCCATGTGGGATTACTAACGTTATAGGGAGGYAAGTCTCCCCTCAAAGAGGTTAAAGGATCTGATTGGTAGCATCTGTACTCACTGTAAGGTTTTCCAATTCTAGCTGTCGTACTGTGTAATATGATTTTATATCTTCAGATATCAACGTTAGTTTCAAGTTTGTATCTTCAAAAAACATTTCTTTCTCTTCCTTCTGTGGCCAGTACTGTGCACATTTTATCTAAAAATAAACAGGAACAATTTATATATATCATTTATATTTGTGGAAAAGGCAAAGTAAGTGTACATAAATACAACATTTTCTYGTATGAGAATTGAATGATCTGCCTTTATTATAAGAAGAAACAATTCTAGTGTGAGGSATATCAGTCTTACATATTGCAGAACCATGTCCTCAGTGAATCTTCTGTATTTGTCAGATTATCTTGMACCTGACAGAAGTCATGAACATACCTACAGCTCAAGGGCAGCTTTGTGTAGGTAGAAATCATCTTATTCCACATGTGAGCTGAAAGAGGGTGCAGCTGACCTGCACCGATACAGGATCTACTCAAAATCACCAAAAATGGTTTTWATTTTGGCCTGTGTCAGACTAATAATAATACCAACAAAATATAACAATTTCTAAATATAAAAGCTACCAGAGCACTCAGAAAAATCTGAATTTTAGTCTACTCAGCATTTTACATATATTACCATCATGTTACATAGTTAAACATTTCAAAAGAAGGGATAAATGTTAAGATGAAAAGAGCAGAACATACAAAACAGTATGAAAAGGGATTATGAATTCAATTAGTAAGCTATAAACAGAATTACAATGTTACTAGTTTCCAAGTGTAATGCTTGATGAGATTTTGGTCACTCCATTTACTCACATCAAAGTGAAAAAAAAAAAAAGCATTGAGATCACTTTGCACACAACACAGTTTAAAAGTGCCAAAAAAAAWTCCTGTAGTCAGCAAACATCCCTGTCACCTGCTTCTTACTGGAGTTTGATGTTCTCAGAGAAGTTTTTTTTTTCAGTGCACTTAGTTTTGCAATAAGGCTGTTAAATGCTGGACCCTTTGAGTCAACCAAATAGGAAAGTAACACATTTTTCCCAGTATGGGAAAAAACAAAACTAAAGAAACTCTTCAGCGACACAAATAGGAAAGTCTGCAACACAGTTTCTGACCATGCAGCCTAAGGGTATTCTGGCTATGACTGCTGGCCTGCTACTTCTGCATTTATACACTGCTCCCCTGAAGCGGAATCAAGACCAGCACTCGTCCAGACCTAAACTTGCAACAGGAATGAATTGCTGGTCCTTGGTAATGCTTCTTATATCAAATTGCAAATAATAGGTCTTCAAGTGGAAAAAAACCCATAGGAACAAGAAAATTGATTATTATGTAGTTCTGTTACCTAAGAGAAAGTGCTGTTCTGCATTTAATGGGAGCAAAGATGAAAAAGAACAGTATTCYCACCTCCAACCATTTCTTATGGCATTTTATAAAAATAAGAAAAGCCTTTTATTCTTAGGTAGGCAAAGTAATTTCAGTCCGTTCTTTCAAGTTTAGATATACCAGTGTCTAGCCTTACTCTAGTTCTTACTCTKATTTTCTCCTCCAGTTTGTTAGTCACAATCCAGACACAATCCTCTGTGCTCTTCTGTATTAATGCTTAAGGGACAGTAATTGGCTGTGCGTCTARTTTTTCCACCAAATGTGTCTGCAAACAATATTCTGTTGAGCTTCACTGTAGGTCCCCCATTGCTGTTTGCTGCCTGCCCTAAGGGATCGCAATAATTCGTTTTGTTCAAAACTTTTGGCAGTGAAGAGARTGAGTGGGAATGGTTGGAAAGGAAGAAACTATTGAAAAATATGGTTACTGCATCTCTTTTGAAGATTAAGTTTCACTTACACTACAAAAAAAAGCAGAATACTCACAATCAAGACTGCAGTTTGTTAAAATACAACTCACTGCACAAGAATTTTCCTAATTATTGGAAATTCCTGATTACACTAAAGCACATACCACCCAGTTATCAGCAGTGGGTATGCAACATGCCAACTACCCATCCTCTGAAGTGTCTTATATTGCAACAGCCAACATAAAATTGTACACATCTATCATTTTTTAAAATCACTTTGAATTTGCACAGAGTCCAAGTCCAGTTTAGGAGCACAGGACAGAAGCCTTATTAGCACCCAGGGAAATTTCCAWAGCCATGGATGAAAAAATTAACTCTCCATCTGGCGCTTCCTGCCCTCTCCACTATGAGCAGCCCCAGCCATTTCCTCTGACAGAGCAGCTGCTCTTTGTACCAAAGGAACCATCTGGTACAAAGCCTTATTTCACCCATCTGAAGGCTAATTACCTAAAATTACCCCAATGGTTTATCTATTGTTCTCCTTTATCTTTTGACTCTCTTGTCTTACTTAAGCCTCTTAAAATATCCGGGCAGAACTAAGCCCACTGAGCTGGTCCTAGCAAGCAAACCACTGCACTAACACCTGTGCTCAAGATGACCGTGCAAGATGAATGCTTGAGCTAGATACGGGAAAAGAACTCCTCACTGAACCTCTGCTTGCCTCGTATTTGGAACGTTTTCCAAAAATAGTGACACAAACAGGAGAAGCAACACATATAAAAGCAGGTATAATAATTAGATCTTTTACTGTACGAAGTAAACTTCAGGGTATAGTTCCTCTACAATTACTTTAAAGCCACCTGATAATGCTTGTGATTGAACACGTGGCGTTAATGTCCTCTGATAGGTACAATCTCTATACAATGAAAAGCACATTCAAATATCTAGGTAGGCAATTAAGACCAAATATTCATCTGTGTGGAGTCCTGATATGTTCATGTCTTATCCCTGCCAAAATCCAAAAGAAATCAGCAGCTGCAATCACAAACTTGCTTGTTTTCTGACTTCAATAAGATTGGTTTACCAAGTAACCCAATTCTAGAATTGAATAGAATTCATTAGAGAAAATACATATGAGCACTTTATTTTCTAACAGTTTTTGGTAATTGCTTTTTCTGTAAACCACACACATGCAACAAACACACAGCTAAAACCGGAAAAGTACTTACTGATCCCTTTTCCATCACTCTGTTCAACATGACAACACCACGGCTCTTCTGTTCCCAAACCATCTCCCAAAAGTGACCACAAGTATTTGGCAAAGGACCCTGCACAGACAGAAGCCCCAGAAATAAGCATTATTTTCTGTTAATGTCAGAGCAATGTTCCCTGGTAAAAGCCACTACACTAGGCAATAAAGTTGAGTAAGTAACAAGAAAACTCCTTATTTTAAACTGTAAACAAGTGGTGCTATAGCTTTAAGTTCCATTTTCCCACTGCGAATTCACCCGCAGAAGGGCAGTAAATCTGTTTCCCACACATAACAGGAAGGGAGAAGTAGCCTCATTTGYGAGAAGAGAACTGGGAGTGAAAAACACTCAGAGAACTTTCTTAGGAAGGGCAAAAAAATAATGGGGAAACGAGTCCTCAGCAACCAGCAGCGGAATTAAAACATATGTTTAACTATTCTGCAATATTTCACTGTTATACACAACGCTTGGAAAACGCTAAATTAAACAAACATTCAAAAGACTAAAAATGCCAGCCCACTTAATGAGCTAAGCAGGTTTCAGGCATCTTCATGRATACTGTACTGCTTGCTTTGGGACTGAACAAAACGGTAATTCCTTTTCAAGAACTATCTGCTCACAAAGTAGATTCCCTTAAATGCTAGGACTTGGGTTCCATTTCTTTGTTCTTCTCTATTCCCAAATCCCGAAAAAAATTACCAAGATTAGAGACCAGGACTATCTCCAGGGAACTGCRCATTTAGGACAAGCAAGAATTCTGGCACAGAATGAGAAGTCAGGGTATTTAAGCATTTGAAAATCCATTACATAAATAGGCATGGAAGTCACAGATTCAGTGAAAAACAGCAACTTCTTCCCCCTGACACCCTCGCCACAGAAGCCTGTATTCATATTAAAGGTGAAGCATCACACTGCCCAACTTGTACYGCTTGGAGGCTGGGTTGTTAAAACAAGGCACCCGTAAATACTAACAGCACTTTCAGAAGGACACAAGTACAAAGAGGCAACAAAGCACATTGCTTATTTGGGTTGWACATCAGGGCTCTTAGAAATGAATTACAGGTATAAGAAAATTTCTAGTATATTTTGTGTAACTTCTGCCCTGTTCAACATAAGGTTCTTAATATTCATTACGGTTAAAGTATRCTACTCCAAAGAGATCTGGAAATTCTCTAAGTTCATATGTAAGTTCTTCTGTAAATGTGAAGCCTTCCTATTGAATGAGGTTCACTGCTCAGAAAATATATCGGGGGACATAGAGGCTGTAACGGTCCTTATGCTGGTTTTGCACACAGGAGAAATGTGATTCATTTCAACCACATCTAAATGGTGCCTGTCATACGCCAATTCATCATAAGGAGATTTCTTCAAGTGTGTTAGCTCCTCTTCTAAACCAAAATGTAGATGTGCTTAAAGCTAGATATACAGAGGGACAGAGATCCTCTAAGAAAGTCAGTCAGTGTTGACAGATAACACAGAAAAATAGGTATTGTAACTGTAAAATTGTTCTGAGCATACAGTACRTTTAAATATCCATCCTCATGGTTACCTAAACTTAACTGGTTTTAAAACACAGAAATAAACATTATGACTTAAAGAAGTCTAAAGAAAAACAACTCAAATCACCATATGATTTCTATTATTCACTGCCAGGAATTACCTGGGTGAGGATGTAGCTCCTTTGGGCCTCTTCCATTTTTATCAAACTTGCATTGATGTAGTCATTGTCACCTTTGTTTAGCTTAATTCGACTGTGATCAACTACAAATAAATAGAAAACACTGGTTAATGCATTTTGTTGCACAATCTCATCAGGTATTAGGATCCTCCTAAAGATCCTAATCAAGTATAGAGGAGAAGTGTTGTGTGGTACTCTGGGATTATAATAAAAGACCATGAAAACAACACTACACACCAAAACACTGAACATAATTTGGACTTCTTACAAAGAAGAAAACATCTTACAAATGAGATGTCTCACAAATAGGCTTTAGCTGTAAAAAGAAGTCATTAGAGTTCAATAGCCTGTTACAAACAGTGGAAAAGAAAGAGTACTTACAGGGGCTGACATCTCGGTACCTATTTCTGTTTTTGTTTCTGGGATGTTTGGCCACTTTACATGGAAAGTCACTGGCTTCATGCCTGATGTCCTTGAAAAAAAAAAAAGAAAACTTTGATGTGAATCCTTCTAATATCATAAATACCATTAGCTATTTTCAGACAAATATCCAATTAAAATGATATTTTCATACATTAAAGTTTTGGATAGTAAAGTCTTTGGGATTCAAATTAAGAACTGAATTTAAATCTATCAGAACACAGCACTAACTTTATTTGCCTGTGAAAATATGATTACCTTSCATAATAAACAGTAAAACTTTCAGTAGCAGTACCAGACATAGTAGAACCAGACATTATAACTTTATACATCTGATGAAGCAGAGTTTCTGTCCCAAAGCACTTTCATATAAACTGCTTTATGCAGTTGCTTCCACTCCCAGTGAAACTATCAATTATTTTTCTGAGTCAGAAACAAATTAGAAAGAGTCCATTATGATAGAAAAACCTGTCTATCCCTCGGCGTCAAATACACACGCAGCGACGCCTCAACAGCAGCATGCAAGTCATGCCTAAGATCATTCAGATCTTTATCTTGCCAGCAAGAAGTCACAAACCTACWAATGGCAGGAACTGTTTGTATCCAACACACAGGCCCAACTAAACCCTAGGTACTCTCTCAAGCACACACTGAGGGTTTCCTCCAGGCTTTTTCAGCTCCATGTTACACCTCAGACATTTGATACAACTTCAGAAGATACAATAAAAAGAATTCCAATGTCCTTGGACTTTATTCTCAATTTGTAGAAATAGAGTTTCACACTGTAAGCATACAACGTGTAAGTTTATAATTCTTAAAAAATAAAGTACTGGGATTTTCAAAATGAAGCTGTCAGGTTTCWCCAAGATTAATGTAAAGGAATGGACTTACTATAAAAAGATGTTTAGATGGTATAAACCATTTTAAGAAGTCCTGAGACAAATAGTTTGTAGAAACACATGAAATGAACRTTGGAACCTAGCCCAGAGGCCATTCAAAAATATTCCTTAAAAACTCAGCATTCAGCTAAATTCACCCCTTCCGTAAGAGGAAGATGTATTTTGTTAAATATATTTGTCTGAATGAAGCTGAGTATGACATTAAGTTATCCTCCCAGATGCAGACACCTCAGAGTGTGGCCAGGGATCCACGCACCCMCCAGGACCGCGAGGACAGAAGCGGCTTGGGCGCCGTGCAGGGCTGGCCGCGCACGCTGCACACAAGGCTGCACCTTCCTCCACCAGGACTTCTGAGCCAGCTCAGGCTCTGGTTTAACTCGCGAGAGCTTTCCTACAGCACAGGGACAGGACTGGACAGCACCTCAGAACCCTGACACACAGGCCAGATTGGGATGCTTTTGTGGCTCTGTCAGTCTTGYGTAAGGAACCATTTACAGTGCTTTSGGTATCAGGTTCACCTTTCTCTACCTCGTTACTGAGATCTGTATCAATTTACACTGAATATTACATGTCAAGCTAAGGGTTCTATTTTACATCTACCTGCTCAAAATTAGTACAGTATTCTGACATGGCTCGTCACTGAAATAAGCCCTGACATCAGCTGCTAGCTTTTTATAACTTAACACATGTCTGCTAGTATTTCTGCTTATGAAGAATGCAGTCTGGAGAATATGATCTCGACTGCCACAGTCTAATATCTCAAACATGAAGCAACTAAAATGGCTGTTTTCCTAAATTCATCCCTGACACTAAGTTGGTGATTCTGCATTTTGCAGCGTTTTTTTCCCCTCTCTTCTGTACTCACTGTACACGATTAACAAGAGACAAAAACAAGGAACTAGGAAAAATGTTTTGCTAGCTCTCTAACCACAYTTCCCACAGAGCCTACATATTTCTTTTTAGTTTCTTTCTTTTTTTTTTTTWAAATGCAAAGAAACCTCTCAGGGTTCATTTGAAAAGAAACCCAAAAGACACCCAAAACATAAATCCTTAGGCTCCTTTTTTCTTYACCTGTTATACTGGGGTTAAGATGGTTATTGTTTGCTTATTTTGGGGGGGACTAAAGAGTTGGCTAGCATCTCTATCCAAACACTAGATTTTTTTTTTCTTTAAGATGCTAAGATGGCTAAAGGTACAGAAAGAATAAATGAATTGAAGTAGATGCTAAGATCACTTCCAGGATACTAAGCTGACTGCAGTGGAAATGAGATGGTTTTCAAAGATTATTGGAGAGAAACACTCCAGGGACAAGTTCTGTAGAAGTGTCTTCTTGTTACAGGCTGTTTTGCATGCTCCTCTGAAGCTTCTGTTATCGGTTAGTGCAAGCATCAGCATTATCAAATTAGAAAGCTACTGATGCGAGTGGCGAGGCAGTTTCAAAACACATCAATAATACTACAACGTYGGCCTGCTCGAGACAGCAGACTCATCCAAAGCACAGAAATGTTACGGCTTGAGTGACCCGAAGCCAGCGATGCTGCAAGAACTGAAGTTAGCCAATGAATACAGGGCWATTTAACACCTTCTTGAACCACGCTTTTAGCCACACTGCAAAGATACTGTTATTTAAAAACAGAGCATGGTACTGCAYTTAAAAGGTCATGTAATATAAAGCTTCAAAGAGGAAGAGCTAAAATTTAAGCCAGTTTTACAAAGTTAAATGCTTCTGGTTTAGAGCATGAGTCATTCCAAGCCACTCATCCCCTGGTTTTAAGTCCTGCACAGGGTACAAACAGTCCCAGTAATATCAAGGGTGGAAAGAGGAAGTCTACTGAAGCCCTTTTCTTCAAATGGAAGATCCTTGTTGCTGTTAAGCTGTAGCAGTGCCTGGAATGAGAAGTTCTTCAGTGCTTTCCATTCTACGATTTCATGGCAAGATCACTATTTCCTGGTGCAAATACAGGACACAGAATAGAAGCCGTCGATGGCTGTGCTATTCAGATAAATGACACAGATCTTCCGAACACATATTTGCTCTCCAGAGTCCTGGAGATGCTCAGCATGAAGAGGTGTTCATGGCGACTCAGTCCCTTGTCAAAAAGCCTCTGCACCAGATTTCCTGACCTTTCTCCCAGCCTTAGCAATTCACTCTAGAGTCTACAGCCTTTTGATTTAATTCCTCCCCGCCTTCAAAAATTCCCCCATTCAGTCTCTTAACCCCTAGCTACTCTAGAGCTCTACATCTGTAGAAAATGTAGTCCCTGAGAAGCAGTGAACTGACTCCTATACTAAAGGACCTTGCTAACATATAAAGCCTACCAAAACCAACTTTGCATTCAACTCACTTGGACAAACTAGACTGCACTTCTGGCACCATAATAAACTTGATAGCAGGACATTTGGCTGGGGATGAAAAATGAGGATGTAACTTGTAGGCAACAAGAAACTCAATGTGCGTCCAAAGGCCCAATAGATGAAAGGACAATTTCATCATGTAACAATAACCATAAMAACAATTCAGAATTTCTACCAGAGAAATTAAACACATGCCAATTTTAAAAATCCCTTTTAAACATTTTACATAGTCTCTTAGTTTTGTTTTCAAGGAAAATGMCAACATTGATTAGCTAATTAATATGTCTCCAAAGAGGCACTGGGCTGGCATGCTGAGCCTCTTCCAGAGGTCAAGCTGTGCGACACAGAAAAAGGAACAGGCTTGTTTAAAGTTCAACAAAACTATTACGTTAGTTTAAAAAAAAGTCACACACTTGCAACACGGTTTTCCTAGAAAGCCCCTTGCTAGTTCAGCACTATGTGGGCACTCTGGAACAGGCCGTAGCCGTGCAGCGTAAGCAATGCTCCCTCCGCGACAGTCAGCTGGTCGTGGGCACGGAAATAACCCCCAGGAGAATGCCAACGAGGAACAAGCACGTTATTAAATCATATCAGCACTCGGGAAGGGCATGAATTTCTTCCGGGCTCGTTGTCTTCTTTACATCTATCAAGTATTATCCACTATTTCTCACCATCCCCTTGTTTTAACACATCTTCCCATAAAAATTTAAGAACCTCGAAGGTTAATCCTGCAGTACCTTATTGTACCTGCTCCATCATGTTGTACAACCAAATACTGTGAAAGTTCCGGGAAACACTCCCACCCAAACTGTTCTCACAGCACAGATACACACTCCAATAAGGGAGAGGGCCACACACTGGTGTCATTTATCAATTTCAATAGCATTATATATATATATTATRCATTATATATTTTGCATGTTGTCAAAAGGAAAACATTTCTGTAGTATAAATCATTGCAATGCCACAGAATTCAGTCACTTGGATTCTCATATTCTTTTTGAGGATYGATGGAGAGCAGAGACAATTAGAGATTGATTCCTCATGCTGAGCGTTGTGTGAAATTCTAATATTTGGTTAAAAAATTACATGAACCTTCTCAAATTTCAGTAAGTTCAAAATACAGTTTGTCCTTTAAATTTATGACCCATAACAGAAGTTGTTCAGAGGAGCTGGCAGGAACACTTGGCTTCTGGTGTTCTGTAGCAACGCACTCGCTGCCAAAACAGGAAACAACTGAATGGAGGATCAGTAAAAGATACTCCAGGTTCTCCCCTCATTTTCACGTCCATCTCTTTTTTTTTTCCCTGCAATTCAATCTACTCCAAAAGTAAATCTGAGATGTTTCTGAAGGACAGAGATTTTTTGAGAAGTCCAAATGGTTTTCTTGACTGCTGTTTTGCARAGGAAAAGCTCTGCTATCTTTATCATCAAAGAAAGTCAGTGCCAGGAAATAAACCACAGTCTTATTAAGCGTTCTTATTAAAGAGGTTTTAAGCAAGTTACTCATCTTCTATAAGTAAAATAATCATTGAGATGAGATCCAGATCTGGATTTTCCCTAACATCAGGGGTGTTCAGATAAAAAAATTGTTTAACTTCATCTTCAATAGTCTGATGTATCAAAAAGCCCAGATATCTACCTGGCTTCTGAAGGAATTAAAGTCCTTGCAAATCCAGACTTTAACCTGTTTGCAGTATAGGTTTGTATGAGTTTAAAAAACCTCCTTTGCTGATCTGTATGGCTTCCCAAGCTTTGTAACAGACAAGACTCTAAACGGAGTCCTCCTTTCTGAATCAGCTAGTGTTTTCATCCTGACATTTTGCAAGCCATTTTATAACAACGTTATAACTTTTATAGGACAACTACCACAAAAGGAAAGGCTGTGTCTAAACCTCAAGGAGGGTGGGGATAAATGGGAGAGAAGACCTAAAAAATGAAGATACTAGAACGAAAGGGAGGAGCAAGAAAAGTTCCAACCCACGCTTTTCACAGTGCTGTGTGAAAGCCAGAACACTGTGCTGCACAACCAAGACGTATTTTCTAGAAGTTAAACAAGCTGCAAATGACACCTTGCAAACTGGAAACCAAAGGATATGAGATGCCCTTGGAACTGCTGCACGTGTTTCTCAAGGGGATCTCCGACTTCATGAAACAGGACCCGTAGAAGGAATTATTATTTACACTCACTCCCAGTCCCCCACTATCTTTCAGAGACATTACATACAGTGTAGATAACCTCAATCAGTACTAAGAAACCAAGACTTTAATATGTCTCTAAGTTCTTGCATAATGGCCATTTCATCTTAGGAAAAAAGCTCATATGAATTAAAAAAAAAAAAAAAAAAGTGAAGTGAAGTGAAGTGACACCGTGAATTTCAGGCTGCCTTTTGTTTGCTGTTTGGACATTAGTATAGGCACACTGCTCACTTTTTGGTCATTAGTCACTAATATGTTTAAGTTTTACCTCTCCTGTTGCTCTTTAAATACAAACTACCTGCAAACTTGATAAGCGTTAAAGGARTTACGCTGGGTAATTCTTTTTGAGATTTAAATCTCAACTTTTGAAAAACTTCAATAATATGAAAAAGGTTTTATTTTCTTTATTTTCAGTCACTTGAGATGATGTCTAAAAATCACCCATACTTTGTTAATTTCAGAAGTTTCACTTGGGGCAGAAATCAATAAGCACAAAGTGAATCACTCCAGCCTGACTTCCTGTAAATTGATTTCAGCATAGCGAAACCTGTACATTTAAGATTTTGCAGAAGAAAAAGGTTCCTGTAAACGAGYAGAACAAAGGCACACAACCAAGCATCCTCTCCCCTCACACAGATTGCCCATGTGATTTGATCCACACAGGTACAAGGCACTGGAACGTGCGCTCTCCTGTAAGACAGAAAAACATCCACTCTCTCCATTCATTAGGGAACATGCTGACAAATAAACCCCCATTTCCTCCCTGCTGTATGACTAGAGTGGAAAGCAATTAAAGTCATTACTGGATTCTGCCTGTAGGACRATCTGCAGTTGTCTTCTCCCCCTCTTCCTGGTGTCTCCTCTGACAAACTGTCTCYTTGATTTTGATAAATATAACAAAGGGCATCTTTTTCTTTCCTTGGAGAATTTTTATGTCTTTCCTCACAAAGCTACAGTTGCTGGCTTTCTCTTACTTGCATATTTAAGAAATGACACATAATTGACTTGAATCTGAATTTTTGTTTCAGAATTTAAACTCGGGCTGGCACATGAATGGCAACAAGGACATGTTTTTGATCCAAGCAGCACATTTCAACCAGACCTGCAACCATCACTACCACCCCGACACCTGAATCGGGCAGCACATTTGACGTCTCGTCAGCTAAAAGCTAACCAGAACGTTGTGGATTCTTTTTTCTTATCTCTCATTTTTTGWACCCAATGTATAGGTCTGTTCCRTGACCTTTAGTTCTGAACATGTCTTACTCCTCTGTTTACACAGGCATGCCAGCACACTGYCAAGAAAAAATGCAATATCTGGCAYTTCTATTTCCACTGTTAACACGGAGTTTGAGAGGCTCCTATCCTACCAGGTATTGTGCCAACATAGCACAATATAACCTTCCTCCTGAAGACAGACTTTCAGACAGTTATTTAAACTAGTATTTGAGCTACTGTCATTGCCTCAAGCCCTCTCCATCACATGGAGAGACTATTAACATCCCCAGTAATGAATAAAAGCAAAGTATTACAATTACCAAAGGAGTTGGAGCATCCAAGCACAGAATGAGCTCTGTGGTCTTGATSATTGTTACCACACACCAGATTTGAAAGGATGCTGCCCTACATATGTGAGGAGCTGAAGTTTAGATCTTTCCACTAAGGCTTCATTAAGTTTTAAAAGAGACTTCATCTTACTTTAGAGGAGTACTTCACAGTCATTGAACTACAAATGAAACTTGTCTGTGGTATTTGTGTCCTTTCACCTTTTCCTGGAAAGTATGTTGACTAAAAACCAAACAAACAGCACAGCAGTTTTAACCGTTTAATAGACAAATACTACAGTCATGCTGCTGAAAAATAGTATTTTTGAGAAACTGAATAAAATTGCAATTATTAGAAGAGATTTTTTTAAAGGAATTCAACACTCTCTTAAAAAAAGGAGATTCAACTTACAGAATTTCAAAACTACTATAGCACGATTTTTATTCCTTTCATAGATGATGTGAGCTAAAGACCTCCCGCTTACTCACTGATCTCCCAGAACATCCACCCCATTAACAAAAGTCCTGCCAAGCCAGGCCTTCCCCATCTGCTAAGGTACATATTCAATATATACGTAATAACTTGTAACTCAATAACTCAAATCATTTTAAAGTTACAGGATGGACAAGGAGAAAAAGTGGAAGATAATTATCAAAATTTTCAGATTAAGAAATTATATGTGAGCTAGAAAGCCGATTGTTTAGAATATACCACAATTAGAAATCATTAGAGGAAATTAAGGTCAGTGTTAGAACATTCTAGCTCCATTGCCTGCAGTAACGCTGCTAAAAGTTTAACATGACAAGATGCACTTCCACAACACAGCAAACTTCAGCAACCCAGCTCAGACAAGCAGCTYACACAGTTCCCCTCCTGATGCGTTCATGAAGTTATCTGCGAATGCRTAACACATTAGAGCTTCCAAAAAAAGGTCCTTCCACCAACAGCTCAACTGGCACGATACACATATCCGCATATCGTTTTCCCTAGGGAAAGGCAACTTCACTGTGAAACTAGAGAGCAGAAATTGGCAGCAGGGAGCAGGAGTCATCTCTACAGTCATCATCTCTACAGGAGTCTATCAGGAGTCATCATCTCTACAGAATTCATTAGAGGAAAAATATGTATTTGCCAAGAACAGCATAGTTCTAACCCTCAAGAGAAGGCTAACGATTAAGTCAGTGGAAGAAGAGTTGTTTTGCTGAACAGTGTCCTAGTGGTAAAGATAAGAAATACAGAGTTTGTATTTCTGAGAGTTTCACACACACACAGAGTGCTAGAGCAATTCCCAGAAGGACATCTGATACCAAATAAAATCACAAGGACTTTAAACTACAGCGGCAGTAACTGGGAACATATCCTTTTCAGTTTTCTGTTTATTTTACAGGAATACTTTCTGCTGCAGCTGGATGATGAGGTCAAAAACACAAACAAGAAAACTGTGCATCTCCAGCTCTTGAACAATGGAAAATTGACACTGTGAGTGGTGATCCAGTTACTGGCAACGATGGCTCCACAAAAGATCAAAGACAGGACCTACAAACACAACCTGAAAGCAGGGAATAAGACAACCTCCAAAGGTGTGGTTGGAGCCCTGAGTGAATATTTAAAAGTACATGGAGTTAGAGATGACTATACAGTGCCACTGAAAAGCAAAAATCAACTAGTCTCAGAGACAAAAAAAAGAAAAAAGAATTCTGAAGAGGTCTTAAAGCACAATATATCTCTAAAGAAAAGGAAGTTTTTAAAGAACTCTGAAGTTGTTCTAACATTTATCAWATTCTATAGGAATTTTTCAACTTATTTGGCACTTAACAACACCTCCTAGAAACTGCAGTCAATATAGGAAATATTAAGAGAAGTAAGAGGCCTCACACACTCCAAGACTCATCAGCAATTCATCTTCACTTATGCTGGTAACATAGCATTCAAATTTGCATGCAAAGGGAAAAGACACAGGTACATAATCCTTCTGAAGTTCTTTAGAGACTTAAAGCTAATACATATTTAAGACTTACAGTGGAAAATATCATATACTTCTCACATCACTGCTATTGTTCTTTGGATGCCATGATGTCRCATTTTTGTTGCTGTTGGCACTGCCTTCCAAACCAAACGTTTATATCAAATTTGGATGGCTAAAACATTAAAGGGCTTTGGTGGGAAAGCGAGAATCTTTCAGCTACAGTAGCGATTTTTATCTACATTCTCTCTTCCAAATAGCCACTATCACAGCGAGTCTGCTCCCCTGGAGCTCAAATGCAACAACCAAGGAAATCTCGCACTGCAGATGGCAAGATGCATCGTGGTTGCTGCTGTGGATGCTGCTTGTGCCGTCCAAATGGATTGCTTTTCATCCACAACGCTCTAACTCATTAGATTTCTAACTTAAGTATCAGCCTTGCTCACTACCATTTTAGGAATCCAAACACCACAGYGTAGCACTCTTTGGTTGACAGCTGTTTTGGAACAAGTTATATTCTTCTCTTTTGAGCGGGGAGGATACTCCTCTGCGCAATTTTTGGGGGCTCTTGCAGGAATGCTTTTGTCTTCCCTGGTCCCTATGGACAAGGGAAAAAATATTTAGATTAGCTCCAGCATTAGCACCACAGAAGAAATTGCTACTGGAAGTGGACACCCTCCAGGGCCAGGTTAGCCAGGCCTGGAATTCATGCACATCCTGCACTTTTTTGTTGAGAAAGTCTCTCTCAAAAGCAAATCTAGGTTAGTATTCAGTGGCCTATTTTCCACAGGGAYGTAAAACCAAAAGCAGAAGAATTAGTACTCAGGAATCAGAACTATCTTCTAGAGTTTGTCTAATTGAGTTCTTCTCTCAAGTTAAGTTACACTCTTCTGTAAAATACAGGCAATTAAAGATATTTTAAACAACAGCTTGACATATATTACACTGAAGAACAATCAATTTAACTAACATGTAATATATACACATGAAGCACCTATTCAGTACACATATACTACGAGGAACACTTTTGTTATCAATAATCTTTGTAATAAATATTACCTCGAGGTAATATTTGAATTCCTAGCTTAGTCAGCTTGGCACAGCAGAGACAGCTGTGCTCACGGTAACCTCCAATTAATTTGCATATTGTAACAGTTCTAAAAGTTATTTCCCCCTCAGAAACCCACTAAATCATCCTTCACTGCACAATACTATTACCATATCAAGTGCAGCAGCAAAAGATTATTCATATTTCACAGACTTATCACTATTTTTTCCTGTAGTGTTTAAATTATATATTCTTATTTGATAAGGTAGGGCAACCTTGTCTGGAATATTCAGAAGAGCATTAAATCTGCATTAAACAAGCTGGGCAACAGCAGTAAACATTTAACATGGAAAAGAAAGGATTCAATCCTCACTTAAGTCTCTTCAGTATCTTCAAAGGATGGCAGTCAGTGTTTAAAGCAAAATTACTGCTTTTATAGCAAAGAAGTGTCACTTTTCAGAAATGACTTGGTATTCCAGCATTCTCAAAGCTAAGTATAATTTTTAATTAATTTGCTGAAGTTAATTGGATAAAGTCTTGCCATTACCAGATGCAGCACACATTCTGGCCATGTCAGTATTATTTTTGTACTTAGAACACTATGGACAAGGCAATAGCCAGACTTCCAGATTTCTACTGACTCTATCAAGATTCTCAGAAATTATGAACTTGCATATAGAGGAAGTACCAGAACATACAAGAAAGGAAGTGGCAGGAATTGTTAAATAGGAAGTTATGAACTCCATATCACCTATTAAAAATACATCTAGATTTTATTTAGTGGTGAACATCATTTCCTTGAAGATGTTTATGCTGCAACATCATTTTATTGACCAAGCCGAGGTGCAATTTTCMAAACAACAGTGTTACCAAAATTTGCTTAGCATCAGGAAACACTGCTCTTTCAAAATTATGAACCGCTCAGTAAAAAGGTACCAACTCCATAGTAGAAGTGGTTTTCCCTTCTGTATTTGTTTCTTCCCTACAGATTAGGGTCTAAAAATTCCAAAAAGGAGCCACAGCAAGTGCTAATATCTGTGCTATAACAAGGCGTCACTGCAAACTCTGTCAGACTTTTGTAAGAAACATTCATTCTGCCAAAATACTCGTCACACTGTTAGCAAAAGCTTTGTACCATTTGTAGCATACTGAGATTCAAGTTTAAAGAGAATGTGTAATTAATAGGGCAGCACAAAGCATGTTCATGCCTCTGCATGCAGAGAAAGGCCAAAMTGAGCTTTGCTGCTACAATTTAACCAGCGGGTAGACATGCTTTTGGTAGCTATGCCCTTCAGCATACTCCCCAAATCTGTATTTGTAAGTTGCAAGTAGCTGTAAATGGTTAACTACTAGTCACATAAAGAAGCTACAGGCATCCATTCTTTAATTTCAACAAAGATTTTTGCATTAAAAATTTAAGAAACCAACTGAATTACCAATTTCCATGAACAGCTTCGTTGTCAAGATCCATTAACATCTCTATTGCTGTTACAATCACAGATGCCCACTTCACAGTACTTACTCAAATTTGGAAAGGAAAATTTCAGTGATGATTACAAGCATACTGAAATTACCGAATGGTGCAACCTACAGGTTGCCAAGCTACTGCAGTGCACACAAAAACCTGCTGAGAACAAACAGTACTGCTCAAAACAGATGTTAGATAAAGCAGAATTAGGATACTCCTGCTTTCTCACATGACTGTCTAATATCTGTTTAGGTAACCAAACTAAACTAGAATATTATAGTTCTTTTGAAAGATAATATTAACTCTTGAACTAAAACTCAAATTCAAATATAACTATTGCAACTTTTCTGCATGTCAACCTTTTTTTTTTTTCTGTACCCAACAGGTCCAAGAAGTTCTGGCAGGATGACACAACTCTCTCATCAACCCTAAAACAAGCCATATACTTAAAGTTTATTCTCTATTTTATTGCTTCTCCAAGTTGGAAAGAGATACTTTGAGACACTGACAAAACAAATGATGAGTTCCTGAAGCTTGCTTTAACTGGAGGAGCTTTACCTGAATTTAGGAGAGTTGCCATCTGATAACAATCTCATCTGAGAGCATAAAATGCAATGAAACACTGAGTTTAGAACTAAACAGGCACGTTATGTAGTAAAGACGACCTTTCACAGGAATCCAACATGGGAAGAACTAGCACTCTGCACTCCAGTATGTGAAAAAGACTTTAAAACTAGACAAGCTAGGCCTTGAGCAAACTGTTTAGTTTTCCTCGTGCCAGCAAAAMAATGTTGTGAGTGAAAGCAAGTTGAAAGGAGGCACATTTTGCCTCCTTATGCATCCACTAATATTGCAAGTCACTTGGAGAACACCAACCCATTCAGCAAAGCCAAGTGACTATTACAACTTCCATCTCCATAATTACGGCATCCTCTCTGGAAATGCACAGCTCCTATGACTTCCTATGCTCCTCTTTCACAGTGCAGCGTGTACCACACTGCTATACGCAGCTCACCACACCCTATGGCTCCGTAGGCTCCTGCTCTTAACGCTCCACTTCCTGTCAGCCGCAGCCAGTTAGCCACCAAATTATAAAACACATTCAGTCGAGGCTGATATCTCAACCTCCCATTTGCAGCCTTAGCACATATCTGCAGCTCTTACAGAAAACGTAATGCTGTAATTTCCAGGCATCTTTAAAAAAACCTCATGCTATCACGTCCTCTTCTGCCCCCAGGMCCACAAGGGACGGTTACAGTGCAGGCTCCTGAGCCTGGAGCCCCAACGAGGGTTATCAGCTATTAGATCACACGCAAGTGGTTGCTATTACACAAACAGTGCTCATGGCAAGACATTTTACTAGAAGACTTGATTATTTTTCTCTAGGTGCTTAAAGACAGAATTTAATGTGCAGAGAGACTCTCTTATATAGAGAAAACATTTTTTTGGGAAGGCTTTAGTATAATTAACCTTAAACAGCACTTCCTGTTTCCTTTAAAAAAATCTCATGCACACACTATTATATGAATATAATAAAACACTCTTCATAAATGTTTGAATACTTCCTCCTAACTAAGCAGCAATATTAAGTTATCTAATTACTAACAGTTTAACCACCCAAGAACCCCAGCTTCACGCAGAGAATTTAGCAGACAGAAAAGCAAATAAGGAATTTCCTGGTGTCAGTCCCAGAGGAGGGGCCCACATGCCGCCTTGCGTGATGATGCAATCGCATAGAGCTGAGCACAACGGACTCAGCTCCTGACTGAGGCTCTGAATGGTAAAGCTTTATACAAATTGTGTCTTTTTGGTCAATAATTTTGTGTTAGTATTTTCCATAAAGTCCTATTGCCCTGCCTGCTTCCTGACAAGCTTTAAAAAGACTGCTGTAAGATTAGACCTCTCCACTAATGCTCTCTAATAAATCCAGCAACTTAACAGCTGTAAAGATCTTGCATATTTTCAACCTCCTGTTCCAATCTTTCAGCCCTAGTGAAAACAGGACCTGTTTCGATGGCCACAGTGAATAACCTGGTTTCAGGAGCCGGGAGTCCCACTAAAGATTGACGCTTTCCCCAGGCGCCGAATGGGCCACATGGGCCCCTGTTCACCTGCACGGCCACAAACCCCATCAGAGCTGAGCTCTCTGCTAGCGGGACAGAGACATCCTTAGAGTGATCACTGTAGAATGACTGAAGGCAATTGCTGTTTCTCTCTAAAGGAAAAACATTAATAAACATTTTTTTTTGTCTGACAATTTTGATATTGCTGGCAAAAAAAAMCAAACAAAAAAYACACAAAAACAAGAAGTCCTAAATTCTATTTTGAATGAGTATACTACAAGTTAGCCAGCATTAATGTTGTAATATGTGAGGATAAAATGGATGGGCTTGTTGGCTCACGGCACATTTTGTCCTTCGGATATTTGCTGTGCTAGTTTTGAAATAGTACAAAGGCAGTTCTGCTCTGGTCATTAAACACTTCAAGCCAGTTCTGAGAAGATACCATTACTGCAAATGAAAACACCACGCTTGTTAAATCAAGTTTTATGTTTAGTCTGTCCTACTGCAGACACTGTCAGGCACTTTACAGCTCTGGGTAGGCAAACTGCAATTTAACGTGAAAATCCTCCTTTGTCAGAAGTTTTTGAAAAAGTGCCCTTACCGCCTTCCAACTTAATTAAGTTGTAAAGGAAATAAAGAGGAACATTTTCTAGACCTGAGTAGCTATCCATTGACCCCATCTCTGACTGGTTACAATTCTCACTATTATTCTTCCATTTCCAGAGATATTTCAGAGAATTTCTAAAATATATGTGTATGTATATGTAGTTGTCTGTTTAATGAGCTACACTGGATTTGTCAAGTCCTTGCTCCARCTACCACCACCACCACCACTCCGTTCTTCCCAAAATAATTTCCCCTTACTAATCCTCTTGCTCACGCAATAGCTCTGCCTATCCAGTGGGCCACATCTTACACTCATTTATCCCCGTGCAAAGCAGGAGGAGAACATGAAGTGCTAAGCAAGACTGGCAGAGTCCATGCTGCAAACATCTCCAGGGTCCTGCTGCAAACAGCTGCACTGACTGTACAGAAGGCAGTGGAAAAAACAGGCCCTCGGCAGCATAATGGAATCAAGATYTTCTGAACTAATATGGGTTATTTTTCCCGTCAGAAAAAGGAAGTCGACTCTTCCTTCATCAAAGATGCATTTTTAAAATAGATTTCTCATTTTGCTTCCTGTGATCACACTGAAAGGTCACACTGTTTATGCTACTTTAACCTGTTACTGTGGGATTAGAAATGATATAAACAAGCAATTCTCATTCAAATGTGCACAAGGGAAGAAGGTTATGAGAACATTCCTCTGTGTGAAGACTACTTGTTCTTGTTCCAAATACATATAAAGAATGCAAGAAACAGAGTGTCTTTTGTAGAATCGCTCACAGCATCAAGTGCTTGATGAAACAAGCACTTCACAGAAGAAACATAAAATTCTGGGAACTTGAGATGCAAGAGAAGGCACCTGAAAGATCACAGACAGAGCAGCAACTCTGTTTAGGAGCATTTTCATCAGGCAATGCTTTTGTTACAAAAGCTCCAGCACATTTTCTGACCAGAGAAGTCAGTTTCCCCCTGCCTCCAGTATGTGCATAGCTCCACGTTGTCTATGCATGCATAGTTACATATACAGGCAGAACGCAAAACTTGCTTTAGTATTGCTTTTTGTTCCTGCAGAAGCTGTTTTGACATTCTTCTAAAAGTCACAAATTCAAATCTGACTGAATGAAGTGTCTTGGTGAGTAAGGTGGCATTGATCCCTGGCATAGCTCACTGCACTGTCAGTGCTGACAGGGTCTTTTTTAGTTCATTAACTAGGTGTCCCCAAAGCACCCTTGCTAACCAAGAGCCAGGAGAACTTCAGCYTAAGGTGGTATAAGCAGCAGCTGCATATGCTGAAGTAAAACACGGTTCCTACTATGAAAAAAAGAAGACTTACAGCATGCTTCTTCCTACTTCTTTCCATTGCACTATACTGCAGATGGTTGAAAAAAAAAATCCTTAAAATACTACTTTAAAGTCTATAGCCTAGTACAGTAGGAAACAAGATATCTGATTCACAAAGTAGAAATCCAATTTCAGGTTCCAAGAATGACAACCAGGCCTCTGAAATAGGCCTTTAATGTGGCTATGGGTATCCTACTGCAGACCTAAAATACACCTCCCCAGAATTAATGCTGGATGCATTGGAAAGTTTTCCACCTTCCACATTCTTTCACAAAAGATCTGCTCATCTGGAAAGCAGGATTGTCCASTTATATGTCCAGATTAACAGGCTAGCAATAAATGAAGCTCAATGAGCGATACAAAGAAAAGTCTCCTGCTAAAAATGTAGGTCATCTATCAAACCAACAAGGATAAGGCAATATACAGCTAGAGAGTCTAAGTTAGAAGCAAAAGTCATCAGAGAAAAAAAATACACAACTTTTGAGCATATACACACATGTGGATACACAAAACATAAGTTATACACATATACACACATAGAGTCCATGCCCGAGGAAATACTGTTGCACAAAGTGAAAGCATATGGAACAGAATCTACAGAAATGGCCATAAAAAATGCTGAAACATTTCAAAAAGTTTTATATTATGTGATCTCATCCTCCTTCTAAACATGGACATCAGTTTTTTCATTGTTGTCCCACGAACCTCTTCTCTTAAATGTTAAGAAACACAGAAACAATTCAAAATCAGATCAGCTATCGCTCTTAACATCACATGAATTTCCAAGAACCCCTTTTATCACTTTTTCTTAGTATACTATGACAGGCAAGCTGTTAAGTCTTAGCTATGTTTTGTGTGGGTGAGAGAAAAAACACATCTAAATTCACAGTATTTGCTAGAAAATGTATTGGCACCTGTACTACACGAGCTACAAAGTGAGCACATAAAGGCATTTGGATGCTGTATCATGATGCYTCTCACGGCAGACCAGCAAGGGCATGTCTACTGGCACAGGGCAGATAAACAAAAAATGTTTCTTGGGCAAATTAGCAAGGGACAAGCCGACCAATGACTAAAACCAAAACTTAACTGCAAGTGCTGTAAGCATCAAGGCTTACAGACCAGATTAAGTCTAACATACTACTTAAGAACATTATAAAGAATCTATTTTTTACGTTTAACTTTCATAAAATTGCTTCTTTTAGGAAAAGAATACACACACTGCTCACTAAAGCTGCTTTCCTCTGACAGATTATGATTCAGTATACATATTTATAGAGGCTCAGACACAAACATTATAATCTCATCTTTTTAAAACAGCAATGCTTTAGCTTGATACAATTCTGTAAAATGTCTGAACACAGACAGTATTCCAAAATAGCACCATGGAGAAGACACAAAACCTTAGGCAATCCTCCAACATTCACCTTATTATCTCAATTTACAATAACCTTTCATCAAATCAGTATTCCAGAAATCCTGTATACTTTGATAACCTGCTCCTGCTAAGTGTGTTCTTTTTTGCTGCTGTTGTTTTTTGTTCATTATTTAGATTCAATTTTTAAATTTCTCATCAGCATTGTATTCAGTAAGTCTCCTACCTAGCTTCCATTTTGAAAAACGTGTGCTCTACATACAAATATTATCCTTAGTCGTACTGCACAAGAGACTTCTGTTGCAAGAGGCCTCGTACGATGCTATGTGCCTGTAACATGAGAATAACTCAGCTTTCTGACACATAGGGCTATAACCTAATTTACAGTTACTAGTCCCCCAAAACTAATTAAGATATTAATGATAACAGAATACTAATACAGTAGGCATATTTTTGATTGCTTCTCTTCTGTGTAACAAATGGATGAAAGTAATTTTGCTTAAAAAAAAATCAAAGTTCTCAAATATATTACTGAATACAATGACAATTTTGTATATGAGTAAACTGAAGAAAGGAAAGAAAAACAAATTCAATGACAGATGTGGTGACAAGAATGTCTCCGAATTCTCATCAGCTGGATTACAGCTCTGGCAGGAATTCAAGATTTCACTCCATTTTTTTTTCTGTTTCATCAGCAGGGTCACCTTTCTCATCTATTCTTTTTATAATTAAAATGCCCAGTCTGATTCATATATGAATTCTGAATTTTAAGTAATCAGTAACATTCCTTGCAATTTCAAGCACTGAATTATGTCAATGTCAAATTCCAAATAGATTAACTATAGTGACACAGATCTAAAACTTGAGAACCAATGTGTTTAGCAAAAAGCTGCAGTGATACCTTGGTGTAAGTGAGAGCCTAGAAAGTCCCAACTAAACAGAACCCCTAAGGAATGCCTAGCTCAACCTACAGAGTCAAGCCACGTGCAAAGCAAGTCTTATAAGGTTACATTTTAATGTTTATTTGCCTGGAGGATGAAGTGTTAATTCAAACCTATCTAGAATATTAAAAAGAGAAAGTTATTTTTGTTTCAAAAAAATTGGTTTACCACTAACACAACACATTTCACTCCATACTTAAAAGGAGTATTTTTCTGTTTGAATATACTATCACTTTGCAAGTGATCAACACTAACTGTGAGACTTTCTCTACAAACATATTTCTTAGAGCAAATACAGAAGGAAAGAGAAATAGATTATTTGTGGAAGAACACATCAAATTCATCAAAGCTTACTGAAGTTCAGCAGCACTGTCTCCATGTTGTACAGTTTCTAGCTTTTAGCAAATGATACTTCCTTAACAGTAAGGGAAGACTAAGAAACACTAGCTTCTTTTTTAATAGTTAATTTGCAGGAATACTCTAGCAGAAGATTTGGACCTTAGTTATTTTAGGTTTATATGCTGGAGTCTGAAAGACAAACGAAACTAAACAGCTCAGTGGCTTGGTACGATGGGGCTTGCACAATCTTGCATTTGTCATCAGGAAGCAGAGTTTGTCTGCAGATGACAAAGTTACCAGCATAACAACGGAGTGCCCAAAACATTTGCAACAGTACAAGCCATACTGGTATTCCCAAACAAARGCAAACTTTGGTTTCATGGGGAGAATACAGAGTTCACAAGCACAGATTGCAATTTATTTGGTTATTAGTCTCTTCCACAGCTCTATCAAGATTCAGTGGCTGTATTGCACAGGAAAACATGAAATATCCTGAGATGTGCTGTAGGAAGAAACAGAATCCTTGAAGCTCTTACTTCTAAACTAACTTTCCACTCCCAGAGCCAATTAAAGTAAGCCTTGAATGAATCAACATCGCACAAGTTAAGAAGCAGCAAGGCATGCATGCAGAGACCTGCATTTTCAAGTAACAAGAACTGGCACAATCAGGCAAAAAGATGCATTTATAACAAGTCCTGCTCATGCCACAATTTATCTGCACCACAGCAAAAAAGCAAGCCAAATGCTTGTGGAGTACATGAAGCCTGAACTCTCAGGGAGTCTTATAAACTCAAAACACTAGAACTTCACTTACTTTAAATAAGACAGCACATCCACACCATTACAAGTGCATAGGGCCAACTATTTTACAGTTCGTCACTTCAACATCAAAATCTATCTGCATATTCTATAAATATTCTCCGGAGACAAGTACATAAAAACCCTTCCATGCCTTTTCCAATTCCACAGAGTGCAAGTAAACCAGAAAAGACCTGCTGCTCCTTGCACTGCTTTTCTTTGGAAGCCAATGCAAAGTCAATGCCCCAAAATATTCACAACGCTTTTCTATCCCTCCCCTATAATCTGAGTAAGATGACAAACTCATTAATCTTCCTATATAGCAGTATTTAAGCCTATCCATTTAGTAGCATTTAAACTCTACTAGCCTAGAAAGGTTTGCAAAAAAGCAATGTTCAAGAATTGTTGGTTCAAAATACCCTCAAAAGTTAACAGAGAAACCGAGAACAGTTATACTCCTTTTGCAGGCCTCAAACCAAACTGTAATTATATGCCATTTTTTCCAGAACACATATAGCAGCACAGCTCTGTTTCTAATATACTCATTTCCAGATACATTTGAAAATCTAAACTATACCAAATCTTTCATATTTTACCTCCTACTTACTGTAAAAAGTAGATCAAGAGAGTGCATATTTTTGTATAATTTTGCTATCTTCACCAGGAAGACTCCGTGTGACTGTCATAGAAATTTCTGTGAAATCCATCAGCTTCAACTCTGCCTCCCATCAATATCGTCCTAGATGCTAAGCTGGTACATTAGCAAATATGTCAGAAGACACTTTCATGTTCTAAGCACATTAAGGGCAGTAGTATCATTAGTTAAATTAGTATTCTTAAGACCTACACATATAGTTTATATAAACACAAGAAGCAACTCCACCTGTGTTTGAGGGTTGTGTTTTTAAGATACTATCTCGTTCTATCATCATGTGTAAGCAGTTGAAAACCAAAACACCTCCAAATTTTTCAAAGACTTCTGCACACTGAATTACTATTAAAATCTGATTCTAAATTCACGGTGAGTAAAGAAGAGTTCAATGACCCTTTGCTATTCTGGGCAAGAATCTCTCCATTTATCTCGCCTCCCCCCCTAACAGCAGGCCTAAACTGTGCTTTTCTTAGCTTTGGGCTATTGCTTTTTTGTTTCGATATTTCTAGAGTAAATGCTTTTCATTCCTATCGATACCTCTAAAGATACTTATGCATGCACATATCACTCACCTACCCTTAAGCATTTGTTTTCTAGACTTCATACCTTTAATGCAATATCATACTGCAAAGCTCCCACTTAAGAAGCGGACCATTTGTCTATAAGCTGCTGCTTTAGAGAATTTAAATTTGATCGGATAGTTATTTTCACAGTCTTTTATACTTGGCATAGCTCTCATTTTATTTATCTTCTAAATTTATTTCTCTACCACGCAAGCACAGGCCAAAGCTACACTGGCTTTTTCGTGTTTCAGGCCTCTGAACAAACTTTACTCACTTTTATGGTTCTTGTGGCAAGTAAACCTAAAGGAAAATGTAGGAGACTATTCAGCATTTTAAAAAAATAAAACTAGCCTGTTTTTGACCAGYTGTAGCTGAGAACCAAAATAGTTGTTCTAAACATCCAGCACCCAAGACATGATTGTCACATGTTGACATACCCAAATACTTACGAGTAAGTTCTGCATTTTGAAATGTTTGTCTCTTTCCTGTGATTATTTATGCTTTAAAAAAAATCCAAAACTTTAAGATTTTCTATTACAACTCTACTCTTATCACAGATGAACACAGCTTCCCCTTGTCCAAAAACAAAAGCTTAGGCACTTGTAACCCTTCATATCACACGGCACCCAGACAAAACTCCTTGTAGCCATCCCTTTAATTAACTCCGCTCCCCGCAGGATCCGTACCTCCCGCCCTGCTGCAGAGATACAGCAGTTCTGCATCCCTAAGCCAATAGATTTAACCAAGAAACAAGAGGAAGTGACTCAGTTGTTAAAGCCCGTCACGTTTCACTCAGAATATTGCTTTGAATTTGGACATTTAGTAGTTAGCTTTTGAACACCTGGACACTGGAAGCCTGTTTTAAGATTAACCTCGGGGAAGGCTTTTTTTTCAGCCAAGCAACACTACACTAATAACGTACACTATTGCACCTACACACCTTATTCATTCAAAGACATTATTTGTAGGAAAACTGCAACCTCAATGTTACACCTGAGACATCAAAAGTGCAAGTTAAAATAAAGTACATTGATCTTTCAGATATATGTGATGTGGCAAATGTCAACATCTGACAGGATGCAGTAAGCAATTGAATTACTTGATGCACATACTTACTAACCAAACAACCCTAAAAACACACCCAAATCCGCCTCTCATGCTTGTCAGTTCTTGGATGAAAATCAAAAAATAAAATAAATCCATCCAGTTCTTTTTGAGTTAAATTTTTGCCCTCAATAAAACCTCACTCTGCTACAGTAAAGAGCAACCAAATGTAACTGAATGGAAACCCCACATAGAAAATATGCCACTGTGCTTTTAATCTTCACTAACCTTATGGCTCCTTATACATTTCACTTCTGTAATGAAGCTGTGTGAAAGAAATACATTACAGAGGRCATTACTCAAAATCATTTCCTAAGCACTGAGCCTGCAACATACCAAATCGTCAAGAACAGTCTAGTAAAAGTACCGTGTCATGTATGCACATGACTTTCAACCCTACAGACTTAGCAAGTTCTGGATGACTGCAGGAAGTAATATACTAYATATAATATACTAATATATTAATATATAATATATAATATAGTAATATACTATATATAATATAGTAATGGACCTTCTGAGAAGCAGATCCCTCATCTCACGCTCGTTCTCCATATCCAGTTGATGAAGAACTGGAGACGGGAGATGTTCATCCTGCAAGGCCCTGCTTTTAAAACTTGCACATCATGTTTCAGAAACTGAAGGTTTGTTACTTCACTTGGATAAAGCATCACTTTTTTTTTCCCTCCGCAAATGCCCCTTGCCAAAGAAATTCACAGTGAAAGAGAAGCAAAGCCCAACTCCTACCTTACAAAATACGAACTTCAAATTCATCAAATATTCAATACACCCGCCTAAGCATTCAAATGGCTTTTACAATAGCACCACCCAAACTCACTGATCCACAACAGCCTCACCATTCGTGTTCTTCGTCATCTCTTAATCTTGGATAAAYGGTGGCATGAAGAATTTTTAAAGACAAAAGCCCTAATTTCTGTTGTCGGTATTCCTCAAGCTATATTTAATTTAAAAATATTTTGACAAGCATTCATATTTGCAGCAGCTTTTTTTTTTTCTTAATCAGTCATTACAAAACTGAAGAGGATAAACAGAATAAAATTATTTTTGCTATATCTCAAATTAAAAAATAATTGTATTACTAAAACGCCTGAGGTGTGCACAGCACTGCCCAGCGCTGCTTTTCGGAGAAAAAATAGAAATAAATAAATAAATACAGGAAAGCAACGCACAGGTTGCCCGCGGATTTACTCGTGTAGGTGAGAAGGGCTCTGAGAGGGTCCCGAGCAAACCGGGTCGCGCACGGAGGGGAGCCCCGGGCGGCCAAGCRAGGAGCGGGTGCCCGAGGGAGCCGCTCCCCGCGGCCGCGCCGAGAGACCCCGGTGTCCGCGGCGCGAGGGCCGAGAAGCGTCGCGGAGGAGGCGCCGCGGGGCTCCGCAGCGAGGGAGGAGAGAAGCCCGAGCGGCCAAGGAGGCAGCCRGGCGAGCCCCGGCACGGAGGCGGCGGCGGCAGCGGCGCGGAGGGCGCGTGGAGGCGCCGGGCCCGGCCGCTGCCCTCACCTGGTAGATGGCGGCCCAGCTGGCGGCCTGGTCGAGCCGCTGGAACTCGCGCTCGATCTCCATGGTGGCGGCGCCGCACCGCGCCTCGCCCCGGCCCCCCACCGCCGTCCGCCGCTCCTCCAGCAGCTCCGGCTCCYGCTGCGGCGGCGCCCGCCCGCTCTGCATGTCCCCTCCCCGCGCCCGCCGGAACTACGCAGCCCGCGCGGCCACGCGACGTCCGGGGCGGCCGCGGCGCCGGCGGGGGGCGCGTGGCGCCAACGGTCGCTCTGTGGTAGAGGACGGGGTGGCGGCTTCCCCCTGACCCCGAGCCGCTGCCGCAGGGGCAGCCCCGGCTCTCCCGGCCCGCTCGGGAAGGCAGAGCCGTTAGTTGCATCGCTCGTGGCCCCCGGCTGCCGCCGTCCCGCTGCCGGGCCTCGGGGAGCTGCTGGAGCCTTGCTTTCAAACTCGATAGCGGCGGCAGCAGGGACGAGAAATAAGTAATAACAAAATCCCTGCAGCTGCCCGATTCCCGAGGAAGGGACTGCGAGGAAAAGCCCAGACCCTGCAGCAGGTTGTGCCCACCTGGTGTGGCAGCGCACCAGCGCGTGTGTGCAGAGCAGGTACCTCAGCAAGGGACAGCACAGCCACCTTCCACCCCGSAGCCACATGATGCAGAGTTTATTGATCCATCTCCGGGGTGTGCAGACTGAGGCACTTCTGTGAGTTGTGCCCAGCCCTTCCCTCCRAGGGCTGCGTGAAGGCGCTCGGGTTTCCCCTGGACAAACTGATGTTCAGCTGCAGATGTCACAGAGTAATCCGGGAAAACTGCTGGTGTATCGCATTTCTACACAAATGTTCGTCACAGCATGATGTGTGACCAGTAACTTCCTAAAAGGCTGTTGATTTGGTTCAAAGAATGCTTTTTCTGTAATATTCGGAATTTTTTGAGGGGAGGAGGTGTAAATTTCATTATAAATATTGTCTGTTATATGCAGAAAAGTATATAAAAGAAGGAACAATTTGCAGTAATGATGCACATCTGGATTCATTTCAGAACAGTATGGCTCATTGCATTTACTACTGAATTCTTGGGGGTTCATATTTTGCATACGGATACAACAACAGTTCATGCAATGATATGCATAGGTAGAAAGCCGGTACACTGAAAAACAGACGATTGGACACTACAGTTAGATACTTATTTATGTTAAATAGCAAACTACAGATCTTTAACAACCTGTAAAGGGCATATGGGGTGCCTTAGGGAAATATTAGGTGCATTTTATGAATAGCAAATTCTGAATTCCACCTGTTGAGTAGGAGAGAGCACTTGACCACATCTTTTTTCATAACACTTGCAGGCGCTTTTAGCAATTTTTCCATATCCCCTGACACAGGCCGGGGTGTAGCTACCCACAAAGTAATATGAAGCAGCCTGACCTCAAGTTCACAAAAAGAACTTTAGCAGAACAATGAACATGCTAAGAAATATTTTGGTTCATRGAGACAGTTAGACTTCTATGGCAAGGCTTCAGAGAATGACGTGTTCACAGATCGGAACCAGCTTCTGTGCTGAAATGCTCTCTTCTCATAGAAAGAGAGAAATAGTCATGATGAATATAGGTTAAGAAAGAGATCTAGACCTCCTAATGCTGGATGTTTAGTCTAAACAAAGCAGCTTAGCTTTAGTAAGGGAGGCTGACAGGCCTCTACCCTAGACTCTGCGACCTCATAGTTTGAGCACAGCTGAGATGGGAAAGGCTGATTTCTCCCAGGCCGGCAGGAATTGAGCCCAGGTGTGCCACATTGCAAGGCGGTAGAGGGGTAACCAGTGCTGTGTTACTTAAAGATGATTCTCAGGTRAAGCTCTTTTCTAGGAGGCAGTATCCTACTGGTCCAATGATGTCTTCAGGAGCAGATACCTTAAGGAAGGTAAGTGTGGAAACCCTTTCTGGGAGTCCAGGGCTTAGACTTTAAAAAAAAATTGCAAAAAAAGTGTTTTATACAATTTTATTGGAACACTAACAGTTTAGGAAAGAATTTTAGRGTGAGTATTTTAGGTTGGTTAAGAAGCTTGTAATGTAGATGAAGTTCTATGCTATCCTAGACACTGTACAGGCACCTTGTGAGAGAGTTTTGTTGTCTAAGAGCCTTAGTGATTTATCAGAAAAGGTGTTATGAAATGACCTGAAGTGTGTGACTCAGTGTGACTCAGACAGCGATAACATTAGGATGCAGAGCTGCAGTCTGACTTGTAACCCTGTGTCCTCTGCATCTTCTTTAATCAAAGGATTTCTTTTTTTTCTTACATCTGACTTTCCTGGTGCCTGTTTCTGTCCTGTGCCAAGACAAAAGAACAAACAGATGGTYGGAAGAGGATACTGAAATAAGCTGTTACTAAAACTTTCAGAGAAGAGACACAAATTTGAAATAACTTGTAAATGTCTTTTTTAAACAAAAGTTCAGAAAGTTAGAAAGGTTGGCATAGCTTGTTAGTGATAAATTCTTAGAAACCTATGCAGTCTCCCTAATAGGGCAAGGAGTGTAAAGATGATTCTTCTGGAGTTTTTGCTGGGGACGTTTTCCTGCAGTCTCCAACTGAAAAAGGATGGAGGATCCTAAACTATCTGGCTCAATGAACAGTGACATTTTTAGTAATGGGAAGTCATTTAGGAACTAGCTAGAACTTTGTTCTTTCCAAAAGACCAGGAAGCAGGATGAATTTCCATTTCTACAGTGAC
This sequence comes from Eudromia elegans, assembly GCA_003342815.1. Taxonomy (NCBI): domain Eukaryota; kingdom Metazoa; phylum Chordata; class Aves; order Tinamiformes; family Tinamidae; genus Eudromia; species Eudromia elegans. The sequence goes on along the minus strand of PTEX01000028.1, from coordinate 1,101,905 downwards.
TAATTTCTTTTGCATTTAAAAGTAAGGATGCTTGAAATAATTACTTCCTATTTTTAACAGCTCTTTCTGATCAAGGGATAAGAATAAGAGGATAAAATACGTTAAGGGATTTAAGGTTATATGTTTTTGTTGAGGGATTTGCATGTATCCACCTTGGGCTTGTAGTGCTCTATGAAAATGATTCCTGATCTTGACTTTTCTTAACTAGAGACAGAGAAGTTAAAATAGTGAACACAAGTGTGTTAAATTAGGGGAGAAAGAGGCTTGTTTATCATGGCTTAGTGTTGAATCTTCTTGGGAGAGTACAGGGCAGCTCCTCTGTGGAGCACTCRGAAGTGGTGGTGAAGACTGCATGTGGAGCAAGGCTCCTGTGTGTGGAGGATGCGGCTCATTTGACCTTGTCTTGTAAGGAAAACAGAAGATATTTTAGAGGTTGAACTTGGTGCTAGAGAAGAGAGAAACTAAGGATTGTGGACTTACAACAGGAAGGTTAGGAAGTAAATTTAAGGTTGTCAATATACACTGGAAAACTGAACTATTCATATGCAACTATTGAAAATCCTTGCCCAGAGGCAAGCAGGGCACCTAAGGACTGACATAATGGGAGATGGCCATGAGCCCTAAATGCTGTAGAATTACTGTGATTCTTCTGCAGTTGAGTGTGTCGGGCAAAGGATGCAGTGCAGTGGGAAAGGAGGCCCTTGCTGGGAGGAAGGGATTGTGGCTGTGCAGGAGCTTGTCCTGTGTGTCACTGGGTGTGCAGGCAGAGGCAGCGTATTTGGGAGCAATTAGGAAAGGAGGTCAATGTGCAAGAGATTTAGTGGTTTGCTAGGACCTTTGTGGGCATGACCTAGTGGGGAGCATGCCCAGAATGGGGATGGTTTTATGTCACAGGGCCAAATTGATGTAGGAAATAAACTRTACTGGGAATCAAAGAATTTGCAGGCTGGGAAATAAGAGTAGGAAACAAGTGGAGGAAAAATACACTGCAAATGTCAAACTCATCCAGACTAGATGAATGAATTTTCTGAAGATGAGTAATTACAAGGTGATGTTGCAATATTAATATTCTGGGTATTAATATTTTTGATGGTGCCACCTACTGGTTAACATGGCATATATGCCCAGACATCTGTTTYCACAGCAGGAGGTCATGGTTTGTCTAATATGCTGTTTCTTTGTGGTAAATCTATCATCTAGGGTATCTGTGCATTTGTAACCATAGATCATAGAACCTAACCTTAAGTTTCAGGGGGATATCTTTAGAATGTAATCATATGATTCCTACACTGACATAAAGTTCAGTAGTTGCCTGCTATAACCTGTTGCATGATTTTTGTGGCTTCTCAAATCTTAGCGATTTAACCTGGTCCTGAAGATTATCTCTGATAGAGGCTACTGAGAGGTAAAAGTACTTGCAATAAAAAGTATGCACACTTAAAAGTAACCACTTGGTGTCGCTATTTTTCAGCGGTTACTACCATATGTTGCAGGAATTTTAGTTTATTCTTTGGAAACACTGTTGTAGACTATTGGGTAGGACTGGAGTTACTCATGTAATGAAATCAATGGCTTCCTCGTTTTTAGGATGGACTAATTTTAGTACTGATTCTGTAATGATGATTAGATTTTGCTCTGCTGTATTGCCCAGGATATACTCCAAAGTAAGGCTGAAATTTAGAGTCTCAGTAGATGCAGCATCTCCATGGCCTAGTGCCCTGGAGGAAGGGARAGGAGATGGGGTGGTGTGGAAGGGAAAGAGCACTGTGCTAAGTAGGCGGTGGTTCTGCTACGTGTTATAACTACCCTTTCCTGCTCCAAAACAAGTGCTAGAGGAATTATTGTYTTACTTATGTTTATATTGATACTTTAAACATGAGATATAATGCAAAAATTTTTAACAGAAGARTTTTAGTCTCAGACTTTGTCTTTGTAGCTTAGGATCTACATGACAGCAGAGACAACCGTGACCTGTTAAGTAATACTTCATTACTGCCTCTGATTTTTTTCTCATTTGTAGTGTCATCTTGAAAACACTTTTATAAGCAATGAGAGGTTATTGAGAGTTGGAAATTATTAAATATTCTACACTGTTCCTTTCCATTCTTTACTGTGAAACATGCCCCTTTTCCCATTAGCAAAATAATTTAGATGGAAATGTTTTTGCTTGTAAAATTGACCCTGCTTAGCTTGGTTTGTTTTGAAGGTTTTTCCAATGACTTCTGAACCCTTTCCTCCTTGATATGAATATTTGATGTATCATATATATTCTATGGTAGAGATGAAATAAAATCAGTAGTAGAAATGCATGGATTGGTGATTTCATGAGTGTCTTTTTTTCTGGTGCTGCCTTGCAGGGTTAAGAGGGTTAACTACACTTTAGGAACTTAATTTCAGTTGAAGTCAAAGAGGGTAATGGATGATGATCCCAAAATGAGATTTGACTCCACAGGCTTCATACTTTTGGGTGCATGTTCCAGCTGAGTAGAAGGCCTTAAATACAGTTTTGGTCTAGAATATGGACTCAAAAGGAAAAGGCTGCTGAGGTTAGAGACCTGTGCCCTACTGATGTATGCAACCATTTAATAGATATTTAGTCTGCAAATTGCCTTTCTCACATGTCCCAGAGTAGCAAAACATTTCCTAACAGCCTGTATGAGATTTAAGATCTAACTTACAAAATACTTTGTTACAAAATCTTTGAAGTGTTGCAGGAAAATGACAGAAGAGATTAAAAGTATTACTGGTGACAAAGATTCTTACAATAATATAGACTTTATTATTTGAAAATGTTTTATTATCTCAGGACACAGTTTTTCTTGCACATAAGGGAGGAAGGAATTTTTTCCCCACGAATGATACAACCTGTATAACCTGAGGCCCATTCTTTCCTGATCCCAGGATTTTTTGATTAAGGGTTTTAATTGGTAGATGGTCTATTAGAATTTGGCACTGGCAAAGAAAATAAACCAAATGAAAGAATTGGATCCTATTGCTTAATTCCACTGCACAAAAATGAAGGTGTTTGTCCAGACTCCAACTTGCATTTCATACCCTGTCTTCAATCTGTGTGGCTCAAAGCAGTTTGATGAGGAAAGTTTGTGCATATGCAAGTTCTGTTATATGGTGAGGCAATATTTGACTGGCTGAAACACTCTATTTTAACTTCTGGACTCCTGAAGTCTAGTTGCTAGCTTGGTTTATTCTTTGTTTTGAAGAAGCAATTCTGGGTTTAAAATCCTACTAATACAATTAGGATACCAAAGACTCTGCTTACTGCCCCTGTTGAGAGGTTTTTGAAGGAAGCAGGAGTTTAATATAAACTGGTCTTAAGAAGTGATCTGTCAGAATTTTGTGTGGAGAGGAAAGGAGCAGTATTGATTTTCTATTATATGTACTGTGTATCTTGTCTGTTGAAGCATTCATAATCAGTGATTGTGATGATGAAATGTGTCTGTGGAGGGAGTGTATCATACATGTGCATATACAYATTTTGCTACTTTTTCAACCTCTGTGTGTGACTTTGTTTTTTCTTTTTTTTTTCTCCAGAATTCATTTAAGGTTAATATGCTGTGATAGAAACAAGCAGAGGTGGAAATTATTTAGAAAGCCACAGCTGCAAAAGATCATTTTACCATTGGATGGCAGTATACTCCTTGGAGCTCTCATAACAACTATCCYGCTAAATAATTTTATTCCTCATGAGAATTTTAGGCCAAGCAGGGAAATAATCACTGGAAAGTTTTTTTTGTCTGCTTTTTTTAATGGTTAAGATGGTGATATTAAAATTATCTTTTCAGAGCYGACTATTTGCAGCATTAGGTTTTAGAAGGTCTATGTTCAAATTTTGTCAGGCTGCTTAGATTTCAGTATAAAAATTAAGATGCAATTGATTCTGKTTTTTTGGGACTCAATTACTGTGTCCTCTTTGCCAAATGAGGAGTTATGGTTATATTTTATGGTTATAGGATTACTTTATCCTAGGACTTTTGCTYTTCGTGCTTTAGGCAATATTTTACCTGAATGAGAAAATAATATTTTTGGCAACCTTCTTGTTAAATCATGCTTTTTCTTTTTCCTTACAGAAAGTATGGCAGATCTGAGTGTGAACCCTCTTCACCTGAATATCTTGGATGTACAGAATGGGTGAGTCTGGCCCTATTGTGGTCCTCTAATTTTGCATGCATAGGTATTTTTAACTTCAAACTGAAGATACAAACGTTCAAGGGGATGTCAGTAGTTCATTCCAAGTTGTGGCTGCTGTTTGTGCCTATGCAAGGAAACATTAACTTCAATTTAGGTTATTGATATTCTACTAGTTTAATGAGGCTGTTATGTAACAATTATTGCTATGATAGCATGGTGTTCAGTGCAATCAAGCCACTTGCGAATTTACTCAAACCTGCAGTAGGGTTTTGCAGTCTGTACCAAATTCATTGCAATGAGTACAGTTAGCTGGAAGCTACCTGAATTTTATACATGAAGTAACTAGACCTTGGCTTATATATCCAGGTGCAGAGTGCTTGGCAGCAATGTTGGCCTGTCCTTGCCTCCTGTGATACCTTCTGCTGGCTTTTGTGGTGTGCCACCCCCTTGGGGCATCAGTGTGGCTATTGACACAGCTGTACTTTGAAATGGATCTGAGAACTCATCTGCTTGGCCCTGAGCAAGTCTGTGCTGTAGCTAGCTACATGGATACAGAAAGCCTTTTTCTGGTATCATAGAGTAMCTTTATGCTGGGGCAAGAAAAATGTTGAATTGAATATTAATGCTTTAAGTATTGCTACCAAAGACTTAATCTTGTGACATTACAACCAAGTCTTCTGTTTTAATGATTTAAATTAAGGTCATATTTTAAGTGATTCTGTTGGGAGTCACTTCCATACAGTCTCCTGCATGATACATAAATGTAGCATGGGCCCTGACAAACACAGATATTCAGTTCTATGCACAGCTCRGTGTGGAGTTTATTGATTTAAAAAGTTATAAGCAAGTTCACTAGAGGTGAGAAGTGCTCTGAAATTCTTTAAGWAGGCAATACAATGAAGGCCTTCAAAGTAGTATGATCTAGTTTCAGGTAAGAATCCAGGTGAAAAAAAGCAGTTACATGTGAATAAAGTAACCAGTGTTCTGAAATAGAGATGTCTATTTGTGTATTGCTTTGTATTTTCCTTTCTATATGTCTTTGTGTGTATATGGAAAATGACCAGCKCTTTCTGGAGACCTATCCTACTACTATTGTATATGAGAGTTCTTCTATCATTCTGAATCTATTTCCCATAAAAGGGAAGAATCTCAAAGCTCAGTGTGACTGTCTAAAACTAACAGCATATCTGGGATGGCAAGAGGTAGATTTACACATTGTGTTTCCCCAACACTGTGTACTATAAACAAGCAAACTTCACCTGAAATACTTTTTTCTACAAGTTGGATATAGTGGAGATTCCACTGACCTGACTTGATAAGCAGACAAGCAGACAAGATAAATAGTTATGTAGGGGAAAGAAACCTTAGTGCGTAGTTGGCCTTGTTCTCTTATCTGCCAGGAGGAAAGAGACCTATGAAACTTTCTTCTAGAGTATTATCTGAATCTTATCTGCTCAAACACTTGAGTTCAGGCAGAACAGCCAAAGTCAATTTTTGTTCAGAGTGTTTAAAAATCAAAGATAAACAGAAGGGAGAAGTTTTGTGTGGGGAGGTGCTGGGGTGGAGAAGGGACTGGATGGTGGGATTGGGGAGGGAGTGTTTTAACCTACATTGACGCCTCTGAAATCTTCGTGGAAATATCTGCTCTCTAATGACAAGGAAATTGCACAATATTGCTGGGGGAGAGAGAGAGGGGAGAGGATCTACTGGCTTGTGTCCAGGGGCCAATATTCTATCTGACATCACCAGGTTGAATGGTTGGTATAAATTAGAGAACAGATTTGTCATGACTGTTACTGCTAATCTGACTCTGGGAAGTCTGAAAGTGTCTTCAGAAATGTATAAAACAGGAATGGAATCTTCTTTTGCCTACTAATATTTTAAAAATAAATATTTGCTGATGGTTCAGTACTCTAAAATACCTGAAACCCTGTGGACCCTCACAGAGTACACTGCTGTGCTAGTCCAGACACAACAGAATTCTTAGTCTTCCAGTAATATTTTGTGAACTTCCCTGTCCTTTGAGCTGAAAGTAGACACCTTGATGTTACTTGCACCCAGGTCCGTCTGGTAACTGGGAGCTTAGTTATTCCCCTTACCCTTTCCTGAGCCAGGTAATCTCAGTCCAACTCTTGAGCCAATTTGGCACTATATTTAAGTGGGAATAGTAATATATCATCTGTAAAAACTCTCCTTCAGTTTACTGACACCTTGTTTATTGAGTGTTATGGCCTATAAAAGCTCCAAGGTCTAGTGCTGATGGAATAGCTTTTGCCTTTTACTGACCAATCCCTGATTTCTCAGACTTTCTATGTCCCAAAGGAAGCTCCAGGAATGATTGTACCTCAAGATGTGATTGCTTTCAAATCTTTAATGGGGATACAGAGTAATAATTATTTGCCACCATCTTTTATGATGCAGCCCTATCCCTTTTGTTATGTATAATCTGCTTTGTGATTAAGGAGGGTGGATTTGGGGGGAAAAACAAAGCAAGGTGCAGTACTTTGCTTTATACRTCCTTCCTTGTGATGTGAAGAAATATTATTATACAGAAATATTATTATACAGATTATACAGAAATAAGTTTGCTTGAACTGAATTTCAATGAATTGAGCAGATATTACTGAATTATGATATCTTGCCCACATTCTGTTGCTTCAAAACTTGCAGCTTGTGATTTTTTTGGTGTATTCTTTACACACTGACTAGCCAAGATTGACCTYGTATTTTGTGAAAGAGCAGAGTAGTGTCAAAGTATGGTTGGAAGAGATCTCAAGAAGTAAAATTATGGGTCAGATATGGCAATATAATTTCAGATGTGGTGTTCAACTGGTTTTCAAACTATGTATTACAGAATTTTGGTGGGAATATTCCCAAGTATTCTATTCCAGTGCTTAGATGGTACCTCCTAATGTCTAACCCAAATCTTTACTTCTGGTTCTGCTTGTAGTTTTCCTTTTAAAGAAGTTATCCTCAAATTAGGTGTTTTTCAGTGCGAAGGAATACGGGAATCGGTCTGTATGTTTTGAAGGATTATACTATATGCCACTAATAGCAAGTGGTATTCCAATACTGTTGTCRCATTTATATTCCAGACATTTGGCAACATGTAATTTGGGCATCCAAATACACATGTAAATCGTCCCCAGGACTTGTTTTTAAGCACATTAGGAAGCTGAATGTGCTGATTTTCATAGTCACACATGGAGAACAGCAATTACCTGCAGTAGATGTGGAATGTGGGTGCTGTTGTGGAAGACGCATGTATAGTCAGAATAATGAAGGAATAGCTCTGCATTTTGAACTTASATTTGTGTATCTATCTCCTAAAATTTGATTATCCATGGTATTAGTTGGTAAGCATACTGCATGTGAATAATTTTTGAGTGCTCTTGCTAAAGGATTAAATCAGAAATTTTCCTTATTTATCAAAGAAGGAAACCCTTCTAGTAGGACTGTTTTGTAACTATTAAAATAGGAGGATATTTAACCAAASCAATTTATTTGGGTTACTGTGAAAAACGCTGTCTGTGAAAACCTAAAAGCACTTACAAAATGTCAACATTTYGGCCCTATCTGCACATAGATCAATATGAATAGGTCACAGTAACCTCTTAAAGAGGAGGTCTGCATGACAACCAAAACTAATTATCTAAGGTTCTAAAAAGAAAAACAAACCACCTTTATCCATGGGGTGACTGCTCAGCAGGATGACTTATATTAAATAAGTTTACATGGTCTTATTTTAAAATAGCTTCATATTGTAGCAGAAGTAAATCTTTTGTCCATATGGACCCTAGACCTATGTATATTTAATCTAGATATGTATTATGTTATTTTTCATTTTGCTTCTGTGTGAAATTAGGAGTTTTTGATGGGCATGAATATATGAACTACTTTAATCAGGTGTGTAATTACCACCACTGTATGCAGTAAGCTGTGTACAGCTAGCTTGGGATAACACTGTTGAGATTCAGTCTCCTAAGTGTTTTAAATGCTTCTGCAGTTCACAGGATAAGAGTAGAATGCCTTTGTAAATCTTGAGGCATATATAAAGTGCAACAACTAGTAATGTAACTGAAATCCTTGGCATATTGTTTGGTCTCGGTGTCTTGGAAAGAATTTTTGTTACCTAGATACATAGTTCAGTAAAATCAATCACTATGATTTATGTATTTATCACTCCTGTATTTTATTCAGGAGCCAGGAAAAGGCTGATGTACTTGATGACTTTAATCTTAGAATATGCAATGGAGTAGCAAAATCAGAAGAAGTACAAGTACTTGGGAGATGGATTCACCTCCTATTCTTTGGCGTATTAACTGCAAGCTTAAATATGAAGAGGTCAAATAAAACCAGATGACCCAATCCTTTGCAGTATACTTAGTAAGTTGTTTACTCCTGAAGACTCTTTACTTGCTAATAATTTCATATGCAGATCCAAATTCAATAAAATTCCTGTTGGTGTGGAATATATGCACACTTAGCAAACCTGTTAGGCACATTTCTAAATCAAAATTCTGATATTCTGTCTGTTTAAAATGAAATCCAGAATGTATCATATAATGCTGCATCTGCCTCTACCCAGAGGGTCAAGCAGTTAAAACTGCAGTTAGCTTCCTCTGAACCTTTATCATAGCTGTAGTAAAACATGTTTTTTAGTTCAGGTGCAGCAAGAGCACAAGAAGTTTAATGCCTCAGTGAAGACATGACTATCTGACCTAAAAATCATCAAAACTTCCATCTGGTGGTTTGTGGTCACTGACCATGACAGCATTTTTGCCTATGTCTATTCTATATTAAAATGCTTTAACTTATTTCCAGAAAACAGGCAATACCAGCTCTAGAGGAGCTTCCCTTTTTGGAGTTAAATGCTCCACGATTAACCAAATGCACAGTAGTCTTAATCTGAGATTTCTGGTTTGTAAATTATAGAGATAAATTTTGCACATGATTTTATTTTTTTCTTGTTGCAAGCCTTTGCCTCCATACTAATGACTTAAGTGAGGTGATGCCATTTTAGCATTAACAGTCTATTTTTCTGCAAGGGACTTTTTTAAAGGGAAGAAGGGACTTCTTTTGCTATAGCAAAGCACTTCCAGATATTAGAATGCCTTGTTTTATGAGGTGAAAAATTCTATTGCCAGAATGCAATTTTAAGTGCTAGAAAAGTTAATGTCTACGTAGAAAAATGAGCCTTTGTAACTATGCATACATACCTCCAAAATGCATTCCACTATGCCATATTTCAGCGAATCAGGAAAATCTTTGGTTCAAGATTTTCACTAGTTGAGATAGTGGTATATAGCTAAGATTGTAAAAGGAATGATTAAAWACTAGTTGAATGTCTTTAGCAAAGCATTTTGATTGAAACTTCTGATCTGTTAGAATGAAATTTATTATTAGGTGTAGCATCTTACAGTCTTTACAGAAAGCTGCTAAGATCCAGACACAATTTCAGGTCCAAATAAAAGATTGTAAGGGCTCTTTCATTTCAGAAAACCCATCTAGGGCTGACATTTGCAACAGTAACTTAAACTTTTGTCTCCTGTGTCTCAGAAAAGTGCCTTAAAGAAAGTTTTGGTTGGAATTTGGCTGCCTGTATATGGGTTATGTGCTCCTACTTTCCCTCGTGGGGAAAAAATATGGAAGGTGTTTAGTTTGTTCCAGTCTGGAAGGCAACAAAATGTTGAAACTTTAAGAGTTTTTTTTCTTCCCTGGGTATATTTTCCCTATTCAGGCATAAGACAGAATAGTTTCAATACTGTGGCTTTAGCCTCCATATAATCTAACCATGCATCTTTACTTGGCCTCATTCTTTTTTGAGATATGGATGCTCCATGTTTGTCTTACATCTGTTATGCAGATGACCAATGGCATGGGACTCATGAGCCATCCAATAGCTTGGAATTCAGGCATTATATATATTATAATAAATATGCCTCTATTGCTATTGATAATTGGCAGATTAGAGGAATAATGAGAGAAATGAGGTATTTTTTAAGTTGTGGTGCCCCAGTTGAATCTCTTCATGGAACAGATATCTGTACTTTGGGCAGGGCATTTTTTCCATGCAAAATGGGTATGCTATTGTCCATATTTGTCTAATTCCAGCCTAAATAGTTCCAGATTTCAATAAAACACAATGTTTGGGAATATTTTTCTCTACATATGTCTCTAATGACTGGGTCTACTCACTAAGCAGGGATTTGAAGTCTGCTTACTAATGCTGTGAGTCTAGTTGTCTTGAGCCAGACCCAAAGAAAATGGTGAAATTGGCTTCTGGAATGTGTGTTTCTGTGGGATTGCAGTTATCCATCCTTCAGCATGCTGAAGCTCACTGCTGACTCCCAGGATGTCCTTCCTCTTCAGAGCTGACCAGGAATACGATCAGGAATGATGCTAGGTATTATTAGTCGGTTTGGTTATTGGTGCAATTTAATTTTACAAATTACATGAGCTGTTAATACTATGTTACTTATAGTATGTCAGATCTCCAATAATGCTTCCTTTTCAGCTAGTCCTATTCCTATCATTTCTCTACCTAGAATCAGTAAGCAGAATTAGATGAAGCTACTTCTAGTGGGAGACATCCTTAGCTGTTCGGATCCTGAGTTCTACACAGGTTTCTGGCTCCTTTATTGGGCTTTTTGAAAGAGGCTGTGTCATGTGGCAGGATTTAATTGGGAGTTTCAGTAATTCAGCTGTAGACCAGAGGTCCAAATCTAGCTTATAATAGCAATGACAGTAATCTTAGCAAGTGGCAGTTACTCAGTGTTGTGTGTGAGATGAGCTTGCTGAACCCCAGTATAGTTCTAGTTTCATGTTATGAAAACAATCCAGCACTACAACAACTACTGTGGGAATTTTAGTTCTTGTTTGCAGTTGTGAGCTGTAGCCCTTGAAGTAAGGGAAGGCAGTAGTGGGAATCCCTGTTTCTTAGATAAAATCTGAATTGGAGATGTGAAAGGTGTTCCCCAAACCAGGCAGCCTGTCAGGAGCAGCTCAGGATGGGAGAGGGTGTCCAGTGCACTGCTGAGCAGGCAGCTTGGAATGGAGCAGCATGGAGCCAAGGTCCAGAGGGATCTGAGACCTCAACTCCCCTGTTAGATTCTCAAACCCCAGGAATTGCATGCTGGGGAAACCTGTACTCACCTCTGCATGTGCTTTGTGGATGGTCCATCTGGTGTTCTAAGTTCATATTAGTCTTAATGTTTGCTATCCAAATATATTTTAATCTTTTCTAGACTTACTTTGCTCATTTATTTTTTTCTCCATGGCTAGTGGCATTTTGGAAGGCTTTCCCCCAGCTCCTTATTTGTGGTTATGAACAGATTGGAAGGATTTTTCCTGTCTTCAACCTGCATTCTGGATTTTGAGTATTAACTTTATTACTATAACCTTTTTCAGGTTCTACTTAGGCCTGTTAAATATTAAACTCAAACAGAACTGACTTTTTTTGCATAAAACTAGCTGCTGAGGACTGAAAAAGTTTATGGCTTTGGCTAGTGCTTCTGAGTATTAACTTCAAGTGCTTTCAAGAAAAGCAAAGCAAGAGTTAGGCCTGACATAGTCCATTTAATTTTCTGCTGGTTTCTCACAGTCTCATTCTCCTAATTCACTCTGCAGCTACCGTGATAAGTTTCAACTTGTTGCTGTTTTTTTCCATAGTAAAACTTCAGTCCCAGCGCCAGTACATTATGTTCCTGGTTAGAGCCATGACGTCAAATGGTTATCTGGCTGTAGGCCAAAGAATGTTGCTCAGAAGTGAATGAATGAATGTTGTGTTTTTCTTTTTTTTCTTTTTCTTTTCTTATTCACACTGTAGCTGCTTCCTTTGGAGCCAGGAATCTTCATGTAATAGTCAGTTGGTTAATATAAAATTATCAGTGCTCCTTAAGCTAGGAGGGACTTTGGAGGAGGCTTACAGTACATAAAACGATTCAGAAAAATTGTTACAAGTGTCAACTTCAGACCTGGTGACAATCACTGGAATGGTCTTAGAAAGATGTAATTCAATGCATAGTGACTGTTCTTCAAATATTATAAACAAAATAAGCCTGTACCTGATATTCCAAGAGGGTTCAGAATTAGAAAATGTGGAAGCATTTCTTGTCTCAATTGTAATTCATTCAGTAGCAGATCTATATTGTATCATTTTCTGCTTTACTCCCAACAAATGAATTATGCATCATATTGTGCAAAATTAAAGATATTTGATCTCTGAGAGGAAGGTATATTACATGAACTCATAGGTACTACAGGTTGTGCCATGTGTACAGTCAATTAATGAATTAGGAATTGTGTAAAAGTTTTTAGGCTCTTTACATGTAAGGCAACGTGAAAGTTGTACTAAGCATACCAATCATTAAGCTTGCAAATACACACACTGATTGAATACCATGATGAATTTTCTTTTTCATAACAAAGATATTGTTATCCAGATTATTAGGGATCTGCTTACATTTTTAAATGAATTTTGCTAATTGTTGCTGTAATTGGCTGAAGATAAAAGGACTCTTAAGTGTTCAGCATGATAGGAAACAGTTATAATTATTTTGGCATTTAAAAGATCAACAGTATGTTGTCTAAACACCACCCTGTTAGAGCAAACTGTGGATTCCTGCGTGGATGTGCTTGTTTTTGTGAAAGGACTCAAGTATCTTAGTGAAAGCATGACTCTCAGAGTTGCTGTGCAAAATGCCAGATGGGTGGAGGTTTGGGATTTGTTTGGCTTGTGGGGTTTTTCTGTTTTTTAGATGCATCCCAAGATGTATAAAGAGTATTGTTCTGTGTAAGTGACTAAGCTAAATCATGTAGGTCCAATTTTGCTTATATTTATGTATATGCTTGCTTTTACTCCTGATTAGTGTTTTGAAATCATTGAGACTATTCACAGCATTAGCACTCAGTATGTGTATGTGGGTTGCAGAACTGGAGTAGAAAAATGTTTGAAACACAACTCCTCCCAGCCATGGTTATGTGATGGGTTTTCCTATAATGTCCATGTAATTAGTCTGTGTTGGACAGTGGAGGAAAAAGGTTTGTGCCTATCCTTTATAGTTGGTAAAATAGAAATAGTAAAGAGCAATGGCACCTAGTACCTAAAGCATGGTACCATTATGCTATAACAAATGGTGGTACCATTTTATTTTGCATCTTTCAAAAATATTGATTAGGACTTGAACTGAAGTGATTTTTTTCTTGACCCACTATGATCATTTGATCAGCCTTATTTATAACTTTATTATCACCGATTACTTTATGGGTCTGCCAGTTTTATGGGTCTGACTGCTGTAAATATTGTGTTGTTTTGTCCAAGGTTGACTGATCCCACAGATTTTTTTCAGTGATGATGGTCTCATCTGGTGCAGCATGATGCAAAACTTGAGGCAATTCTAGTTTGGAGAGAAGTGTTTTTTTAACCTTTGAATAACCAAAGTTTTGTGTGGAATAAGATATGGGGATAAAGTTGCAGTTACAGGTAGTCAGGACAGTGCATGATTCAGCATATGTAATAGGTACAACATGAGCGTAGCAGTGCAAATTCTATCCCAGTGATTCACAGCCTTTTGTGAAGAAACTAGCAGCAAGCAAAGCAAAATTGTTCACCTTGTCCCCTGAGATGATATTCTCAGTGTCGAAAAAGACATTAATTTATAATCTGACATAGAACTGCAGTGTCAATGGATTCATAATCTCCATAACAGGACTTGGTGTGTCAGCAGATCAGCAGTCACACAGGTCAGTCAGAGCCAGAAGAACTTGATGAGCTGGCAAAGCTGGGATCCATAGGAGAGCTTGCAGGCAGTTCTGTCTGGGATGTTTTTTGTTTTCCATGAATCTTGGCATTTAAACTTGAGGTTTCTTATAGCTGACTGAGTGGACAGAGATGCAGGGTATCTGTATCATGATGTGGGGAAAAGCTAGCACAGAAGGATTACGGAAAAGCGGAGAAGATTCCAGTGACTGTAGTTTGAGCTGCCTAAAAGCAGCAAGAGAAAACTGCGTTGGTGCCTTCAATCAGTCTTCTACCAGGGAAGAAATATTAGCAATTTGCAATGATGCTTTTGTCATGGTTGTAACTACACTGGCACTTTATCCTAATGCAGTGCAATACAATGTGCTATCATGTAACCATACTTCTTGAGAAAAGTGTTTGTTTCTACATTGCTAGGTCTTTTATATGACATCTTAACCTCTGTGCACATCTCACCTTTACAGTATGTACTTGCAGAGGTCTGTAGTGTAGACATAGCCTCAGGCTTTAAAGTTTCAGTGCTCTTTTCCTTAGAAATTGCAGCAACTTATTTTTTCCCACAGAAATAAATGACCCAGTAGTGGGTGTGGACCTTGGTAATGGGTGGACCTCAACTTCACATTTTGTTTGTTCCCCAAAATTTCCATGCTCTTAGCCCAACCAATTAAAACTGTTTTGATCAGCAGAATTAAGCACAGCATAATATGGCTGGCTCATATGGTGTCACTTTGGAATCCAGACAGTGTCACAACACAAGTACAAAGAGGTAAATAATGACAAGAAATTAAATGGGCTTCCTTGAACTTCCCCAGAAATGTTCTGTTTTATTCCCAGCAAAGGTTCAGAGCTGCTCATGTTTTAATTGAACCACTTCACTCATTCCTAAATGAAAACAGTTGCAAAGTGTCCAATGTACATAGCCGCAGGCACTGTAAGACAATCAAATGAAAAGACTTTTGTCTTATTTACTTGGAGCTAAAGAAAAATGCCAAAGATCTGCCCTTGAACAAATCACCACTCTTCACATACTTTACCCCGGCATAAGTTCCTTTTTCCTAACTCAGGAGCAGCTTTGTTTGTATTTGTGTTTGTATATTTTTGTATATCTTGTTTACTTTTCCTGTGTCTTAAAATTGTCTCTTCTCTCTAGAAGTGGGGGAGATGGAAGAAAATTTAGGTGAAACCACAGCATGTTTTCATTTTCATGCAATAGACATAGTTCTTTTTCATAAGCTTCAGCAGGCACTAAACACCAAATATGACTTGGGACAATAAATTGAAATGCCCTTTAGAGAATGAAGAGCTGGGAAAAGAACAAATGCAAGTGTTCACAACGTGTTATGAGAGAGCTGATTGAGATTTCTTGGCTAACTAGCATCTCCTACTGTAGAACTGTAAAGGATAATAATGGTGATATTTACCCTTGTTCACTTCCAGTTTGCTGAAGTCCTTAAAAGTATGAATAAGTATCATTATTTCTGTTTTTCAAGTTATGTCTCTAAAAAGTAGCAAAATCCCCATGGAAGTGAAGGCTGGCACTTTCAAAAGAGAGGATGTCTGTCTTTAGCCTTGAAGGTGGCTGCTTGGGTGCTTATACCCATGCTGAATGTTAAGTAAAGCAACAGGTCAGCTAAGCAGTATTAGACAAAATAGGGGGAGGGAGAGATACTTCAGTTACAACTGGTTTCAGAGAGGAGCGGGTTGCTTATACATAATCCAGGAAGATTTCCTTCAGTATGTCAAAGGCATATAAAGTGACTCCTTTATATTATCCTTAGGTAAGAAGTGTATTACTGTGCTCTATAGGCAGATTCTATAGCAATGCAATTGGATAAGGAAAAGACAGAGCTCCAGTTTTGTCCACTTGGGTATGTTTCTGTAGTAAGAATTATTATCCCTAGACACCTTCAGGTCAGGATTAGATACCATTTCATAAGGTCTCACTGGGACATTGAAATCCTAAAACACTACAGGCAAATGGCCTAGATTCCAGTGAATCCTTGATCTGCTAAAACCCAGTTGGAGACCTAAGGAGCACAACTTGAGAAGGAATTTAGCGTCTCCACCCTTGTTTCTGTCACTGTGTCCTTGTTTCACCTTTACCCACCCAAGCATTAGAATTCTTTCCTTGATCACTCGGTGTAACATTCATGTCTTATCAACAGATGAACCTCACGTACTCTTGTTCTCAAACTGAAAAAAAAAAAAAAAAATTACTAGACAAGTCCTATGAAAAGCTAAAGCATTTAATTACCTGTGCTCTGCTTTAACAACCTCTACTGAAAAATGTAAGTTTGATGGATAGGCTACATGAGACTAGGAACACTTCCTACCTTGGTTGATGACGCCTATGTATCTTATTCCTGATGCCACAAATATTGAGCAGAAGTCAAAGGTGACCTCTGCATCTGTTATATTGAGACTCATTCTCAAAGAATGAAGTGTTGCAAAAGAAATGTTTCATCAAGGACTGACTTAATTCCTTTAAAAAGGGGGAATATAGGTATCTGACTTTTCACTCTGTATGTAGGGAAGTTAAAAGGAATGCATATAAATATGTAATCGTCTGGGGAAAATATACCAGTAAGGCCTTTCTTGGGTAAGGGCTGAGTAATAATTGAGGCTGTTTGGAGGGAAACTGAGGATCAGCGGTTAACAGCAGTCAGCTGGCCGATGACTTTAGCTTATTGTAAAAACATGTCCAAAACAGTATGTCTGGAAAAGCAGATTAGGTTGAAGGGTAAGGCCTGAACTTACAATTCACAGAAGTAGAAATCTCCTGTTTTCAGGGTCTTGTGTGTTCACGGTTTGAGAGCCTGAATGGATGAAATGTTGGGACTGTCACCTGAGAAAGCAGCTTGCACAAGTCTTCCCATGGCCCCAGGAAAAAGAACAGATTGTAGTGGCAGAGGACTTTTTTGTCTCTCCTTGCCCTGTCTCTGATGTATAGTCACACCTTGGTATTTAAACTGTGGAACTAACCTTTTTACGAGCAGAGCAAAAAGTGGTGTATATATTATATTTCTTTTTGAAAGTACTGTTAAGGATCTCTTGGGTTTGCTCTTGTCCAGGTAGTGTAAAAAACATTTGGATCATGTTTTGCTTGGCTTCCTTCCAGATTTGTTTCTAACCGCTTCTATCTGTATAATATCTAATAATAACTGGGAATGCCTTAAATAGGTGTGTGACTCTAACTTCTAGGAAACAAAAGCATCAACAGTAGTAATGACTTTCCATTTATTAATAAAACAGAGGCAGTCTTGATGTGGATATTTGGCTTACCTTGTGGTGGAGTTTTGTGCAGGTGTCACCTTGAGGACCAGGTTTGGAAGCAAAGGCAAACCAATTTCACTGGAATACATAGTGACCTGTCAACTTCCTCAAGTAGACAGATCAAGGTGCAATTTCTGCTGTATTTGAGTTCTGCAGGTTCCCCATCTTCAGTAATTGGGCATGGTGCATAGTGTGTTTTATTGCTGTCCACAATACATAGGACTTTCAGAATCCAGGTAGAATTTCCTTTTTTTATCTTGGGCTTTATAAATGCTTTTATCTGATGTCAGATGTTATATATTTGTCATCAAGGTAGGATGTGAAAAATGTGGAGCGCTCTTCCTGATTACCACTGGGTTCAAGAGTGGTTTTGGGTAAACTATTTCTGAATTGTTTCTCTCAAGTGCTTTTGGTTTATGTTTTCAATGTTTATATTAGTTATTTCTGCAAAGTCTGTGTTAGATATACTAGGAAATAAAGGAGAAAAATGACGTCTTCTGAACCTCATGTCTGTTTGACCCTGCTTCAAATGGCATACTTTGTTATTACCCACTGCTTTCTCTCCATTTATTAGGAACTGTTCCATTATTATTGCTTTAATGCAGATTTTCCTCCAGTGATAGGAATGTGTCACTAACACTCTAACACTGCCCATGGACAGGAATTGTAATGGGAAACAGGCGCATGGGGGAGATGTTTTTGTTTATTGTTTTTTGTGGGGAAGGGGGTTTGTATTTTGATATGAGCATTTCTGAATACTGTATTCAAACTCCATTTCCATCTCTTTTAGAAACTTTAGGTTTATTTGAGGTCAAATTTCCTTTGTGGCGCAGTAAAGGCCTAAGAAGAAACAGGACATGAAAGGGAATGCTTGCAATTAAAATAACTACCTTGTGAGATATATCATAAAAATGCTTTTAAAAGTCTCTGCAGTGGTTAAAAATGCGAGACCATTACACATGTACGTGGGTCTTTAAAAGACCCAAACTGTATACCCCAAATGTTTCCATCCTCTCAACCTCCTGTTGGCAGGCTCTGTTGAAGACTAAATTCTCAACTCAGTTAAAATGATCCAAAGACCATGTGAGCAAAGGAATCATAGGATCTTGATGCAACAACTAGAGGTTCTCCAGACTGTTCATGGTAAGGAGTAGAGGAGTGGGTGAGTGGTAGGACCAGCCATTCCCCTTAGGTGCTTATTAATGGAATCTGGCCTTTTTGAGGAAAAGCACAGACTCCTTTGTTCTTATGAGCACATGTGTCCACAGATAGTCTTGTAATTCCTGGGAAGTCCTGCACATACTGTACCCTGATAGTTCAGTCCTGATGCGAGGAGGTTGTTTATTCTGCTTTTGTATCTTGAGGGTTATACAGGTATCTGCCTTGTGGGGAGATAAAAGGGTGGGAGTTAAGAGGGAGGGAATGTTTAACAAGTGGGATGATAATGAGCAAGTGGGAAGATTTCTTTGAGCTGTATGCACAGGATTTTTTTTTCTTTTTTAGAAAAAAGCATCATCTTTGCTACTGTTAAAAGCAGTTGATATGGAGATATAGGTTTAAGTGCTGAGCAGTATTCAGGTGGTGACACTTCTAACCATGGTAGCCTTGTGTATCAGTTATGGAACTTGCAAACCAATTATCACTGAAATAGTTAAAAAAGCAAATCTGTCTCAGAGCAAATGGGAGCTGGCAGCTTTTAGACTACATCCAGATTTCACTGAAGGCAACCTGTATGCTCATTTCCCACCCAATTTTAGTGTTTTTTTTTTTTTTTTTTGTCTGGACTTCAAGATCTGTTTGAGAGCAACAGAACTGATTGGAAAGGACTCTATTGATCATCTTGTGCTCTTGCTTCAGGCAAGAGGTTGAACTTCACTGAAAACTGTACTGTGTAACTCAAAGCTTCAGGAGGTCAGTGCATTGCCAGAAATGTGGAGCTCCTTGGCAGCGATCAGGGAGAGCAAAGGTAGTTAAAAGCATTTGTGATGGAAAGCTGTCCTAACTTGAGCTAAGCAGAGTGCAGGCCCTGTGAGATACTTGAGATGCTTTGGGGTGGCAAGATTTCAATAGGAAAGAGTTTAAAAGTAAATGAGGTAGCTTTCTAAGGATATGATATACTACTTTTAGCTGAAAAGATGTTTTGAAATGATCAATCCCACTATTTTGTGTTCTACTGTTAATTTCCCTAACAGTTTAACAGATTTTAAACATAATATTTTTCATAAGGTTGTAGAGCTATATTGATGTTAACTCTGATTTTCTGATCTTTGCTTGAGTTCTGGTTATGCTGTGTATATATATTAAAATATTTACAGAAAAGTAATGAAGAACTAATTGCATATGTTGCCCTTTAAGAACACAGGGTAACTTAGCTGAGTGATAAGTTTATTTTGATGTGTGGTGCCTGTTAGTGACACAGTAAAGTTAAGCTCCCAGGGGCCTTGCACCAAGGTTACTTGTACCAAAGTTTTCAGTACCAGTCAGTACTCTCATTTTCAAGGAAATGGAGATAGTTGCTTTCTCTGACTCAACATTGAGGAGTTTTAATTTTTCTGCTATCATTTTGGATTCTACTAGCAGTGTTTAGCAGATCTCTTCGGGTTTTTTTGGGTTTCCTGCGAGCGCAGTCCTTATGCCAACAACACCTGTTTTTTTGAACATAATGATTTTCTATCTGGTTTGGCTATGGCAAGACAAGAGGACATAGTCTCAAGCTGTGATGGGGAGGTTCAAGTTGGATATTGGGGGAAAATTCCACATGGTAAGAGTGGTAAAGCACTGGACCAGGCTGCCCAGGGAAGTGGTAGAGTCACTGTCCCTGGCAGCGTCAATGAGATGCTTGGGGACATGGTTTGGCAGGCAGGATGGTGATGGGTTTGCGGTTGGACTTGATGATCTTAACGGTCTTTTCCAACCATAGCGGTTCTATGATTATTGTACAATCCAGATCAGAGTTTTTTGCCAGGTCACAAATGCATGCAACAGAAATAATATTTCTGAATAAAATGCTAAATGAACTGTTAAGTCATCTGAATGTTTCCATTTGGAATGCTGAATGAGGACTCCTTTTTCTAGGCAAAAGGAGCCAAGACAGTTTTTATTAGCACTTGGTGCATTCTGCACAAGTACCAGACCAGTTCTGAAATTAGCGAAGGTACAGATTCAATAATAGGGAAGATATTTTCTGCACAAACACTAGATTGTTTGAGGCAGACACCAGAGCAATTTAGGCATTCTCAGAAGCTGTGAAAAAAGTAGACTTGCAATACTCTGCTAACAATGTTGCATTTAGAAACCTGTTGGTTCTTCTATAGAATACCCCAAAGTGTTAGGGCAGCACTAACTTGCTCTGTAGCTTCCTGCTTCAGAACCTAACACTGGAATCTAATTGTTCTCAAAGATCCTTTCTAATAGAATGGGTAATTCAGATGGAAGATGGACAGGCTTCTAAAGTGAAAACTTCAGACAGAAAGAAAAGACTAGTTGAGATATATTAATTAGCTATTCCAAACAATGAAATATTTGTATATATTTCTTGTAGTACTTGTGAATTGATTTGCCTTATTTTGTGCCTTTTCCATAAGATCTCCTGACAGGACTTTTCTCTGAATATGAAGATCTGCTTGGAAGTTGGATATGGGGTTTGTTTTCTTGGGGCTGGACTTTCAGGCCACAGTTAAACAGGGGTTTAACTTTGTGGAGGTAATTCTACTGACTGCCACTGTTTATGGCATCTCAGATCTGTTTAAGTTTGGCCAGCTGCTAGATTTTGAAATAGGAATTTATCTTTCATTGAGTTTTAAATGCCTCTTCAATTTATAAATGTTTCTGTATGCATATACCTCCATGTATGTGGTCATCAGCAGGGCTTAGTGTGGAAATGCAGGAAAAATGACTTTGTATATATACAGTATTAGCTACATTTCAGATTTCAGCCTCTCAAAATGCTAAATATACATGAGGCCAGAGTGAGCTCTTGTGTTGCTGGAGCTAAGTAAATGTGTATTGCAAAATATGAAATGAAAATGCATAAGGTATGTAGAGTGTTCACAACTATATTAATTTAATGCAACTGCAGGCAGTACTCCGTGTYATGACTGAATGCAAAGAAAAACAGAATTGTCTGATGAAAACATCTGGATTAAAGTTTTGGTGCCAGTAAGTTCTTCCTCCAGTTTTTWAAAAAAAGATTGTAAAACTGCATTCTTGTAGGGTTATGTGATTCATAGGAATGTTCTCCAGTGTGCTCTAGCTCTTCTCTTAAATGCACTGCTCAGGGTCATTGGTTGGCAATGGCAGGGATTAAATCACCGGGAGGCCAAGGGACTGCATCCCAAGTTATGCTGAGTTTGCAACCGGCAGGTAATGATGTATTAAGCTCCATTTCAACTCTTTGAAACTGTTGGAGTCTGGAATGGCCCTGGATGTGTCTTGCAGTAGTTATTTGCAGACCTTTTCCCAAGGATTGGGTATTAAAAGACAATTTTGTTTCAGGGGAACAGCTTTGTGCCCTCTTCTACCTCAGGCATATCTGTTTTTATGGATCTATGAGGAGGACTGAGAAGTCTGTGAGGCAGAGCAGCTCTACTGTCTGTCATATAGACAAGCTGTCATGTAGAGTTCTTTCTGTAACGATTATGCTCCTCAGCTGCTGCTCAAAACTTGTCTGCAGTTGCTTTTTGCTTAGTAGCCTGAAGATGCAATGGACAACAGTAACAGCTTTTTGGCAGCACTGCTAACTTTAGAAATCGCCCCTCCACCCATTCCTTTTCCCTGCCCTGGTCCCTTGTTCCCACCCTGCTGATGTCCCCAACCTCTGCAAGAGTCACTTCAGGGAATAGAGCTGCCTGATTGTAACTGCTGCTTTGATGGGTTATGTTTCTGACCCATGTGAGAGTCCTCATACTTGGTCTAGCACGAGGCAGGGGGCAGCACAAAAATATAATTGAGCAGCTGGAAGGAAGACAGGAAGGGTGGTGAATGCTGCCAAATTCAAACCACGGGCTGAACTAGGGCACTCGGCCCAAAACATGGGCTTATCTCCTGCATTTTCTGACTGAACATGCTAAGGCAGTGGTTTTGACAAGATGAATTCTTTCCCTTCAGTCCAACAATTTACCTGGTTGCTCTACCACTTAGTTCACKCATTTGTGCAATCACAGCTGTGCCCAATACTGAATTTTGAATCTGATTACAGAAACGGATCCAGCTTAAAATCCAACAAAAATCTGGATCAGTTACTCACTGCTGTTCACTGTGCAGCCAGGCAGGCTTGTGCTCTCATACCCACAGTGCTGTGGTGGGGAGAATGAGTGACCAAGGACTGCAGAGAAATCAGTGCACAGACCTGCAGCCTCATATCTACTCTACATGTCCATAGGTGACTCTTCTCAGAAGGGCGACATAATATGGATAATTCACAGCAAAAAGGCTTTACCAGGGTGTGTCTAGTGGTTGTGACTGTACAGTTGCTGCTTTTTTCATAAGTGTTTTGCAGTAAAACTACAAGATTAAGATTTCTGATGTTATAGCTGTGAAAATGTAAGCATATATGACAAAAATGTCCTATTTCAGCTGGGTTTTTAGAATTCCTTTCTCTTCCCTTCACATAAGCATTTTGCTGAAAAATCTGGTCTTCCATTCTAAACTTGTCAAAATGTTTGAATTGCATTCACTCAAGGTTATATAGAATGAATGGTGGTATATCTGAAATTTATACGGGCATGAGACTTGGAAAAAACTGCATTCTGCAAGCAGCTTGTATTTTTATTGAGCTTGTGAATCAATACATCTTTAAACTTCTTATCAATTTTGTGTCTATCAAGACAGATATAACTAAGATGTGAAAATGCAAGAAAACTGCATCAGCTCTAATACCTTTAGGAAGGAGTCCTCTAAGTGTAGTCCACTTGTGCAGGTTAATGTAATACCCTACACCTTGTCTGAACTATTAGAGCCTGGATGTGGCCAAACCACTGTTTTCAGTTTCTGAATCCCAGGAAAACTTTAGAATGACACTTGTGTAGTTGGAAGTAGGTACCTCTCATCTTAATTGATAGTTTTRTTGTATTTTATTTCTTAAAGCTAATTTGGCTTTTCCTTAGTGATTTGACAAACATTCCAGCCCTTACTCAGTCAGGGTACGTGTTCAAAGTTTGCKACCTCCAGATCAAGTTCTGAATACTGTCCATTCTTCATTGGTTTGTGTGCGGTCTGAATATGGAGTGAAGCCAAACCCTCATGCTCTGCATTTTCTCCTCTACTAGAGGGAGAACTCCATTACATGTYGCAGGAAATCTGAACATGTGTTGTGGCACATGAAGGCATCATAAATGACAAAGTTAATGACCTGTACATGGCAGAATGAGTGCTTTCCCATGATAATATGGACAAAGAACAAAGGATGTGATGGTGATATACTTCTGAAATTATTTGGAAAATGGRAAAATGRGGAATCATAATTTTATTCCAAATGTGCTGCCTGCAGTTATTTCTAGCAAAAAATCCAAGTAGTTTCTCAGTATTGAGACAGTGGTTCTTGCACAAARTAAACTCCCACTGGAACCACTCTTGCTTAATAGGCTTAGACAACTACAGCTCCCCTACCTTAGTCTGCTCAGGCTGTACTGCCATGGCCTTTAGCTGTYTTTAAAAGTTCATACCAGGATCAGAGCATGTTGGACTTAAGTGGGCAGAGCTGTACCAGGATAACTGCAGCAATTCAAGCCAGTGCAACCCTCTTTCAGGTCATGTCTACAGTGGGTGCTTGGACTTTACTCAGCTGTAATCATGGCTGAGATCCCAATGCAAACAAGCCCCAAGGGTATGTCTGCACTAAATTGGAGGTATGAGGCGGCATGTTTGGGCAGGGCTGAGCTGCTCTGGAACAGCAGCTGGGATGGAGCAGCAGCCTTGCAGCAGATCATCTTAGCTCACTGGGAACTCGGGATATATGCAAATGGATGCATTAAATCTCATCCCTCTACTTTTCTACTGCTATTGCTACCCCATGTTGCAATTGTACTTCTTACAGCAATGTGCAAATTCTCTAAAGCTGTTTGATTGCCCTGCTGCAGAAAATAGGACACAGACTGCAAAAAAGGCAAATCTAATGGCAGGGTGTCTTTGCTGTATTGACAGTGGTGTGATCTGAAACTCAAAACCACACGCAGCATTCACCCAATTTCCTGTTAACTGGGGATTACTGACATCCTTTCAAGTTAGAAACTAGGTACTGGCTGTCACAGTAACCTCTGTGGAGGAGCCATGTGTCAGGTGCAGTGCTTATGGTGCTGGTGTGATTTGAAAAGAGAACAAAGGAAGGAAATGCTAGATKTCTCTTTCTAGTGAAATGTTTATCTGCTGTAATGGATGTGAGGCTTTAAAATTGTCTTCCTCTTTCTCAGATGCAGGGAGTATATCCTAGATTTGAAGCTCAACCATTTAATTCAAGACAGCTTTATGCTCTACTTGTAAACTTTTCTATTGCTAATTTTATTYGCAGAATGAAAGTAAAATGTAGCATATCTGGAGAACTATTGACTCAACAATGTTGACAGCGGAACATACAATATTTTGTTATTTCTATTGTTTCTAAAYATTGGTAGCAATTTTCTGTGAAGACTGCTATTTAGATCAGCTATTTTGTAGCCTRTATGAATGAAATACAAGGTATAATTTCTGTTCCTAGGGACTAAAGGAATGCRTATTATAAGATCAGCACTTTTATTCTACCTATATATTGAAAAAAAAAAAGAGAGAAACCAGAAAGCTGAGAAAAGGACTAAAATGTTAGAAAATTTTAACCAAAAAAGCAATATAACAAAAGCTGTAACTTATTTGCTATTGAGTCTCAAATCAAAAGCTTATTTGCCAGCACTCCCAAACAGAAGTATCGTTTAAGATTAATATATTTCCCTCAGGAAACATTTTCAAGGCAAATAGTTTAGAAATAATTTGGGCATGGAAGTAAATATGTCAAAGCAAGATAAAACAATGTAGAACTGGCTCCACGCGGAAAGGCAAATGACGTGAATGGATTGTGGTGTCACATTAAAACCTTTTAGCTGTTTTTGCTCTCTGCGGATGCGCTTTGTTTGTTTGTCTTGTTTCTGTTGGTGGATTGGCTAAATGACTTTTTATAGAGTGTTTATTTCATTTTTGAAATTCATCTGTGTATCTGATATATCTGCCTGAGCTTACTTTTCAAGACTGCTTACATGTGTTTACATACACTTCTGTTTACTTAATCTGTGAGAGCTAATACTGAGTTCCAGCTGTTTATCTGGCTGGGTCTTCACATCTTGGATTAAATGTTTATTTATGAAAACCTTATTTTAAAAAAAGTGAAGCTATATAAAATGAATACAGAAAAAATTTGTATGTATATTGACATGTATAACTATAAATCTTGTGGCTACATCTATTCAGAAGCTGAATGTTTACAAGTTTAAAATTCATAACACCTGGGATAATGATTTGAAAAGGAAACTTGTCCTTTTTATGTAGTTTAGGAAGGATATTTAATGATCAGATGGGCCCTGTAGAATGAAGTGCACTTCCTGGACCATTCCTTAACCTGGGACAGGGTAGGAGGGTCAGCGAGATGCCCCCGGAAAGAGTCCAGACTCACAGTTTCACCCAGCAGATTGTATGGTACAAGGTCGTTGTGGTCTGACAGCTAAATGTGGGACTTCTACCCCAGGTCCTAGGTGACGGTAAAAAGTGGAAAATGCTGAAGCAGAGCTCTCATTCCTGAGGCAGAGCGCTCATTCTCCAAATCATGCCACAATTTGACATTTTTTTAGATCTTCTGATAAGWTTTCCAGTGACACACTCTGTTTGTCTAATGTAAATCATTAACTCCYGGAAAGCTATGATGCTGTGACCCCTGTGGAAGAGACCTGGGGGGAAAATGGGAAGGTAGGGACAAAGCAAAAAGATCTGCTGGAAAATACTGTGCTAACYGGGAAGGAAGAGGCTCCATGTCAAATGCCTTAGCATCTGAAATGAGTTTTTGCAACCTCTCTGTATGGGAGCAAGCAGGAAAGGAGTCCCATCTTAGCACTGAGCTAAGTGCATCCCCTATACTAAGATCAGTGATCCAACAAATGCAGGGAATGCAGTTGTGTATTGTTGCGCAGTTAGACACATTCACTTTTCTAGTATAGAGTGAAAAGGCTGTGTTGCAAGCAGCATTACAATCCAATATTGGAATTGGTAACAAATATACCTTTTTCTATTTTTTAAAATACTTATCAGTAGGGATTGTATTTTATACTCAATTTGAATTAAAGAAAAATGTTATTTTACAATGACCTCCTGTGCCTTAAAGATGGAATTTAATAATCATAGACTTGGCTTGTGCCACATGTTTGAGTGCCCTAGCAGGGACTTGGACTAAGTGATGTGTTCAGCCCTGCTGGTCCCAGTATCAGCTCTTATGCAACCCCAGCTCCCTCCTCCAGGCTGGAGTAGTGCTCCGTGGCTCTCACCTGCCTATACTTAACTGCTAGGGAGATGGAATAATTCCTAAGTTCTGCAAGCCCCTTCTGCCTTTCAGTGTTCACAACCACAAAGTCACCATAAAGAATGTTTTTTCTGACACGTGTTGAGCACTGATGTGGTTTTAATACCACCCCTAGCATCCTATGACTTAAAATAGTCCTGTAAGTGATCCTTTTCGGCTCCCTAAAAAGGGGATAAACCCTGCTCTCAGACCCTAACTGCCTAGGTCTAGGTGAGGAGAGTTTCAATGCAATGAAGTTGTGTGTTCAGCAACCTCTGGAGCCTTATGGAGCATCATGTTCCTGCTGGGAGCAAGCAGAGGTTCTGTGACTGCCCATGAGGAAATGCTCCCTCAGGGCAGCGYTACCTGCTGTTGAACACCCTGTACTCTCCTCAGGTCTTCCCTTTTTTTCCCAACTTCAAATTTCATTTCACAATAGTATGCATCTGCCAAYACTACCAAAGGCATGTCATCAGTAGCTCAAAATGCAATTTTCTTGTCATGTACTATTGCTTAAGTATTTATATTGCTAATTAGAAATATAGGTAATTTAACATAATCTGCTATGGATCAAGATCAGAGCAACAATGTTTTATGTAAACGATCAACAGGAAAGAACAAATATGATGAAAATGAAAATCGCCGACCATGTGGCACCTGACATCTCTGTTCTTTGTTTTGTCTACTAGGCAGGTCCTGTTGATTGCTTCCATACTTGCATGTTTCTTTTTTAAAGAAAAAAAAAAAAAAAGGATGGAGAGAAAGTTAGATCCAACCTTTGTATTTTACATAGTAAATCATGCAAATCAGTTTCTCTTCTGTCATTATTTCACTGGACCGAATTTATCCCTGATGTATGTCTGCTGATTCAAGCCAGAAGTTAATTTCACCTATAACATTATTAAGAAAATTGTTCACATTGGGTGGAACTACAACTGTAATTGGAGTCATTCTGAAACAACAAAAAAACCATTAAGATCAAACCCTCCTTAGAGGACCTGACTTTAGATATCTATCTGCATTTAAAAAGAAAGGCAGAAAGATGTGATATGTTCTCTCTTAAGACTGGTATAAATGATATCATAGTAAAACTGCAGAGTAATTCCATATAAGTAAGCATCATAATCAAAGAACAGTGTTGGTATAGTTAGTCTTTTCATCATTCAAAATGATGGTGATGCAGGTGACCTGGAAGACCTTAAAGGATCAGACAGCAGTTATAATTGACATGTTTAAATCTATGAATTCTCAAAGGGGTACATTAAAAATGTTTCTATTGGCACATCAAATATCATTAATTTATTTGATTAAATAACTGCATGTTTTTCAGTTATTCTTCCACAGAGGTTAGTACTTAAACAGACTTTATTACCTTGGCTACACTGCTTATTTTTCATTGGCTTCTGAATTCATATGTGCTTAAGCAAGGAGAACATTTTATACCAGAACCCTAACTCCAGTAAGGGTGAGTGTCCAGGCAAACTGTGGGTGGGGTGTAACCACATGGAACCAACTTAAAGACATGTCCAGCAGGCTCTGTATCCTGCGTTACGTGGGAAATTCAGCACAAGATTGATACTTGAGTTGCCTGGTGCCTTTCCAGGGTACACCTGCCTCTGTTGCTTTATAGTCTGGGAACACGGTGCATTTTTCAGTTCTGGTATCCATATTTTGAAGTCAGTGATGGTGTGAGTTTTAGAAAAAAGCTCCAAAAGATAGTCTTWKWMCWGKWMWAAGACTAAGGAATGCGTGGATTGCCATGTCCAATTTTAGGGGGAAGAATATAGAATAACTACTAAAGCACTGCAACTCAGCATAAGATGAAATGAGACAAATTCAGCTGTAAAAGGGCCGTACACTTTTGACAGTGGCTACAGTAGCCATTGGAACAAACTGTCATACACAGAAGCTTGTGTGATCTGCAGGAGAGGAGCACTCGGTTCTTGAAAGCTTCTTCTAACCATGCAGCATTGCTGCTCGTTACGCTGTTTACTGGGGTAAAAATCTAGTGGCTGGTGATATAGAAGTGGTCATACTGCAGTAAGCTAGCTCTTTCTGTTTTAAAATCATTTAAATATAATCTAATGAAACTTCAGGTTGAAATTCATTAAAAAAAACCTACTGAAAAGTGGAAGAATAATGCATAATCTGAAAAGTTTCTTTAAGAATTATAATTGAGGAAATTAGAGCTGGAAGTTATGATGGGACAGGGAAAAGTGAAAGAGAAAAGCCTGTTCAGTGAAGATCTGTCTCTAAATTGCCAAATCAGCTACGTTTTSATAAAGATCTAATAGTCTCACAAGCTGCTTCTGAACTCCCCTAGGCTCTGTATTAGCATTTCTGGTGTGGATTTAATCTAAGGTAAATTCTGCTGAGGGTAGAGGGAGTCAAGTCTAACAGGAGGAAGAGGAACAGGGAAAATCCCAAGYACCTTCCCATAAACCACCTGAAGAACTTGTCCCACGAGCCTCAACTGTTTGTTTCCATCAATACCACCCTTTGTACACAAAAAACAACCCATGCCTGGGCCTGCTGTTAGTGTGGAGAGCAAAACAGCCGGGGGAGCCAGGAGAGATGTGTGTCAAGACTTGTTCTTGYACCACAAGGAGTATAGGCAAGTGTAGGGATTAAATATAGGGAGCCAGCCTCTTCTCGCATTGGAAGGAACTAGTTTGTTATATTTTGGTTGTATTCAAAAATCTTAAAATGTTTTAATGATAACAATACTAGGTTTTTCCTCWTTACGTTTTGTAATTTTAGTTGTTAAGATTAAATTAAAGCGCTTCATTTGTGAAGACTAGATTTTTTTAAAAAGGAAAGCTGTGGGTTTCAGTAGTTTCTGTGCTTTTGTAACAAAATAAGCCAGTCTGCAGTTCACAAAGGTGCTACGTGGTTTGTGAAAATGCCAGGACATAGGCAAAAATATGCATTGTACTAGCAGAACCAAAGGGGTTCCTGCTGTGAATATCACATATTGAGTCTTCCCAAGCAAGATTACTTTCATGTCTAAATTTGAGGTAGGCCATGTCCAAGAAACAGGATGGGTGTTTCTGGAGCATCATGTTTGGCAGTATTTTAGTGTGTTTTCTGAACTGGGGATAAAATCACAAGTTAACTACCTGAGGCATCTTATGAGAGCTGGAAGAATGCTACCAAAAAGTATTTAATTGATTTGTTTACACTGTCCTAAAGTAATACATTTATTATCATCTAGTTTCATTCTATTCTGTGTTAAGTATGTTTTTTGTCACAGAATATGTTTTAAGTGATTGTTTATATTTGGTTTTTCATTCTTGTAGGCTTTACATTTCATGTTGTAGAAGCAGCAATACTGAAATCCCTGAAGTTGTTTTTGTATATTCAGTGTCTAGAAGATCAATAGTTCTTGATTCCAGATCTGTGGAACCCCTGGCTCAGGGTTCTAGCACAGGGAGCAGCAGTAGTGCTGCAAACTCCTGCTGCTGGGAAGGGCCCATCTCTATCCACCAAGGGGAACATCCTTATGGAAAGAAGAGCATCTGGTACCATTTCACTTCTTAAAGTGTTGTATACATAGTATATTTATATTTGCATATGCGCATGTATCTCTATTACAGCTTCCTTATTATGCATGTGGGTTCATACAGTTTAGATTTAAATAATACACACTTTTACATACACCCAAATTATACTTAATATATTTTTAATTACTCTAGGAATAACTCCTTAAAATTGTATACTTCCTTTTCCATCTTCTATAATAGAATACCTTCTGCTTAGCCTGGCTGAAAAGCCTTTTAGGTGAAATCCTGGTTTGTGGGAAATCATGTTCAAGCCACAGTAACTAACAATTAAAAATGAGCTCATGCAAACAAGAACAACAAGTGAAATCAAAAGACAGACCAGATACGCTACATTCTATGAATATTTTCTTCATTTTGTTGTGACCCAGCGCATTTGCTTTAGCCTTTCCTTGAGGCTTCATTAATTAGAATTTGTGTCTATAAATTGTTTTTGTGAAAAGTCTCTTTGGTTTTGGATTTTTGTCCCCTCTCTTCTTCCTCTCACAGGAAACGTTCCATTTAATTTTCTTTGTAGGATTGTGTGAAGCAGGGATGAACTGGTATCTATAAGACATCCAATTTGATCTTACTTTTGATCACAATTTATTACTTTTGATATTTATAGTYGAGTTCTTTCTAACTGTAGAAAACTTGACAAACCATTTTAATACTAGGCATACATTAAGGAACAGAAAGGAAGCTCTTAGCATCAAACTTAAACAACAAGGGTACCACACAGGTCTTTCAACKGCTTGTGTAAAATTGGGTCTGAATCTTTCTGCAGCCTGGGTTTGGGCTCCTAGAGCAACTAGGCTTATATTTGGCTCTTCTATATGCTCTAGTCTTTCTGAAGTGCAGACCTTTTTAAAGGCCTCATCCCATAGCTTCATGATCAGAGAACCTGCAAAGTTCAAAATGACTTAGAAAGGCTCAACGCTTTCTATGTTTGACTTGCTGCTGGTCTCAATCACAGCATGGTAAGATATCATTTTTTATGGGAACCAAAAAATACATATGGTTAAGAGACCAAGTGCAGAATTTTGGTGTCAGCATATTACTTTGAAAGCCCCAAGTGGCCCGTATTTACAGATTGCTCTGGGAAATGCAGTTATGTCTTACAGGCAAAACTGTTGTGWGAAAGATAATCCAACTTGAGAGAGATCTCCAAGAAGCTGAATTATGAAAACCACAAAGAGAAAGCAGCAGGAATGAGACTTTTTGACCATTTGGGGTTCTGCCTATAAGTAACATAGGAATTTTGGTTGTGATTATCAATTTTATACCTCCCAAAGCATCAGTCTTAATTTGACATGTTCACAATCCAGACCAGGGACAGTATTGCATCTCAGCCATAGCTTAAGCAAGTAGAAATATCAGCACTATAAGATGGCTCTAGTTTCCTCCCTGAAACTTAGGAGAAACACAGACTGCTCGAGGGAAAAGTTTGGAAGAAAGCCTAGGAATGTTGAATGTGTGTACATTGTTGCGAGGGTATCTGTTGTTATAGCACCTCTGGAAATAGTTCTCCATAAAGCWCCTCTTTGACAAAGTACAGGGTTCAAGATTGGAAATCCCCAAGCAGAACAAATGAACTAAACTGTTGCTTCTGCTGTCATTTTAAAAACAAAGAAGTTAGGTGGGTTGGAGGAGACTGACGGGACATGTGAGAGTGTTTAACTGTGCAGTAACCTGGGCTGGCAAAGGCTGCTTTGGAAGAGTGCCAGATTCAGGAAACTAGCCATGTTTTGGATAGCAGATATATTGATAAACTGAAACTATCTCGTTCACACAATTCTAGGGTGAATTTTGAGAATATATGAAGCTATTGCAATACTTTGATCACATTAAAATGTGGATGAAAGTATTGCTGACTGAAAAATGACTATGATMTATTATTATCCAGTATATATGCCATAGGAGACAGTATAGAAGGTGGACATATTAATGTATAGTTCATGGTCAATAATGCAAAGGATGTGGGATACTGTCCCAATAGGAGGACTTAGYGCCACAGCTCCATCGCTTAATGAGAGCAGCAGTGGGCACAATGATTGGGAAGCCATGGATTTCCCCCTAACAAAGCAGCTCTCTGCAGCGTGGCTTTCCTAGGTCCCAGGTCTTGCCAGTGCAGAAGGAATCTGCTGCTGGTGTGACCCCTGTATTTGCTGCTATGCTCTTCAATCGGTGAGGCGTGTGCTTGTAGCTCAGTTGTAGAGCCAGGTGCAATGCAACCCCAGCAACAGAATAAACATAACACTGGACTGCATGAGGGACTGCTGGTCTTAGGGTGTGTGATAAAGYGGTTCTGAGGTCTGTAGACAAGTACTGTGGGTTGATAAGAAACCTATGAAAATAAAATGATGTTATCAGCTGAAATTTATTACTGTTGACATACACATCAATTACCTTTATGCAAACAATAAATTTGATTTCAGTGCAATATTAGAAAAATCTCTGCAGGAGATAAGAGAAAATAATTATCAGGAGTTCTCACCAGTGTTTAAGAGGAGAGGAAGTATGTTTTCATGGAAAAAAAAACATACTTCCAATCTATACTTTTTCCTTTGAGAAGTTGGTGCTTACACAATTAATTGGAATAATGGGATTTTGTGGAGGAGAGGAGGTGGCAGCTGACATGGATTTTTGGAGAKCTGAGAACATGGGCTTGTAGAGGGAGGCAGAGAGCAGGAGCTCTGTCTTAGCATATGGCTAGAACTGGCCCAGTGCAGTGGCCCGATCTGTGGGGGAATTCCCCCTCAGTAAAGAAACACTTGGGTTTACAAACAGGGAATATTGTTAGTACTGAGTACATGACACAAAATAGTGTCTGTCTTTTGAATTTCACTCTGGGACATGTAATTCAGGTGAAAGCAAATCTTGGATCTCTTAGGTTGTTAGCCCTCTAATTTGTAGTTGTTGCACTTGGTGTTTTCTGGAAGGTTTTTAATGGCCCTGGACAGGAGATTTATGAACGACACTGAAGTAAAGTCTGCAGCAAAAATCTGAGCATTTTTCCCCAGACCTAGGTTTAATAAGAATCTTATCAATATTAAAATAAGAATCTTATCAATATTTACTTAACTGTTTAAGCCTTTTTTAACACATTTTATGTGGCAGAAGGTTTTGTTGTTTTATGTTCATTTGATCTTTCTGCCTTCTATCTCATTTCCAAACTCTGTTCTACGCTATTTACTGTCTTGATCTTGTTTGACTGATTGCAATTTTTAAATAGCTATAGACAAATTCCAAATGAAGCAATAAGAATTTACTCTGTAAGTAATTTCTTACCCATTATAATAACTCTGTTCAAAAGTCATTTTGAAAACGGCCCTTAAACAGCACAAAGAGCACACCTGGATAGTAACAGCACTAATTTCTCTAGCATTTAGAGTCTGATCCTGTAAGATGTACAGTGTACCTTAAAGCAGTAAACTTTGCTTTTGGTGAGAAATATTCCATAAAAAGTTTACACCAGTGTGATTTGTTGTTTTGACCTGAATAAAGAGAAAAATAAAACCTTTTGTCCTGAAAATGTTTTGCAGCAATTTTCCTTTGGAGGGGAAAAAGAGCAAAACTACTTTCTAGGACTGATGAATCTGACTAGAACCTCAGTATAGTCAAAGTTGCCAGTGGTCAGAGGTTTATAAACCTCTGCTCTATATCTGCTCTGCCAGCTCTATATCTGCAGAAAACTTATCTGTTTGACATTGCAGATGTGTCCTTAAATATTGTCATGTTGATATCTATTAGAAAAAGTTATCATCTCAGTCCTATAGCTCCTARTGCTAAGACTAAGCATGTTTTTATGTAAAACAAAAATTAATGTTTGTTTTCTGTCCTTGTCATGACTGTAGAATAGGTGGTTGCATTGTTGCTTACATTGTCCACAGGACAATCGGGAGTTTCTTTATATSTCTCTCTATTCCTGGGGATATATTTCCAGAGGAGGATTGAGAGCACCTGGGAAATTGCATGACTAGAATGGGGTTGCTACTGTCACAGAAAATCTCATCCCACAGTTTCCTCTGAAGAGTTAATCTTGTGGGCTGTAGACCATGTGTCAGGTACTGTTTCATGTCATAGAAATGTTTTTGTGTTTGCAGAGCATGTAGTWAACTGGATCATAATCCAAGCCTGACCTTTAACATTCAGTTAYTATTCATATTAAAAGTAAATTAAATATGTTCTTTCTTTATGCAGATTTTGTTTGTTCTTTTTGCTGTGGTGGTTGTTCCCCTAATCTAAAACACAGAAATGTTTGGTATAGAGAAACTCAAAGAATCCTCCTCTGCTAAACTTCAGAGGAACTGGAATCCTCTATTAGAAATGAGAACCAGAAAGCAACAGCCCCTAGCCAGGGGAAAGTAATGTCACTTGAAATGAAAGTTGTTTTACTGGGCTAGTCAAGTTGCCTGTAGTGCTTTATAATTAACAGTGCAATGTAGCCTATGCACAAGGAAGGAAATAAGGGCTGGTGAATAGGTACAAAATTGTAGACATGAGAGTCCTGACAGCTTAATTGCTGTTAACAGCATGTGCTGTTCTGATGGTATATTCCCCTATAAAGCTTGCCCTGATTTACAAGTATGGCTGGGACTTGGACACATCTTCTTAATGCACCTGCTGGCAGAGGATGTGTGGAGGTGGCTCCTTTGGAGCAGACAGGCACCAAGGAAGAGCAGGTAGAAGTAGCCATCAGACAGACTCAGCATCACCTCAAGGGGAGGTCAAGCATGCTGTCATTTAAAGGTGTGTTAGAAAAGAGGAAAGGATAGTTTTTTCAATTTTTTTTTCAGTGCTTGTATTGCAGTTATCAAGATGTCTTTATCTTTTTCATCTGGGGTTTTATGTCTYTTTAACCCCTTGCTCAGAAATAGGAGGCCTAATGGAAAAGATGGTTAGAGGGTTTCCATCTGGCCCTAGGATACTCAGCTGAATACAAATATTTTGGTTATTTCTGCTCTAAGTTTATTTTACACTGAAAGTATTGAGACTTTCAACTACRAAACTGTGATACTAAACATTTTTTGTTCCTTTGGCAAGTGTCTGCTGCATAGCTAGATTCTTACGAGACAGAATTTCTCAGTGAATTCCACACTAAGGACCCGGGTGAACCAGTGTTGGGTGGAGATAGTCAAGTGGCTCTGTACACACAAGGTGAGCCTATGTAGTAAAAACCATTCATCTTCCTCTTTGGTTTCGGCCAAGAGCAGAGCACAGTTACTCTTGGCTTGTCTTCCAGATCATTTGCCAATCCTATTTGTGGTAGCATTCAGACAGAGACCTACTTAATAGAAATGATGCCACAGTTTCCAAATGCAAGTGTCACAGTAATGTGCAAGATAGATGCTATGATGCCAGAAACCCCCAGCCAGTYTTAATACTTGCTATACTGGAAAAAGGTCATTGTAAAGCTGAGATGTTTTAAGGTTTGCAGAGATTGCTTAGAAAACCAGATGAGATTACTGCACAGTGTTGCAAGAAGGTAGTTAATATTTTTATGAAAGCTGAACAGCCATGAGGCAACCAGAGAGCTGATTAAGAAGTTCTCAGCAGTCTTTAGCCAACTGGTACTTTATAGTGCTTTACTACATAGCAATCAGCCCTTAACAAGCACATGAAAAACCTACAACAGGACCCAAATAAATTAGGTGAGCTGATAACATATTAGTTACTATACTTGTAAACAGAATGTGAACTTGGAGTTAGTTTCATTATTAATCTGGATGCATAAAATGAAGTGACCAGCACTGCCACCTGCCCCAACTCCTCAGTGCGTTTGCAGGGGATGTTCTTGCTGGGCTGAGTGAACGGGGTATGGGTGGCAAGATTCATCATTTCCTTTCTGTGGTCTTTGATGCTTCTCTTGGAACATTCAGTGTGAAACTTTAGTGAATAAAAGGAATAGGGAAGGAATTGAGCAAGTGGGGTATATTTAGTAGGCTGTCCGTAAGAACTGCTCCCAACCTTTTATTAAAAAGCAGAAATGCTTTCGGTAAACCAAACTGCAGAAAGGAAAYGCTTTCCTCTCTGCGTCCAGTTTGCCAAATGCTTCAGACTTCCATTTTCAATCCTGATGAGGCTGCACTTGAACTTCAGTGTCCAGTTCAGGTTCTTCTCTTCCCTTTTAAAGGGATGTGCAGAAACTGGAAATGCTCTGAGGGCTCCTCAGCTGCTTTAGTTTATCAGGGAGGAGGATAAGGAAGGAATTTGATAGCAGCCTAGATTTGCTTGAAAGGGAATTACAAAAATGGCAGAGACAAACTTTTTTTGTAGTGATAGATAGTATATCAAGAGGAAGTGGTCACAAATAATAGAATTTCAAATTGGACTTTTCCACCATAATGATGGTGAGGAACTAGACTAGCTAGGAACTACCTAGACAGACTCTGTAATCTCCATCCTTGGGGATTTTAGGACTGAACTAAACCACAGCTAAGCTGGAGCAGCACTAGTCCTTTTTTTACCCGGAGATTAGACTAAATAACCTCCAGATATCTTTTGCAGTCTTTATGATTGTATTTACCTAGAAATGGTAGACAAATAAATGCCTATCTACCTCAGGAATTTCTTTCACTTTGTTCAAGTGTATAATTACCATGTGTAGGCACATTCAGATGACCAAGCATTCAAGACCTTTGTGAGAGAATTCCTTTGTAAAAATGGAGGATTTGGGGGGGTTAGCTTAGACCATATTGTCCAGAACCCCTACTGTGCACCTAGAATGACAGTGGTGAACAGCTCATCCTCAGCAGGGTGTGAATGTGACCCGCGTGGAGAAGAGAGCCTGCAGAGCTACCTTCTGTAGCACCAGAAATGCAGCAGTCCAGGCTGCCATGGGGCATGCCACTCATCCTTTGGATGCTGACTTCCAGGGTATAATTGGCTGAAAATGAGTCAGTAAGTACCAAATTTAGGGTTTTGCAATCTTTCTCTGCTGAAAACCAGGATTTTCCAACACAGTATATTGAAACGTCACTTGCAGCTCACCCTTGCCAACCAGGGAGGGATTAACGTAATGTTTGCTGTCATGGGGTGTTTTTCCCCCTTACGTGATTTTTCCTGAAAACAGCTGGGTGATAGTTCAAGACAGATAATTTAATAACTGACCTGGTAYATCTCCCAGATGGAGAGATGGCCACTGCCTGCTCAGCTGCCACGTATTTTGGCTTACATTCTCTAAGAGATACGTAACAGCTAATGGAGAAGTTATTTCCATGCAGCTCTTCAGATCCCCTCACGTACTTGGTCAGACAAGCTAGAAAAAGATATGATATACACATGTGCAAGAGTACAAAAACTGTGCCAGCTACTGAAGCAATCATGTCGTGGCCTTATCGTGTGTGTAATAAATGGTAGCTTTATAGTCTGTACTGAATTAGGAGTGACTTATGATCAAGAATAGTATTAAGAGGACAAGTCTCAGCAAGTAAAAGCAAAATAAAATATGGWGAAATTTAATATGGAAAAGGAAACAGTTATGCGTGAGATGAAAATAAAGTTTCAATGTGATTGTAAGRAATGACTTGTATGATTAGTTAAAAGCTTTTTAAGAAAAAAGTTCAGAAACKTTTAAAAATTTGGAAGACAAAAGGAAAGTAAAGGATGCTGCTGCCGTTAAAGTTGGTCTGGTCCTGATCTTGTGAATGGACTAAGCATGAATGGACTAAGCATACTCAGGTATCCCGCAATCTAAGTAAATTCTCTATGTTGCTAAAGTTTAGGGGGAAAAAAGGCACTTGGAAGATGTACATAGAATGCATTTTACTGAAATTCCACAGGACATTTCAAACCTTTAGAAACCTCAAATACTTAGTATGATACTGAGAAATATATGCACAACACTGTCATCAAAATTTCATTGAATTACAGAAAAAAGAAGACCACTAAAGGAGTGGAAAGAAAATAATTTAGTACAGCTTAGTCAAAAGGATGACTAAGGAGGACATATAAGCAGCRGGAAGTATTTGGGTGATGTAAATACTGTGGAAGAAGGCAAATTACCCAGTCTGATTTGGGAAGCATATGTAAGAAGGAATGAATGTGAATAAAAGAAATACAAGGTTAAGTGTCTTAACCATGGAATTACCATCAGATTAATATTAACAGGGAAGAAGATCTTAACAAGGAAAGACTGTAAATTAACAATTACTGTAAAACAGTTGTGGTAGATATATACATATAGTAATGTAGAACTAGTTAAGAAAAAAATGTTCCAGAAGTCATAGAAAGCAGAGCCAGAGACTTTGGGGAGATTAAACATGTGGTTTAGAACAGCCCTTCCCAGACAAGATCTGAATCATCTCATGCTGGGCAGTTCTGTCACCCCCACACATAGTCCTTGTCCTCAGTGCTGGGGGGCTATATGCAACCTATGCTGCTCTGTGCCATTTATGTACAGCTTGTCTGCTCTGCTTGAGCAATAGTTGGGAAGTGGGAGAATGGGAAAGAGATGATAGAGGTGTGGCACAACTCACTTGTCTCCTAGCAGGAGAAGTATCTCCTGGCAGAAGCTGTCTCTTCAAAAATCATGGTTTTTTGCATGCCCATTAGGATAGCTTTGTTCCCCAAGCAGGAGGCACATGTATGTATCCACGCACAACTACAGTAAAAGAGATGCAACCTAAGAAGTTTGCAACACACCTTCAACACAGACTCTTCCCATAATTCTGCAATCAGTAAAACTTGGTRATGCCTTGTTCTTTTAGCTAGTTCACRTCTACTTTTCTCTTTATTAGATGATTTAGAGAGCACAAAAATTCTTTAAGTCTATTCTTGCACTTGATTAATATCAGAAACTTGACAAGCAGCAGCTCTGCAGTGACTAAAGAATACAGCTCTATTTGTCCAGGTATGTACCCTAACTCTAGGTTTTACTGATTCTTGACACACAAAATATCCACAGCATAGAGCTTCCTATGGTGATTTAAAAGGACTCAAATCATTCTGTCTTTAAAACTGAAGTTAGTTCAACTCTGGACCAACTAAACTCTCAGTAGAAAATTTATCTTGGAAAGTCTGATTACTTTATAGCCATATTCCACTTTAACCAGGCCTTTGCCAAAGAAAATAAACAATCATCTGTGGTGTATAAAGGGAAAACAGTTGAAGTGTTTTATGATGAAAGATTATTTGCCCAGGTGTTCTGAAGTGTTGCACACCACTCTTCATAACTGCTGACAGATATGTCAACGCGGAAGATTCAGACCTGTGTACATGCCTTTTATGAATCAGTTAATGAAAGAGAAAATCCCACGGACTGCAGCCCTGATGCAGGAAAGTACCGAAGTGTGTCCTTAGTGCTCAGCACAGTGCTGCAGCATGTAGTGAATTTGAAGCGTGGGATCATACATATATTCCTTCATTGCAATTTAGGCATACGGTAAATACCTAGTGCTATTCTGAGCCTCTGAGTTATTTCCACTTAGAAACTAACTGTGTCCGTGTTGAATTGCCTTTTCATGATCTTTTAGGAAAACAAAATATATTTTTCTGAATATCTGGAGTAAGTGAATGCCAGGCCTTTGGTCAAGATCTCTTTTATCGCAACATGAATTTTATTTTGTGGCAAAATTAAGCTTGCTTGTTTTTCAGCTTTGGCATAAGAAAATTTATAACATCTAGAGTGATGCTCCCCTTGTGGGGAGTAAAAAAGAGGCAATTCAATGAGTGTCTAATCATAGAGATTGTCTGTTAGTCCTGATGGAGCTCTTGGCATGCTGTCCTTAGACAAGGTATTGCCATTCTTTGTTCTGAATATTTCTGGTATAATGACCCTTTTGGTTTTGGCAGTAGTGAGAACAACTAGTTACATTTTTTTTCCCATGAATAACCCTTTGAATCTGTCTGCTGTCACCATCTCTATTTTTCTTCTTGGCTGGATGAACGGCTCTAGGAACTGACAGGCATGTTATAACTTATCCTTACTGCAAACTATCTTGTGCTTCAAGTTGCCTCTTTTTGTAAACTGGCCTGATTTTGTGGTCCATCTTTGTATGCTGCTGTGTCATTTTTGTGAGCATATCTGATTTCATGCATTTAGAATATTTTCTTCTAGGCTATATTGTTTCTGCTGAAATAAATTTAGATTTTAGTTCCTATGGACATATAAATAAGGAATTCCACCTGTAAAATCAAACCATTTTCAAAATGTATGTTTCCTTGAAATTCATGGAGAAGTTCCTTTTAAGGAACTTAAGCTCTGGAAAGCTTCTACGGACCCTCAGCCAATTGTACTTGCAAAATCTGGGTCGTGTGTWGTCTTCAAGTGGGGACGGAAAACAGGGGACTTCAGCCTGGACTCAGTTGTGTCAAACTTATTGTGACTCTTGCATCTTGTCTTAATTGAAATCAGCACCAAGACTCATGGGCTGCAGACAAGAGAAGTCATTGTGATATGAACTAAYATTGCTTATAAAGGGCAGTATTTCCAGAACGAAGGAGAAGCAAGTATAGTTAGACCCTTCCATGTGCACATCTCACCAATCACTGAAACACTAATGAAGCCTTRGAATTACTCTGTAAATTGTGGCAGTTTTTTGAATGTTTTACCAAGTGACCCAGAGCTAGCTAGAACAAAAGCAGCCCCAAAAGCCAAGTTATATTATAATATAAATTAAAATACTTAACCTTTTAAATGAATACAACTCCAAGTAATTAGTTAAGACAGAATAGAAATAAAAGGAACTCATAAACAGTCCCCCTGACCACTGTGTGGGCAATGT
This sequence comes from Eudromia elegans, assembly GCA_003342815.1. Classification (NCBI taxonomy): domain Eukaryota; kingdom Metazoa; phylum Chordata; class Aves; order Tinamiformes; family Tinamidae; genus Eudromia; species Eudromia elegans. Next base: position 1,060,952 of record PTEX01000028.1, on the reverse strand, counting down.
CTCCTGTGGTCTCTTCCCATCACCTCTGAGGCCCTGGCGCTTGCTCAATCCTCCCTCTCTGTAGTCTCGCTGGTGGAGCCGCAGGCGGCCAGATCCTTGCTGTGCCTGTCTCGCTCCCATTTGTCTGTCGGGTTCTTTCTTCTGGCCTGGAAGCTTCTTTCCCAGAGCAGGCTCAATTGCTCCTCAAGGGAAGGAGCAGTTCTCGCTCCCTCCCCAGGATTTCTCCAGACCCAATCATTTAATTTTTAAAGGAGCATAACACACAAATGGAGAACAAATCCAGCGGTCTCTGTCTCAGAAGTCCATAACAAGCTAAATCAAAATTTGATTAAAAGGATTTCTTCAAAGTCCTGCTGAGGATTTAAAATTTAAGCAGGATTGAACTCTATCCTCTGGCTGTTTTCTGTATATGCTTCCCCTCTGAATTGCTCTTGCATGGAGTGCTGGTGGGATGAGAAGACTCCTATTTAATTCTTTTTGATAGGGGAAGTCTGTAGAAATTAATCACTGGCTCTTCAGTGGCACTCTAAGTGTATACATTGCGTGTCATGAAGGGAAAATAACACTTCAGCGTTTTCCTAACAGACGTGACAGTATTTGGTACAAAATGAAAACATTCATATATATAAACACCTTGCTTTGCGGGAGTGGCAGGCCAAAAGTTTGAGCTTGCCTTGCTAGGCAAGCGAAGGAGAAGCTCACGCTGCTGGGTAACCAAATGCCGTTCCTTGGACRAGCTTGCTAAGTCTACATGCTGCTTTTTGCTGCCAGGAGATCAACTGCTGCTTCTGGGCTACTTTTCTGTAGAAAACGAAAATCTTGCAGGTATTAATGTTACTAATTACTCCTCTGATGCCAGTGAAAGTCGCCAGCTGATGAAGGGGGACATGTGCTCAAGTTGTTTGTCAATGCTCAAAGCTAAGAGACAATCTATGCTTTACAAGTAAAATGTTATGAGATGAAGCAGGGCAGGAAGGTGAAGGGAGGTGGTCAGTTGTGCTCAGTGGAACCAGGGACTGTAAACCTACATCTCCCAATCTCCATGCAAGCACATGTGTGTCTCTTGCCATGAGCAACTGCTCAATGGCCTCCACACCTCTGCTTTCCTTTCACCTTTGCTTGTACTAGTGCAGTAGGAAMAGAAATTCGTTTGTATCAGTGGAAACAGTTAACGCCTGTAATTCCATTGCCAGTATTGATCCAAGATCYTTCTACTTTGCGTCGGTAAAGTACCCAGTCTTTTGAATCTCARTTTATTAAAAAGAAGCACAGTCACACAAATGCCATATATAACAGATGTTTTGACATGTGCATTCCAAAGACGTGATTAGTTAGGAAGCTTTTGTGTAGTCACTAGAAACCAAGTTGGGTTGTCCTACTGCGATCCGCTTCGTGAAACTATGGATGTGGTGGGATCACATGGTGCCATGTGGCCAATAATTACCGGAACTGTAATTCATCAGCAAGGTGAGGACAGTTTTCAGGGAGATACCACAACATCCTGTCAATTTGGAAATTCTGGCTACATAACTGGGAAGCTACAACTTGCTTCTGGTTTTAATTTTGTCTCCCAGATGTTGCTTTCAGATGTAAAAGCTTAGCACGCACATCATTGCTGCAGTCACATGGAAACTTGGGGCATTTTGATTTTGATATATGTAACATCTGGCCTTGGACCTTAGAAACACCGAATCCTTTGAATTTGCCATGAAGTAACTCACCTTCTTTCTGAATATAAAAGAGGTAAAAAGAATTTATTATAACAGCACATACAATATAGTGTTTCCTTTTACAATACAGCACATAGATGTGAGGAAAAATGCACTGCTATTTTTTCAGTAAAATGAAATAAAGTTGAAAGGCAGCAATATTAGAATGAATAGTTGTTTTACATGACAGATTATAATTATTCAGTGTTTTGATTACAGTGTACTGTAAATTCTTATCCCAATGTATTAATGATAGCCAAGTTACTAAAATAAGACTCATAAAAACACAGGCCAAATGAATCATGGCCTGTATTAGTAGACTGGTGAATCATTTGGTGACAGAAAAGAAGATGGTCACAGTTTCATAACTATTTCTGAATTAAAAAATAGTTTTATAATGGTCTATCTTCTCAGAAATAAATATTATGCCTAAAATATGGTAACTAAGGTACTGAGCTCTTGGCATATGCTGTTTTTAATGACCTTAGAATAATATCAGATCATTTTTTTTAAAAAAAATAGGCCAGTCCAATAGTCTATCTTTGACAGCAAAAGGAGGTAGTATTTTGATAAGTCATGAGCATGGCTACTTTCTGGAGGCCATTTCCATCATTTCGCATGGCATCCAGAAATGTTCTRTGGGGGGACTGAAGGAGTTCATTTTGTCCAAAACCTGTATGTGGACCTGCTCTCCCAGAATTTGTCTAATCCCTTTTCTAGCCTGTTGATGCTGTCTACCTCCACAATTTCTGTTTTTTTAGGGGGATAATGAAAAAATGAAGTAGAGAACTTTTGTAGGAGATGGGAACAGTCAACAGTGTCAACATATTTTCTGGAACATTCAGAAGGTTCATTACATTCACTGTATCCACTCAGCAGGAGACCTGTGTGATGAAGAGTTTGGTGGTTAGAGCAGAGCTATCTACCTGTGTCAGTTAGTTTTCAGTTGAGTATATACAATGTCCCTTTGGAAAATGTCACTCTAGAAATGATAGCGAATGCTGTATTTCTGGGTGCTAGGCATCATCAACTTTCCTTACTGGATGATCAGTTATCTGGAGTCCAGTTTATCCTTATGGCAAAACAACTGTGGCATGGGAAGAGTTAAGTCAATTATAAACAAAGCCTTTATCTCTTTTTCTAGTGCTTATATTCTGAGTGTAGATGCACCTGCCCCTCCTTTTTCTTAATGAGGTATAATTGGACTTCGTTTATGGATGAATAAAGGTCTTCATTGTAGAGCTCGGTTTGCTCTAATTGGGAAAAATCTGGCAAAGAGTATTTGTCAGTTGTATGGGGTAACTCTTCTTGTCACGCTTCTACCTCCAGGAACTGGAGAGAAGCCAAGGAAGATTATTTTGGCTATCACTTTTCATAAAGAGGTTCTTTTCATAGTGCACAAACAAAAGAGAGACAGAGATGAGGAAGAAGAAACAATGTTTAAACACAGGGTCAGTAAACAAGACTGGCTAAATAGTCTTATAAAGCCATTAGTACCTTACAAGACTAAAAAGAGTTACGTATTAATAATAGTGTTACTTAAACTGCTCCAAATGAAAAAAGACTTGGAATCCAGGAAATAAGGCCCTCCAGGGTAGGAACCTTCCAGGRTATTGGACTGATCTATTTTTCCCCTCTATTCCCCTGCTGCTTCTAGCCAGTAAGGATAGGAGCTGAACCTACACSAGAGTGCTGAATCCCGCATCCACATGATGTCTGTAGTGCTCTAACTCCATTCCCAGAAATATTCTTTTTTTATTAGAGCTTATATATTAAGCTCTAATATTGATTTTGTCAGGAATGGTATCTGAACAAATTTTTTCTTTAACTCCTGCTTACAAAATTGAGAACATGATTAACAGATTGCTGTTTAACTGCATTTGCCCATTTCAAGTGAAATAACTTCAAGTATTYGATTTTTAGCCTGTGTTTTGACCTCCATTTGATCAAATATGAAGTAGCATTTAAATGATTTTGTCCAACCTTTCACAGGCAGAAGGAACATATCTTTACATTCTTCACATATCTGTTGTTTTATCAGTCARTGTCATAGTGGAATGTGGGAAATCTGCTATTTCTCAACTATTTTGAAGGAGGTGAAACTAAAATGCCAAACGTCTCATTTTTATGAAGGAGAAAATGAGACTCTGGTCATGTTATGTCTAATTATTCCAGATTGCCTCTCTGCAGCTAACAGTATCTCTCATCAACAAAACTTGAGTTTGAAACTTCCTTACTTTTATGGCTTATTCTTCACCAGGGCAACATTGGGGCATAACATACACTGGTATATGTGATTGGCTGACTTTGTCCATGCAAGGAATCATGGTTGTGTTTTTGCAATCACTGCTTGTATCGCTGCATGCTCTGTTAGAGTCTAATTTTGTAGTGTATTTACCTCTTTTTTCAGATATTTCTTCTATTGGTAGCTATTTCTGCAGATTTCATAGCTTGTTATATTTCTTAGCAAAACTAATCAGTTATCAGCACAGCTAATAATTAGCCCAAAAGAACACATTCAAGGGTTAGTGGGGATGGAAATTCTGCYGAAAGCACATCTTCACTCTTAAAATTAACTTCTTGTTTCATACACAGGCCTGCCCAAATTTCTTCTGCTGTCTTATAAAGAGATTTTCAGAAGTAGGTAGTGGTATGAAAAAACAGAAAAACAACAGCCCAGTACTGCCTGTTTTATATCCCTGGACTTGTTTTAGTGGTAGTGAAAAGTGAGAACTGGAAAGTTATCAAGATTGAACCATAGCCACAGGAGTGGATGTTACATTATGATGACTTTAACTTCCTCAGCAAAATCTCTCGTGTGATGCAAACAAATGCCCTCCCCTGAGGGCACCTCCATACAGCAAAGAAAAAGTCACTATAAATGCCTCATGCGTTGTCGTATCCTCTAGAAAAGAGCAGATCTAGAGCTAATAAAAGAAACTGGGAAAAGGAATGAAAACAGAAGACTAGGAAAGGACAGGAGAGGGCAGTGGTGGCATTTTCCCTAAGAGTAAGAGATCCTGGGACCAAGTCAGTGTCAAACACTGTAACCAAACTGGCAAACTTTAAAAAAATAATAATAATAAAAAGCTTGTGATGTTGAGAAGAGCTTCCTCTGATGAAGCAGTGTTTCTTACCAAATATTCACCTCTTGCTATCCCAGACARTTCCATGTTTTGTACTTGCTAAGCAAATGACTGGCAGTTCTAAAATTACTCATGTTTAATAATAGCAATCCTTTACAGTATAGGATATTTTGGCCTCTTGATAGACTGCAGAAAAATGAGTTGTCTTCCTTCTGGAGAAAGGTTCGAAGGCAAGGAAGTTGTAAAGAAGGAAGGCTAGAAAGTATGACTTTGAAGCTACAGTTAAATAGGGAGAGCTGGTATTGAAGTCACTATTACTGGAAGGAGGCAGTGACTATGCTTAGTTTGGCTGTGTACCAGGAACTGAGGTGCTTTATATTTTCTAGTCATTTCAAGGGAGGCCTCAGTAATGGATTGAATGTAGATGATGCCCAGCGTTGTTTGTAAACAGCAGAAATATTCGGGGGGGAGGGAAGTGACTTCATGTTATATCGGGCAATGTAGCTTTGCATCTCTGTGCACGAGTACAGGGGTGAGAGGGAACAGTTACAACTTCATCCCATCCCTCATCCAAAAAGCTCTTGAGAAGAGACACTTGGGAACTTGATGGTCTTTTCTGACTAGGTTCTCATTCCTAGGAATGGAGTGTATTTCCAGTTGTAACAGAAGCAAATACCCCATGACAATAAATCATTGTTTGTGTGCCAGGAGTGGAGTGAGGCTCTGCTCAAGATGGTTGTTGGTGCTGAGCAAATTCAGAGTAAGAGAAAGTCCCTGCCCCAAGAGCTTCCAGTTCAGAGGAAAAGGAACAAATAACTATTAGTCTTTCCAAACAAGTCAATGCAGGTTTGATTCTAAAAACAGGCAAAAGATTTTGGTCTTATATATATTTATATATATATATAAAGTATGGAAAAACAGCCAGTGAATGCCAGCAGAGGGAGAGTAGCGTGGGGGAACTGAGGGAATGAAGAGCATTCCAGCAAAATTGTTGATGACTAACRTATTTTAAACAACAGGCTGCTTTTTAAGCTTAGAAGGTGACTTGCTGAGTGGTTATTCACTGTTCACTCCCTGGGCTTGATAAGAGCTCCCACAGGACATTCAGTCCTTCCAGCTTCTCCCTCATCAGTTTATCTGTGAACATCAGTACAAAGCAAAGGGGAAAGAGGCCAAGCAGGTTTGTTTAATCTCTGCTGTGACTAATAATGGTGCTGGGCTGGCTGCTCTTTAACTCAGCCTGGTTTTACTAATCTGACTGGCCTTCTGCAGCATCTTCCTATCAGGTCCCCTGCTGAAAATTATCACGGGACAGGCAAGGATTTTAAAAGCAAGACTCCCATGAAATTGATGTCCACCAAGCTAGCAAACCTGGAGGTCTCTGTTCTCCAGTGACGGTCACAGGCTCAGGAATTGTTGAGACCATGCACAATTTCTCTTTCCTCAGCATTTCCTTAGAATTAAAAAAAGGCCTGTTCTGGCCTGACTTCCCTTGTCTGAGGCCTGCTCACTTGGATTTAAGGGAGTCTCCTGTGAGCAAGAGGTCCAACCACATAACCTCCCAAGGCCCCTTCCAACCCAAGTTATTTTCTAATTCTATGGTTCAGACTTCTATACTATCTACATTATCCTGATTGCTGTGGACCTTCCAAATTGGCATTAAGTTCCATATTTAATATTAGCTCCATTAATGCCAATGTGTATTCATCTTAAAGACCCCGGGTAAATTAACCTGTATCAGTGGCATCACATTTCTGGATTCAAAGACCCGAAAGCCCCCTTCAAAACGAATAAGGTCTCTTAATCACACTGATCAAGATCAACTTTTAAGGTGTGTTTCCCCTCCGAYGACTGCTTGTTGTATATACCGTACTGTGCTGTGTCAACATTCTAGAGAGTCATCTTATATTCCACATTCCACATATTCTTGGGCTCTGCAGCACCACTACAGTACAAATAATATGTGTGTGTGTTTTTTAGCTGGTATCAGCTGAGTCACAGCATGAAAACAGAGTGACGAAGGGTCAGGCGAGAGGTTAGTTATGGACCAGCTGGAAACAGAAGCCAAACCAGCTGCTCCTTTCATGTCCTAGCCCCCGGACTGCAGCACCACCTCTCCTCTTCCTCAGTCTCAGGAAGGAAAGCAGCGCTCCAAATAAAATGAAAGTGAAATGCTCGTCTGCTCCACAGAAGCAGCGTTTGGAAGCATAGACCTGCAGGTGCTCCTTCAAGACCCTGCTTAGGATTAGCTTGTCATACAGTTACTTTTGTAGTCTTAACACACATATTCTAAAACTAGGCATTTTGTCTGCACTCTGTGTGTAATTGTTCTAGAAATGGATTTTTGAATTGGTTGAGAACCATCTAATTTTCAGCCCAAGATTACTAATATTCACTTAACACCTACTCATTACTGTATCAGCAATAATGTTTAAACTGTTCATTTCCTTGCTTTCCTAATTACCTATCAATTTATTTATAGACAAATCATATTCTTCTACACCCTTTGGTTTGCTAAGCTTGCTAAASTTCCTTCTCATGTAGCTGCTGCTTGCTGAAGGGCGCCTTGGCTCTTGGCACTTTGAGGGGACTCTGTCCTGTTTCGTGAATGGGGCCTACCTGCWTGCCAAGGAGGATGAGGATGCATGATGACCTGCAGATTTCATAATATTCTAACACTGTTATTAAAGTTAAATTCTTCCAACTGTATGCCAAATAACAATTTTCATATCAGTAGTGGGGRAAAAAAATGAATACATAAACCATGAAAGCTGAGAAATTTAGAAAGGAAATGAAGAGAATATGATATTTACTTAACTCCCAAATAGTGAAGCCAATTTGAAACATACAGGTGAGCTTAGCTATCCTGCAAGTGCCATGCAATGCTGACATGGGAATCTGTCCTTAATGCTACAGATGGAGGTGCATGGTGATGGAGTGTGACAAACAGCAGTGGTCTGTACTGATTAACCTAGAAATGGAATTGAGCTCTTCATAGAGTTACTTTAAATCCTGAGGTTTTTAACAAGTATATGCCTTCCTGTTGAAAATTTTCATAATTACTCCTTTAACTATGCCTGTCAATTTTTTTTTCCATAACTATTTGATGCCTAGAAATTTTCAGCCAGTATCAGTCAGTATCCAGAGAGGGGAGAGCAGTGGGACTTGTCTTTGTGTCTTAAATTYGGTTTGATTAATAGTGATTAATATTGCAGATAGTTGATTATTTTGGTCTGGCCTGAGTTCAGGCTCTTGTTCACTCCCAGCAGTGGGAGGGCTTGTTTAGCCAGAAAATCCATGCCTAGATTTTTACTTTCGGGAAGTCCAGAGTTTTTAGATCCAAATTTAGGTCTCAGTTTGTGCCAAGAGGCAGTCAGCCACTAGATTAAGAATTTGGAAACTTTCCCTTGCAAAAATTTCTGGGAGTTATATGTCGAGTCCAGGGCTTCAGATCTATTTCCACCGTAAGTTCAGAGCTASAGTCATGTCTCATCTTCTCATTCCAGAGATATGAAGGAAAAAAAGGTCTTGTAAGGGGAGATAAAAAAGRAAAAAAAAGTATAAATCTGAAAAGGATGGGAAGAAGTCAGTCATGTGGGTAAATGGGGAATGAAACTAAAGGCTACAGGGAAGGGCTTGAGGGATTAGATAAGAAATGTTCCTTTGTGTGAAGGCTTCTCTTTTTCATTGCACTTGATGGCTCCCTGGAAGAGTTTGGGTCAAGGGGTTATTTTTATACTGGCCATTGATTCATGCAAGATGCCTGATTATGAAATGTTGGAATCTTTCAGCAGCAAAGGAAGAACCTTTCCCGGTGAGAGACTGTCTGGAAACCCACAACAGGGAAGGGGTTAATAGCTGTTCAGTTTACAGCTGGGAATTGCAGTATCCAGGAAACAACGCAGAGCGCACAAACCAGGAGACCAGCTGGAGCCTGCTGGAATCCCATTCATTTTGGCCGAGGTGTCTGTGGTCTCGCGTTCTGACATCACTGCCTTTGGCGTCACGGAGGAATGCCCGACCACTTCTCTCTTTCTGTTTTTTTTCCTGCATCTCTCATTTTTGTGACCGACTCAGATTTGCAAAGCAGTGGGAAGAGGCAGTTCACAAGCTCAAGTCAGCATAGCTCATAAGTGGTTCCACTAAAGGTGATGGCTGAAAGGTTTTGGTATGCGAAAGAAGACATGCTCAGGCTGTATGGACTTTGTGTGCATTATTTCTGCTTCTAACCTGTGTGACATGTTGCTGTAGCAGGCACCAGGCCATCTGACTGCACCCCAAAGAGAAAATAAGCTCTTAAGGAGTAAGTCAGAAGAGCTGGAAACCCTGTGACCAGCCTGGTCACAGACTTCCTGGGTTACCTAATCAGTGGGCTGTGTCTCTCCTTCTCATGCAACAAAAGCAGTCTGAAAGTTCAAGTCCAAGCTATGGTGCTGCTCTATAAGCAGTCTTCTAGAACCCTAAATTGGTCTTAATACAATCCAAAACTCTTAAGCTCCTTCAAGAGATAGTCGTCTGTTCCTATATGCTAAACTCCTTGTGCTTCATTTCCTGCAGCTAAAACTTGAGGATAATGATGACCTCGTTTATTCTACATTTTCTTGTTTTTCTTTTTTTTTTTTTTCCCTGCTAATATCATTCACGTAGTAAGAGAGTACCTGAAATTGTTTTACACTTTCTATATTCATGGCAAGTCAGTTTATGGTCCCCAGACTTTTGATGGTTAGTAGATGGTGCTAGCATAGAGATTTCCTGTCCAGTTAACACAGAATTAACACAGAATTCCACCACATCTTTTTTGAGCTTGGTTAAATTGATTGAACACGATCAGCTAATACAATGTAGCTGAAAATGCCTACAGCTCCTTATAGGAGTGATCTGCAAGGAATTCGCATTTTTAGTCTTGCCCCGTTTTCTTCCAGTCAGGTCTGAAATAGATTCAAAATCCTTTTTATAAGGAAGACATTTTGTTTTAGAAAAGACTGTGGGACTTCAAAGGACTGTTAAGGGAAAGACTTTGTGCATAAGTATTTCCAGGTCAGTTTGGAAACCTGTTGGCCTCTGCCCCTTCTCCCTCAGCAGCTGAGCTGTAACCCCACTGTTGTGCGTTGGCGTGCAGCAGGGCTGCCTGGCCTGCGAGCCGGTCCTCCCTCGGAAGGAAGAGCCTGCTTTAGGTTCCTGTAGAGACCCACTCAGTTACAAGCACAACTAGGTCCCACTGTGATTTTATGAACATTCAGGTGTGCAGTAGCTGGTTCACGTGTGCTGAGGAGCTGTGTTACATTCGAGAACACTTTTTCTAAATGTCCCTGTAGCTTTTATAGTAGATGTGATTTGTTCTGTGATTCTTATTTCCATAAATATTTTTATTTTTGTGAGGTTTCATGAGTTCATTCTTTGCCTTAATGYTCAGCCTTAATATAAAATGCAGAACAGCACCATCATCGGGAAGGAATCACTGTTATAATCCTGAGAAAATGCAGATGTGTGAAAGGGCCATCAGGGGAATAGAACAGAAAATGACTCTTGCAAAATTTGGAAGTAAACAGACTATTAAAAGATTTTTTTGTTCTGTCCTAAAAATGTTAACTGGGAAGCTACCTAGAATATTCATCTGAAAGTATTTCAGTATTTAATCTCGCTTTTTGTTTTCAGAATACATTCTAATCAGTTTAGAGATTGTCCTTCTCTTTCTTTTTATGTTTACAAACATATCAACAAATATTTACCTTACTATAAATAGGGCTGCACTTACACTCCTAGCCTGGTTTTCAGATTTCTAAGTGTTTCCATGCCCGAGAGATTCTTTGTTCTGTAAATGCCGCATGGTCAGCTCAGACTCTAGGTGAGCACGCTGGGGGTCTGTGCAGGGGTCTGCAGTGGTGGAACAGGGGACTTGCCGGGTCCCTGCTCCACATTGGCTCGTTGCTCTGAGTGAGGAGCGCTGGTTGAGCCTGTGTGAGGTCTGACTGCCTGGCGGCCTGTGCGGCGAGGGCCGTGCTGTCCCCTCTGTGCCCGCGGGAGGAGCACAAGGACTCGGCGTGTGCAGCCCTGTGCTGCACCTGGCAAGTCAGGCCCAGGCTGCGCTCTGCGTCCATAGCCTTGTCACTGATCCCGGTGAGATATCACAAGGCTGGAAAAGAGGACAAGACAGAACAAGCAAACAGCAGCGCTGCCAGGGACAGAGTAGCACAGCTAGCACGAATACTGTGGCGTGAATACGCAGTTCACAGGCATCTCCTGAGCTATGCGGAGAACGGCCTCTGCAAGTCTTTGGCGCACTGATATTGCTAGATTCATTGGCACTACTGAAATAAAACGCAGCATGAATCAATTATTTTTAAACTGAAATTCCTAAAGTTAGGAGCCTAGTATTGACAGAAAGCTTCTGAATTTCAGGAATTCTAAGTTTTAGCAGTTGCTGATGGCTTTCTTGGGAGCTGCTGAGCGTGGCAGTGTGACCTCTTACTTAGGTACATAACATCTGAAAACTTCCAAAGCAGGTAACTCATTTGTATAGATTTCTTTCTTAAAAGGCTATAGTTCTTGCTCTGCTGTTACCTCAGGTTTCTCAGGGCCCTTGGARATTCATCTCAGAAGCTCAGAGTTTAGTTGTTGTTAAATAGTTTAACTTTCCATGTTGCTTTGATGTCTCTGCCCAGGTCTTGCACTACTGCTCCATTTTAGCAGCAGATCCGTAYCAGTTTGGTGCTTTTTATTTCCCTGGCGGACGTGAGGTTTATCATGGGGGAGTGAACAAAAGCAACAGAGGTAAACAGACCCTCCATGGAAAGTGCAGCCCTTGGTTTTGTCTGCCGCACAGAATGCTGATCCAAAAGTGGGGCTCCTAGGCAACACAAACACAACAGTTGACAAATATGAAGCTGGGCTGGAGTCCATGCTCACAGATGTTGCTGTCTTCCACTGGATAGGAGTCATTATCATAGGGATGAGTGTGAGTATTGTAGAAACTAGAGCTGGGTTAAGAACCCAATAGCTGGTGTGGTCTCAAGAGCCAGGTTATAGGTGCATTGCCTTGGAAGCACAAGCTGATTTCTGAATATGCAAAACTAGTTAAGGCAACCAGAGCAAACACCTGGCATCATTTAACAGCTTGACTAAAAATATATTTTTTCACATTAATACTTATGAAGAATGTGTCTCTGACCACTCCTGGGTGTGGTATGAGGAAAGCCACAGCCATTGGAAGAATGTCATTAACGTCAAGCAGGCAGTGATCAAAAGACAACCCCACCCACCATGTTGTGGTGCAAATGTGTCATACAGACACTAACGATTAACAGCAACTAGCGTATGGGGTTTCTGTATTGGTCTCAGTTAAGTCTCTGTATGTTTTTTTTTTTTCTCTTCGTGATATTCTGCTGTTCACTATCCTTTTCATAATCAAATCACCATCTTGCATTGTGCAGACCAGGGTCATGCCAGCACTGGAAGTCACTGGGAGACACTCTGTGCTTTCCAACCGTCCTTATCTTCCCATTCCGTTTTTTAAAGATCCTCCTGTCTTGATAAGTGGCTTTTCGGTCTCCAAAGATGCATTTCAAAAGTTACCTTGAATTTAAAGCAGCCGTATCATCAGGATATCTTAGAGATATTATACAGCCTGTTTGGCCATCTTTGTGCATGGCCCACTGAGCAGGAGACTGGGCATTCAGGGAACTGTCTGTGCGAGTCCTTAGGTAGAAAGATAATAAACAACTCTTTCATGTTATACTCATTGGGATCTAGGACTGTAACTGTTATATGAACTCACTACCCACTGTAGTAAATGGTAGGAGTGCTGCGTTAACCTCTGTTAGTTTTAACTAACTAAAATCTGGGCATTTGCTCTGATTCTTACTGCTCTGAATGACAGTGTATTTACTTATCTAATGAAGCAGCTATGAAGCTAACTATTCAAAACTGGATGTGAAAGAAAACTTGCGTATAAAATTAGTTTGGTTTTGTATGAAGTCTCTGTGCAGCTGGTGTTTGAAATTTGTGTTATATTACCTCCTTCAACCTCAATGCAGAGTGCTCACRTTACAGCTTTTCTTGTCATAGCTGTTTATTGCTTTCATTTATGGTTAGAAAAGGAACTAAAGCCTTCAAAAGATATTAGAGGATGAAAAATAGCATGGAGAATTAAAGAAATGTTGCCATGTGGCAGGTTAGTGGTTGCTTTTAAGTCCACTAAATAAATGTCCATTGTATTACTCTGGCATCAAAATAATGTGAAAGATCATCCCAACCTTCACACAGCAACAGTGCAGACGATGTCACAGGGTTTGCGTGCAGGAGCTGTTGATGGTTATTGTGTGACTTCACATTACAAAGTCAGTCCTCAGGGAATACTTTTCAGTCAAGTGATGGCTGAGAGCTCTGGCCCACCAGAGCTTCCCGTCTCCTTCCCCAAGGGCAAAAATCAGTGTCTGTCACATCTGTAAAATCACACTGCATTTGGATTATTCTCTACATTTTTTCCTTAATAATTTCCCCCTTGCTGTTTCTTAGGAGACTTTTAAAATTTCCAAATATAATGAGAAATATAATAATAAAAGCTGTGGGAATTGAGTGAGAAATAAAAGACCTAAACAAAAGGCAAGGATTCCCCTGGGACATGACAATATGCCTATTGCAGCACTCAGTTCTGTGAGGCACCCTGAGGTCTGGGCTGTGCTTAAAGATCTGCCACCATGGCTATACAAGGCCAAGTGCACAGTAGATTTACTGCAAGTTACATGTGGAGTAAAGAAACTGTTCTGTCTCCAGTCCCATCATGGGTACTCACTCCTGCTTTGCTTGTGCTTCTGAATCATGTTGGACCTCATTTGTACTGATATCATTTCCTTAATGCAGAGTCCTGTGGGCAGCAGCCTAGCTACAAAGACAGTTCTATAGGGAGAGGATTTAAAATGAACTGTGTAGCATATAATGAACTTTACACTAAATAATTCATGAAGGACATTCTAATCCTAGATAAAATAAAGTCGGGGGGGGGGGGGGGGGGAAGAAAAATTCAGCTCTGCAAACAGGAGCAGTTCTGTAGAAGTATAGGACCAAAGAATTTATCCCTATAATCCTCAAATCTGAAGTCAATCACCTGAAGTTCAGGACAGTGAGCAGACAATTTGACAAAATTGTTTCTTACCCAATTTCTCTCTACAACTTCCTTGGCTTAATTTGGAATATCTACCTATGAAAGTTTTGGACAATCACAACTAGGTTTCCTGGATTTGCTCTAATACTTTTGTGTATAGCTCTTTTCATGCRAGTCAGGCTTTCAGGATCAAGGACCTCATCAAGAAGCTTTTAGAGTCAATGGAAAAGGTCTCATTGTCTTTACTGGGCTTTGGATCAGGCCCCAAAAGTTGATTCATACTTTGAACGGAACATTGTTAGAAGCAAAACAGACTCAAGGCTTCGTTCACACAAGGTTTAACTGTTAAGTGATATTCCCTGCACACTTCCTGTGTCCTACTGCCTACTTCGTGAGTGGGGACACATCAGAAAGGGGCAGGGAAAAGACTGCAAATAGGTGCCTAACTCTGGTCATCTTCGACCCATCTCTCTATCAAATGATGAGAGATGTCTTTGTCATATGACCAAAATGCAAGTGCCTCTTAAAACTGGTTATCTAACAGGAATGCTCTGGTGACCTGAAGCTGTTTGCATGTCCCCATACCGTGTCAGAACATTCACACCATTATGAAACAAGGAAATGGCTCTGTTTCAACCACTTGATGAAAACATGTCTGGCTGCATGGCACTGGAGGACCAAAGCTTAATTAAGAAGTGCTTGAACCGCCCTCACCAAGAAATTGGGTATTGCTAATCTATCACCTCCATCACCTTATTACAAACTGAGTATATATCTAACTCTGCTTCCTGCTAAGAATATGGGGGAAAACATCCATTTTAAAATCATTTGTATTATTAGCATTATCATCTGACCAGTTCAAATCATGAATGGCTAAATATTACTTTCATTAACATCCATGTGTGTTTTCCTCACACTGAATCCATGGACAAACACAGGCAGCTTATGCATCTCCAAGCCTGGCAAACACAAATACACACAAAACAAGTTCCTACTTGTGAAAGATGAGAGCACCCCAAGGAGTTTGAAGCTTTGTGCATTTCTGGGGTAGAGTTAGGAGAGAATCTCCTTTCCTTTTTTTGGTTCAGTTAACATTATCAAGCTCTTGAAACCTTTCTTTATACCGGGTTATAATGTCCATCTTCCTGAGTTATCCTTGCGTAACGTGCAGGCATTACCCCCAAATAATTATTAGCCTAGCAGGTAGGCCAATTAGCTGGGATATAGAAGGTTTTATAAGTTAAACACAGGAGTGGAGCTTATGCTCTAAGTCTAGTGTGAGTGTTTTAACCACCAGGCTGCTGCTTGCTTTAGGGCTCTCCTGGTGTGCTATTTATTTTGATTAAATGTTTTATGAAATCACTAGGCCTAAATAAAGAAATAATTGCTAGCCCAAATAGAGTACTTCTGTGGGATGTGGGAAACCAAGTTTAATGTATATTTAATTTATATAAAATGGGACAGCTCCAATGCCACATTCCCATGAAAAGCTTCAGGTTCTACATACTGTCATTTTCCAAAGAAAAGCAGAGCAACTTTTCATCGGAAAGTTCCCAAGCAGCTTCTCCTCTTGAACTACCTATGGGGTTTGCCAAAGTAGCTGACGTACAAAATTTTTGCCCTCTGTAATTTAAATCCATGTTGTTTTTTTTCTTACGATGATTCATTTTGTAAAAACACACAACAAATAAACACATAACTGGAGTTAAGAAGTAGCATGTGTTATGGATTAAGGATAAGAGCACCCCTCGAAAGCTCAGCTGGCCCTGTTCATTATAAAGATTGTGTTATCTTTTTCCATTTCATTGTCTTCCTCTGCCACTTTTCTCTCTTCATTTTTCCTCTCTGCTGCAGACTCCAAATGTCATTCGTTTGCTTTCCTTGTACGCTTTGTCTAGACCAGGATGTGGAATGCTAGCTAATACCAGTTAATAGTCTAGAACAGATAGGATAGTGAGCCTAGTTTTTGATTAACTTAAATACATTAAATGCTATAAATTTCCTAAGTGAGCTCATTATTTCTCTGAAGTCTGAATTCAGTTCCATGGGACCCTTTCTGGAATAGCATCAATTCCAGCCCCATCACAACACTTTCTGAAGGCTTTCCTGCCTGGCCTAAAGCAGTGCAAACAAGACCTGCCATATGCACATCATTCTCTCATCCTCTTCCTAGACAGAGCATTGAGTTTGCAGACAAGTGTTCATTTTCYGAAAGTTTGTGTTCATTATACGTGACATACCATGCTCTGTGTATACTTGAGGAGGAGGGCTGAACTGAGYATTTAATCCAATGGTGTTTGCAAATAAGCCTTGTAAATACAGTAGARGCGGGGAAAGGAAGCAAAGGAAGTTTAAGATACAAATAGGAAGAAAAAATATATATATAATTTGACTTAACGTACTACCTTCTGTCTGATTTGAGAGTCAAATGTTCCTTCCTCCCCATCCTTCACCACYCATGTTCCTACAGCAAGTTTTGGGCCACTCTGGTAAAATTGCTGTGACTAACAAGGTAAGGAACTGATAACCCTTTTCCTAATAGGTGGATACAGCTTTTTTTCTTTGACTTACAGAGGATGTGTGTGTGTAACTAAAATCCAAATTTGTCAAAGATGTGATCTTTTGATCAATTCACAGAGAGTTTCATTCATTCCTCTGTAAGTGCARTATTCTAGCATCACTAGACTGCAGTTAACTTCAGTTAACTTCTCTGTACTACAGTCGCAAGGCTTTCTCCTCCTGCTTTTAAAGCATATAGTTGCTGCAGAAGAAWATACCTGAAATGTATCTTGTTGTGCCAGCTATAAGAGCTCTGCCCTTTGGAAACTGATACTCCAAATTTCTTAGCTGCAGTTGGGTTGTCATGAGGAGAGATGATTAAGTAGCAGTAGGGCTGGAGGGCTGAGAGGTTGGGAACTGGCAGGGACAGAGCTCGATAGATTTAGGGAACACTGAAGCAGGCCAAAAGCTGGAGGAGAATCGTTGGAGAGATCTCTAGTTTAAAAGCCAAAGATTTCCAGGCAAAAGCCAGAAGGGATGTGTAAACGTAAATGAGTGGGTGGACAGAATAGATCAGCCATGTATCCAGAGGTCCTTAGATTCACTGACCCTCTCTAGTAGCAGACGTTTTGTTTAATGCACAGCTGGCTGGTGGAGGAGGCTTTCCACATAAACAGAGTGGGAGAGGAWTCCAATACCCCGGCTGGAGCCTAGAGCCGTTTGCCCAGCGCTGTGCTCGTCCTGACTGAACGCTGGGATCTTTTTGATCATGTCCCGCACGTTGTGCACTGCTCGCATGAATCACTTCCTGCCTTTGCCCTTTGTGCTCGCTCTGCATCACAGCAGCCCTGCGCCGGGAGCGCGCGGCCCGCGCGGGGCTGCTTGTGCTGCCCGCGCGCAGCCTGGCGCCGCCGAGCGCGGAAGGAGGCTGCTCTGCGTCTAAACTGCTGTGTCATCCTTAGTTATTAATGACCAAGAACCACATGACACAAAGTTCTGGGAAGCTCCGGCAGATTCCAGGAAGGGGTCAAGGAGTTCAATAAACAGTTTTATTAGAACTTGAATTGCAACCAAAAGACTGCACACTTTTTTTATAAAAACTCTGGGAGTGTTAGTTGAATTTAGAGATCCTGTGAATGGCAGAAAAAGCACTTCTTCCAGTTGATTTTATATCACTGCTGGTTCAAAGTTGTTATTGGTAAGAAGACCCAAGTTCTCCTTTCATTTACATTTTTTGGTGACTTTTCCCATTGGTTGGCAAGCTGTACTGTTTGGTCACAGGGGTAACTGTATTTCAGTCTTGGACAGACTGCAGTATCGCTGCAAGGACAGATTCTTGCCTCAGTTAACACTGGTGCAAATTCAGATGTTAGTGGAGCTCACGGTGGAGCCTTCTGCAGAGGCCAGTGCAACATGTCCTACACCATGGTTAAAAGAAGAAATGGAGACTAGTTTAGTTTATTAAATAAAATAATGCATGGAGGGAACATTCAGGATAAAAGATATTGTATCAATGCATATTGCTGAGGATACGCTGGAAATGGTAGTCATGTTGACACAGAGGAATCATGCGGATGTGTGAAATGAGGTGGGGTGAGTTTCAGCAGTCAAGTGGCCACAGCTCAATGCTCCCATCGTAAGTGGCATTAATTGGCTCCTTTTCTGGCAGCAAGCAACAAACTAAGTTGCTGCTCAGTAAAAAGCAGTTTTTCAGTGAATTGCCTTTGTTAAATTAATTGCTTTTACAATATCTCTACCACACATTTGTTAAAGCCCAACTACAATTCTGTCTCACTGAACATACTTTTAATTAGTGTTGCTGGTTTTACTTCTTTATTTCCTTTTACTGCAATCATTCTAGAACTGTGTATGGTATAAATGATGAATCTGTTCATCAATTTGTATGTGTCAAAAGAAATGGGAAGTATAGGTACRTTTTCATCTGAAAATGATTGTAAAGTACCTATTATGATAAATATTAATGACACTTAGCTGGATAAGCATTCCTGTTTTGCTGTTGCTACTGAGAACTGAAGCACAGAGCTTAAAGAGCGAAGCCAATTTCCTGCAGAGGAAAATCAAGGTGCTTTTTGGCCTTACTAGAAAGCAGATGAGCTTGCCCAAGATGTTTCTGGGGTGAATAGTAGAGCTAGACCTAGCTCTACAGCTAGGTCAGTCTCTTGCCTCATACTATATTGATCTGCTTATTGGACAGACAGACTATATCAGAGAGATATTGCACTATATGATATGTTTAGCAGTCCTGCAYGTGGATAGACAGTGTTTTCCATTAATAATAATGAATGTACCACAGCTCTGTACTGGGTCATTCACTGGGTATTGCAGGTATATTTGGAGTAAAACACAACAAGTACTCAGCAAAACATGCAAAAGTACTTGACAGTCTTTAATGGAGGAAGTGAAAAAAATATTGCATCTGTTTGAAATAAAAGGGGAATTTCAGCAAGGCAGAATGGAATTACCCAGCTGGAATCTGGTGTTAACTCTTGCAAAAGCAGCCGCAATATGTTCAGTGATCACACTGGTCAGAAGTTCATTTTGACATCTCATCCTAAAGGTGGCTTTCGAAATATCCTGGTGCCTCCTCCTTGAGGAGCAGAGCTGGCTCACTGATGAWTCAAAGAAAATCCCTACAATGTTAAGCTCTACTGCCACTTCCACAGCGTCTGGAGCTAACTGAAGCCCRTGTCTAAAACTCCACCACTTGTCATGGCTATTCCAAGGTTCTACATTAAAAAAAGCTTTTCTAAGTGCCTCTGCATGGTATACTCAATCTATTGGTTGCTCCAGTAGCGCAACTACTAATACTTGTAGCTATTTTATGACTTCTTTATCATTAATTTCTAACCTAATGCRGATCATTTGTAGAAACTGAATTTTTGTGGTTTGTGCCACTATAGAATATTCAATGAGTTTTAAGTAMAAGCTGCAAATATATATGCAAAAGATATTCTTTATCCAGACAATATTCATTTCAAGATATGGCTGTCGTTGTGACTGTATTTGAGTGTAATTGTGGTGCATACAGGGATCTCTGTACTGCTTTTGTTCTAGGTGGCATGGTTAAGAGTAGAAATGAAGGCAGGCTGACACAGATTTCAGCCTGGGCTTTGGGATTTTAGTGCAGAAACTCCCC
Organism: Eudromia elegans; assembly: GCA_003342815.1. Taxonomy (NCBI): domain Eukaryota; kingdom Metazoa; phylum Chordata; class Aves; order Tinamiformes; family Tinamidae; genus Eudromia; species Eudromia elegans. Next base: position 1,041,401 of record PTEX01000028.1, on the reverse strand, counting down.
TCAAAGAAAAGCATGAAACAATTCCTTTGCTCCAAAATACGAACCCATTCTAACCAAACATTGCATGTTTATAAACAGTGTTAGTCTCATCGTTTCCTAGCTTTGTAGGAAACAACAACAAAAATAGCAGAACTAATGAACCCCAGTTTTCTGTGCTTTTATGTCCGATRGTGTGTGCTGTCATGGTTAAATCCAAAGGAAGGTTTTCCCATAGTTGGGAATTCACTGCTCGGTCCCATGGTTTCAGGGATATCAAATGCAAGGTCAGGTCTACTGAAGCTTTTTCCTCCAGAAAGGCATTAATAAARTTTCTTCTCTATTTTGACTCTTAGAGTAAAACCTAAGAACTTAAAATGACTGAGGTCTCTAGCTCTGCATGAGATTTGAAGGAAAGTTGCTGGTGACTTCAAAGTTATGAAACACTCTGGATAAACAGACATATCTATGTAACGTATRCAGATGTGGCACAAATACGTAAATCCCATTTCCTTAGGAAATCAAGTTAAAGAGAAGGTAACCAACAAAAACACTCACTGTAGAAAATGGGTGTAAAAATGAAATTAGTGTAAAACAAGAGGGATRACAAAGGAAAATTTCCCATTTCACTGGAAAAATATTCCTCTCAATTTTTCAGTTGAAACCTAGTTCTTGSCAAAATTTATTTGCTAGGAAATCTGTCATGTGAAGTTAAGCCTGATTTTCCATCACAAAAGTTTTAGAAGGGACTGTAAACTGTAAAGCTGAATGAGCTTCCAAATAGAAGGCACCCAAACCAGATAGGCCTGTCTTGGAAGATGTAAGGATCAACAGAAACATGACGTGTGGGAAAATATATGTGAATTGAGGTGAAAGTTCTTAGGAAGTGAAGACTTGCTTTGGATTTGGGCGACAGTGAAGAAAAAAAAAAAAATTACCACAGAAGTTGTCCAAGCAACAGTGTCCTGTTTATATCTTGTGGTCTTATGAGTAACTCACTGGAAAAAAACAAGAATGAAAAGATAACAATTACAATAAAATTAAATTAAATAAGCCAGTGACTCATTACAGAGCAGTAAAAACAAAAACAAGATCCTTTAGGACTCAATAACAACACAAGAATTAAAAGGAAAAATGAAATTGGCTAGATTGCTTTCGTTATACGTACAACCACCCTGAGATGGGTAAGGAGGAGGACAGCCCAAAATTATTCAGTGAAAGGGAACAAATTCAGATAAAAAAATGAATTACAATATTGCAATACTTTGGCAACGCCATTAGTTTTAGCGGGACCAACCTTCCTTCTTAAATGCCATAGAGGAATATAATGCATCATATATCCAGCTGCAGTAGGCCAGTGGGATAGACAACAGTATTTCTCCTACATGTCTAGTCTTGAATGCATGTAGGCTGTGGATCATTATTGCCATATATTTACTTAGGACCTGAATTATGATTATTTCATTAAGCCATATTATTAGACTTTAAAATGGTATTATCAGTGAAGACCCAAACCTGACTCCAGAGCTTTTATTCAAACTCAGGTCTTATCTTAGAGTTAGGGCAGTCCAGGCAAGGCAGGAAATGCTGAGCAAAAACTTGAGCTCCATCTCACATAGCTCTTGGGACAGTTTGTGAAGTTGTTGTGCTTCTAAAGCACTGTGATGTGAACTGTATGTTCCAAACTCAATGCTTTGCACAGCATCTGATAGAAATGCAAAAGCTGCACCTGAGCCCTGCGYAGCTGTAATACTTTGATTTAAAAACTCTTGAAGACTTATTCTTGGGAATAAGATATAAGTGACTACCTTGACTTTCAATGCCAGTAATTACCACTGCTAGTAACAAGCTGAAAAATCCTGGCAGAATGTCAAAATCCCAAAGCGTGTGCGTTCATTTTATGTTGACTTGCCCCTAACAAGTACCATCTTTGTCTCTCTTTTGTGAGCCATTTCTCAGGTTCTCACTGTAGTGATCTCTCAAAGTCCACCTCTTTATTGTGCATAGTTTGAAAGCGAGATGAGCCCGATGACTCAGGTCTGCAAACTGAATCGCAGCAAGGCTGACCTGCTGTTCCCGAAGCTTTAGCAGTTCKGTGGAATTACAGATATCTGGCTCTGCAATTAGATATTTAGCATTGCAATTCAAAGAACAAGAAGCACTTGGTAAATGCAAACAATCCATGTTCATACCATCACTAAGGTGAAGTAGCATCTTGAGGGAAAACATGAGACACAGTAGAGAAACGATTTCCCATTGTTTGCTTCGGGGAGCCAGTGAGAGCAATAAATAGAATCCAAATCTCCTGACTGCCTGTCCTGTGCTCTAGCCACGAGACCAGGCTGCATCTGACAGACACTGATTCCTGGTGTGTGTATTGTTTTTCTGCACAGATGGTAAATCCTCCTGTAGAGTAAACAGCTTGAAAAGGGAACAGCTGCAGATGCCTTCTGACAGGCACCTCGCCTGATGCTGGCCATGTGGAAGATTTGTACCCATCAGATATTTTATACTGTCCTCATCTTCAGTCGGGCTGTGTTGTTTACAGCCTAGTTCTCTGGAAGTCAACAGAACTTTTCACAGCTACTTCTTCAATTTTTGAAGAGACAAGACTTGACTATGTTTAACTCTCTCATAACCAGGCTTCTAGGACCCAAATGTTTCTGTTCCTTGCTTGAGTAGCTACTGTATGTGCCATAACTGAGCAGGAATGTTCTTGAGCGTTCCTGGTATCAAGAGCTGCATCCATGAGGGTAGCACAGGRCTGAACAGATTCCATACTTGCTTATACTCCCCAGTCCATGCATGTCAAGGATTGTAGGGCTGAACAAGCAYGTGCCTCATGAGCAGTTCAAGGCTTTCATGACCATGAAAGATTCTGCCCAACAGAGAACACATATGGCAAGGTCACCATCAGTGTCTGGATTGCACATATGGGCTTTCTTTTAGGGAATAAATTGTCTCTTCAGTGAAAAAAGGTAGTGTTAAACCTTGTTTTACCCTTAGCATCTCCAATCCTGGATTACCAAGGGAATGACACAGAACTCACTCTTGTTACATGAAATAGTTTCTATTCATTGTACAATTTTTTACTGCTGACATCAAGTTCTAATTTGCTAGATGCATGCTCTGGTTTTGATGAAAGTGTGCTGAATTTATACATCTGCTCTAAAATAGTAACTTACCAAGTGAGTTTAGTATTTTAAAATGTCACTGTCGTATCTCTAACAGATGCTAGCAGTAAGTTGACAACACAGATTTTTCTCTGAGGAGTCATTCATGGATGCTGCTTCTGTACAAAATATGTTAGCTCTCTAAGTCATAGCTCAAAGGTAGCAGCTGCTTTGCTTTTTCTAAAAGGCTGAAGATTCAGTCCCAGGTGAACACTTACTCTTGTATACTATTGTAATACCTGGCACACATAGCAGAATCAGTTCCCTTTTTAAAGAGGTTGTAAAATAAAAGTAATAATAGAGAAAAAAATATGAAGAGCTATAAATAATTCAGTGCACAAATCCTGCACTGATTTGTAGCTCATTCATGTAGCTGAAGCTGAGATGGATGGACGCAGTCTGCGTCTCTTCCACCTGTTCTAAAATCCCAGCTAGAAATACAGAAAAATAATCTTGCAGAACTGGCATACTGCCGGTTGAAGAGCTAGGTAGCAAAGAGGAGACACTTCAGCAAGATCCTTGCCTCTGCTGTAGTTATGGGAAAGCCAAGGTGGGCGACCCTGAGCAGTATATGTTGCCGTGTTTGGACTAAGGGAGCTGCGGAAAGAAATACAGAGATCAGTCTTGAGGCTAGAGAATGGCTGAAGAAGAGGGCAAAAAGGTATACTTAGATTTAGAGAGGTAGGACTGTTGTTTTGGTGATTTGACAGAGGATTTCCTCAGGCAAATGAACTGCAGGAAGGGGGTAAGAGTAGCACCTTCAGTCTATACTGATAATTGGGTTAGCACAAAACAGTTGCTAGTCAGCAGTGTTCTGCAGTGTCGCTGCAGAGCTCCGAGCTCAGCTTTGCATGGCTATACAGCTCAGGCCTGGAGCTTCTGCTGAGATTTATGTTACAAGATTAACCCTGCTCAATTCCCAGCTTGTCCTAGCCCTATCTTTAACCCCGACATGTTTTGAAACTTATTTAGGAGCCATGGGCATCAAGTCAGAACATAGCAGTTCTGTTATTCCCTACTCCCAGATTCTGCTCCTTCTGTATTCCATCCGCTCCCTCTATGTCTATAAATAGAGGCAATCAAGGAAGGAGCTAGAAGTCATCCAAAGAGCAATTCCTAGAAAGGTGCCATTTGGAGAAAAAAAAAAAAAAAAAAAAAAAAAAAAAAAAAAAAAAAAAAAAAAAAAAAAAACCAAAAAAAACCACCCCACAATATGAATGCGAGAGATACTAGGTACAATAAACGTGTACTTTATTTTAAATATTAGTAGAGACCAGGACTAATTTTAGGATAGAGTGTCCAGCCCACTGTTTTGCTATCTCTGTCCATACAATATTAGCTGAAAAAAAATATTTTAAATAGCTGAGGATAATGCCAAGGATTATGCCTTGCTGATATTAAACCCATTTTTCAGGATCTCSTCTGAAATTTATGAGGCTTATTATACAGACAGAAGATGTTTTACGCAGTAAAGAATGTAGTTAATTGAATTTGTCTAAGCAAATGTGTTTATACATACAAGCTTTTTTTTTTTTTTTGACAGTGTGTTTAACTGTGCCTATTAGGTATTTTACTAATGAAATAATAATTTGTAATGGAGATTTGTATTCCAGCAAATAGCTTAGCTTAGGCCTGATCTCAGTTAAGTGTAAATATTGCCAGGTCCTTCAGAATGCTAGAATGTCACAGAGATGCCCAGTAAACTCCCAGTTGCTTCTCTGCAGCCCATGGGGAACTGGAGTCATTTACAGCAGAACTGTTTTCTGTTTCCTGCAAGGCAAACAAGCGAAGGGAGGAAGCAGCAGGCAGACATCAAGTGGTCGTTAAGCAGCTAGTCCCTGCCAAAGGAAGATAAGGAGAAATGAATTAGCTACTCTGGAACCAACAGCTTCTTCTTAAATCACTTCAGCTTTGTGCCTAGTTAAAGCACATACTTGCTTTGCATGCCTTGTTTCCACTCCACATCGATTTTCTAGTGAAAGACTAATTTGCTGAGGCTCTGCTAATGTCCCTGCCAGAGGAGCTTCCATACCTCTTATCTCTATTTACTCAGAAACATCAAAACAGTATATTTGAGCCCTCTATTCCTTCCAAGTTATTTTCAGCGTCATTCCGCATCTATCCCAAAAGCTACTTCCGGCACAGTAATACATCTTAGCCAGAGCAAGAGAAAAATCCAGCTGCATTTCTGAATGTATGTTGCACAATTACATTAACAGAGGACTGGCTCTCTGGGAATCCTGACTGAGTTTCTAAATCTGTGGCGCTTGGGAGGCTGGAGGGCCACCAACAATGGCAAAGCAGCACAGAAGGGCGCAGCTTCCCTGCAATGGGCCCTGCAGTGTTTCCTCAAGCGACRAATCCAGCTCTGCTTGTTCCAGTGTCACTGGTCCGGGTTCAGATGCGAGCTGCAGTGACTATGTTGGCCTCTCGTGGGGAGCAACGCAGCTCAGTGAGCTCAGAAAGCCTCTGCAGGCGCGAGGAGGTCTGTCAGGCACAGGCTGCTTAGTGCGGTCTCCTTTCTGCCTCCTCCGAAATGCTGTGCAGGGATGTGGCAGCCCATTGCTGGCTGAGCCAYGTTAGGTCTTGAAAAGTGATAAGATGACCATGACTTCGGTTGTACTTCTGCTTATGTCTCATTTAAGATAACTGTCCAGCTCTTAAGATGGATTCAATACATCTAGTTATTGTAACAATGTGTTCCCTCGAGACCACTCCATCATTCTTATCATTGATTATTTGTACTATGGTACAGCCTGCAGGCCTTGATCAGGATCCAGACATCTAGTGCTAGTCTCTGTGCATGGTAAGAATTAAGTCCCGCTGCAACATCTCTGCAGTCTAAACAGTGTCCAGTTAGTGCTGGAGAAGAAGCCTTCAGCCTCTTCACACAGTCAGAGCTGGTTTGTCTGTTGTTGTTGTTGTTTTTAACAAGTAATTATAGCACGAGAAAGGATATGCTGTAAGTGCTGGGCTGGTGTTTTGAGACAAGCACATACACGATCTGTGGTCCCACAGCCAATACTTCGTGCCTTGCTGGTGTGAACCTTGTAGCTGCACATGGTTTCCTTCAAGCTATCTTGTGATTTTGTAAGTGTGTCCTGTTCTTGGATTTGTCTCTTCCGCCTGTGTCTGCGCCTTTCTCCTTGAAGGCTGGCCCGTTCTCCCATCTGGAAGACGTGGCCGTGGCTGTACAGAGAGCATCCCCGTTTGACTGGGAGAGGTTACTGGAGGGCAAAAGGCTGATCCCTCCCTTTCTCTAAGGGCCGAAGGAGGCACCTCCCTGGAATGACGCAGGATGATGTTGTTCCTCAGGGCTAAGCCTGATGCTTCCCTGACAGGCCGTGATCTCTCCCAGGACTGAACATAATGCTGGTCCCAGGACAGCAACTGGAGATGCTCCCTCCYCATAGGCAGTGCGCCTGCGGCTCGGCAAAGACATCGGCCCTCCCTCCGTCCTGGAAGCTGAAGTTCTAATGAGGGAGCCTGTTCCTACCTCAGGGACTCCATTCACTCTTTCTTACCCTCTTTTCCTCAGCTGCTCTTTTGACACTTACTGAGCCCAGATGTAATAGCACGCTGTTTAGAACATACCAAGGATAAAGCCTTTCTGGTTTATTTTCTCCATTAAGGAAAGAAATCAAACTCATGGTTAGATTAGAGGTACTCTTTAGTTTCTTGTTAAGCCTTTTTTAATTATATATCTTTTTTAATTGCAATCTCTTGGCTCATGTTAAAAGGGAATGCCAAGGGAGTCACGGCTAATGACTTTCCATGAGTTTCAGAACAACAAGGTACCAGTACCACCTCTTGTCAGGAAAAGCTGACAGCAACAAGCCAGTGATTAAAAGTCCAGGACTTGTCATTCTCTATGCACTGCTGTCATAAAGTCACTTCCATGCTTAACTTATAGGGCCATTGTAGGCACTAGAGAAAGAGTATAAGGAATATTTTAATCTGATATTTGCAACATTAACCTGTTTTGAAAGATTGTGAAATGCTGTATATGGTGGAATAAAAGCAAAGGAGTAACCTGCCTTTCCTGGGGTCAACAGCGTAAGGGGTCAGAGGGTGTCCTGAATTCGCCTCTTCCTGCTGTTGGTGCTTGTATGAAACCCAGGAATCCAGTCACCTGCTCCTCACTTTAAGCACACAGGACTGTAGAAAAACCAAAGCTGCTTTCTCTTGCTTTTTCCTTCTCTTGCACTTTTGTCTTTAACAAAAAGTCTGTTCAGATAACCTCATCACTTTAGAAAGCTAGTTGCCATGTGTGATAAAATAAATAATTTTTTTTCTGATGTTACTGATTTGATATTGAATAGCGTTGCCCCCAGCCAGCCTGACACTTGTGTTTTGGTCTTTGCAGCGTTCATATGTATCTCGTAGCCCTGAAGAGAGGTGAGCTGACAGAGCAGAAAGCACAGATGGTGTTTTGTTGATTGCCTAACGTGATATCTTATACAAAGGACCGTTCAGATTGCCAAACCATGAGGCTGAGAAGAAGCAAGCTCTAAGAACTTGGTTTCTGGAAGGCAGTGGCAATGAAGCTCTCCCGTTAGATCCTCTAGAGCTCTGAGGCAGCACCCTATTTGGGTGGGCTGTGTCCACGAGCACTACCCTAGCACAGTCAGAGCAGGAGCAGGCTGCTTGTGCAACCCCCAGCAGTGGTCATAGGGGGAGAGGATTTCTGCCCCAGTCCAGTTTGCTCTTAATTTCCTCTTCAAGTGACTTCCTCTGCTGGGAAATACTCGTTGTGTTGACTTTGACTCTCCCTTCTCCAATGCACTTTTGAGTTCTCCCCTCTTMGTCTGACCAAAGTCTCCTTTTCAGTCATTTTCTCCAGGAAATCTTGTATATATGAAGTATTTTATTTGTCCTTATTTTTAGACAAAATCAGCTATTAAAGTGTTTTGGTAACAACTACGATGCAAGAGATCTGGGCTGGCACCCCAGCTCATCCACCTCCGATGAGGCCACAGGTAGTTGCTTAATTTAACTTCCTTTCCCTTTATCTGTTTCTCTTCTAAGACAAGGAGTTCACTCTTTGCCCGGCGCTTGCTGCAGTGAAACCCTTTGAGAGGTATATGCTATGTGCTGCCAGAAAGAGAATGGGCAGAATACTCATTCCAGCATACTTTTGATATGAATGCAGACAATAATCCAGACCTCAATGCTGCAAAATTGCAACCGTTTCTGTAGTTTTGAAATTAATGTAATTCCACTGAAATCAATAAAAGTAATCCTACCTGCAGAGTTTAGCATACTCACTGCTATTTTAGGATCCGTGCTCATACTTAGTAACACTTTTTAAAACTAATAATTGTTTAAGACCTAGATTCTGCAAAATTGCATCTCATTTTTTCTACATAGTGTGTAGAAAATACACTAAAGGTTTAAGTTAACTGTCCATGTTTACAGATTGAGGGCCCTAGTTTGTGCATACTTGAGAGAAAAGTCCCTTCCTATATTTAGCTGTTTCTTTCTTAATACCGGCAGCCTTGATCTCACACTAGGACTAGAGGTGCTACTGTAATACAAATAATTATTAAAAAGGAAGCTGCTCTGTAGTTCAGCAAAGAATCCTTTTGCCTTTGGCCTGAAAGCCTGTGTCTCAATTCTCCTGCCAAGCCTTGGAGCTCACACCCCACGGACAGACGCAAATGTTTTTTTCCCATCAGTTTCATCGGAATAAAACTGTTTTGTGGTTTCTCGTTATAAACTCTTTACAGAAGCTAATTACTGCTGGCACAGAATTAACCACCAGTTGTATAAGTGAAATTTTGCTCAGCTCTGTATCCTGTGCTGAATTAACAATATGGTAAAAGAATGAGCCGCCCAGCTGCGTGCGTTATTCAGTGGATGCTCTGCTAACACAAGAGCTGCCATCTGCCCATCAGGTAGAACATAAAAGGCCCGTTTTATTTTTTAGACAAACAGGGGCTAAACTCAAATGTTCCTACTAATATTTCATCTCTAAATAAGCTAGATTTTAACATTCAAGGCTACAAACAAACTACAGTGGAGTCTACAAATGCATCCACGTGTTTACCTGAGTATTTAAGGCACCCACTTTCAGTCCGGTTTACCTGCCAAGTGTTGAGCAGGTGTTTTTATACTATTTTGAATTGTTACTTTACCTGTGAAAATGAAGAGGAAAAAGTGATGTTTATATTTTATTTATTAAATTTTAAATTCAACAGGGTCAATGGGGCATCCATTTACAGAGGGCTTTAGCTCCACTGATGAGTAATCTGCTAATTAATAGCTCTGGAAGTCCTGCCAGAAGGCTTGCAGCACATCAACAGTGCCAGCCCAAACCATCAACAAACATTTGCCTTAGCAACCATAGCTGTTGGGATGAGCAAGATGCCCTCTTACTGTTTCTTCCAGGTCTGTTTTGTAGGCAGAAATTCTTTGATCTTATATTGGTCTTCAAATCTGGCTCTTTGTTTTTATACTCTTGGCAGCATGAGTCGCAGTACCTGAAAGTAAGATCTGGCTTCTGCAGTAGTACGATCTCACTATCCTCAAAGGCACTTGTRAAAATGCAGATAATCTGCTATCTTACAGTTTGACCAATTGGTGTTTAACAAATATATCTATATGCTATTTCTTTAAATATAAGAAGTCTGCTTCCTATATTTTTGTCAGCTTCATTTTACCTCAACTTTAGTATGAACAGTGCTAGAGAATTTATGCAACTGCAAGCTTTTTTATTCTGTTGTCCTCTTGTGAAGGCAAGGCTGTGCTGACTCAAAAAATGCTGACTGTCAGTGGGATGTACGCACTTGAAGGATTAGTTTTATCTGATTCCAAGTTATATTGCCAAGTGCTGTCTCCCCAGAGTCTTGAATATTGGGAAAAGCTGTCTGTTCTAAATCTAAAAATTAATCAAAAAACCCACAAAATCCACAGTAGTATCCTCATTATCCAGCTGATCCTGCAGCTTTATAAACCGTAAACTGTTGCTGTTCAGACCTGTGTTGTTTTGTGAAGCACTGTCATATCTGTTAAGGAAAGTGGTGTCTCAGATGTGTAAGGCTGGTGTAAGAGATCAGAATCCGTTTTGTGTGAACCACAACAGCTCCATTGACTCCAGTGGAGAGCATCTGATTTATGTCAGCTGAAGATTTGGCCCATAATAGGCACAGTGTGTTCTGTTCTTCTGTCTGTTTGGGGTTAGGAGGATGGAGGTGTCTCATATCCAAAAAAGTGCATGCCAAAGAAAAATAACAAGCAGCTGCTCTGAAATGTGTCTGGCTTGTAGGGGTACTTCATATTCACTCCTGTTGGTAAAACTTACTTTATTTTACTGTGGCTTTGGCTTCCATGTAGTGCATGATTTCCAAGTTTGCTAATAAAATCCAATATAAGTCCCTAAATGCTAAAGCTTGGTAAGAAGTTCCTGGTGAATAAGTGAAAGGAACTAAAAACTATGTGCTTTCAAATACTTCACTTTTCTGCCTAGAGCTGCTGACAAACTCTTCTCAATAGCAACTATCACTCTCCTTAGTATTGAGGAGAGATGCCTTTCTCTCCATCCCTTCTGTGGGACGAGGTGCTCCTTTGGTGCTCCTCCTGGGAGTACGGATGTACTCCCTTCACCTCCTCAAAGCCTACTGAGGATGCTGGTGCTGCAGAGTGGACTCCCTTCCAATGCCTTTTGTTTCCTGTCACATCTGCTCATAATTCTCCTTTTTCTGCTTATTTAAATATGCTGTTTCATTGCCAGGACTGGATTCTTTAGGAAAAAGAGAAAAAAAAATAAGGAGCTTATATGTGGACATTTTCTTTTTATAGAAGATGTGCGTGCACATTGTTTTGGATTGCCTGTTGCTGAGCGCTGAGCATGAAAGGGATAGATAGTCACTTAATGGCAACCACTTTCCTGAGTGGGTGCCTCGTGAAATGGCCTATTGGCTTTATCATTTATTTCTGCTGTCACAGAGGAACTAGCTTGTCCTTCAAACCATTGCTCTAGTTTGTATGATGCTTATTTCATGTTTCCAATCAAGAAGTAAACTTTCCTTGAAGATTTTCCTTCTTTGTGAGCGTGCACTTCATCTTCCTGTGAGTTCCAGTCCTTTGCTGAAAGAATATTGCACTGGAGAACCTTGTAAAAGCAGTTTTCTTCTAAATATGAAGTGGAAACATACGGTTGGAATGAGCATTTTTTTTATTAAGGCGTCTCAAAAATGAAAGTGAAGTCACAGTGAAAGAGCCCAGTGCGTACTTTCTCTGTGGGAATCTCCAGTATGCCAAGCAAAAAAAAAAAAAAAGGCATCATTTCTGAGGGCTCAATTTCTTGATATTAAAAGAGCTAAGGAAGCAAGAAACAAAAGATCTAAAAGGCACAGAGATTAGCAGAGAGACACAAGAATTCCCTTTTATGGTTTCACTGCCTTTGTTTCTTCTTTGAAACTTTTACAATAATGTGCATATTAATTCCTTTTAAAGTTTGAATGCTTTGTCTTCTTCCTCCCTCCCTTCCTCTCTTCATAAAATTCATTTGACAGGTCGGACATATGATTTTATTGGAAATAAGGTTGGGATTTAGAATATAGTTCCACAAATTAATCTAAGTCTGAGGAATACGTTTGGCATTTTGAAAGTCAAATAGACAAAAGGAAGCATTCACTTCTGCCTTAAGTGTCCTCATCACCTAGGAAAGTCCTGAAGGACCTTCCTAGTCTACAGACTAGGAAGATACGTTTTTGTAGATCACACTTTTATTAATAATTTACTGCAACCCAAAGGACTTTCAGAAGGTTCTAATCTCCATTCTTGACTACACACACACATAAAAAAAAAAAAAGGGCTCTTTACTATTCCTTACTAATTTAATGGTGTTATCAATGATAAGAAATTGGCCGGGCTCCTGAGCTTGTTCTTATGAAGTCCTTTCAAGATAAAATTATATATCTCATAGTTGTCTAATATTGTCCATCTTGAGCTGAATGTCCCAATATTTTGGAAAAAATCAAAAATCACTGGTCAAGGAAGAAATGGCATCACTGAATTTGGAATGTGTTTGACCATTTCTAATGAGTTCTGGAAGGTGGGCACATAATACAAGGAGAAATCCTCTGAAAGAGCCAAGTCTTTGCAAAATTTGAGTTAGAGGTTAAATCCAGTTTATGTTCACAAGAATCTGCTCCACCGCTGCTTTTGTCTTTGGTTACTGGACCTGGCTCAAAATTCTGTTTGACAAACTAAAGCTCTTCATTTTTATCATGAAAGTGCCATCTTTTCCTTGCTCTGTTACCTTCAGGAAAGCTATTACCCAATTCTGGGTGCCATTTGAGGAAGCAGCGATTAAGTAATAAGCAGCAACAGGGGATGTATGACGTTGCACTGAGAAACTTCATCTCTGATTAACAACAGGTTCCGTAAATGTTCCCTATAGTAGGGGGACCACTGGATGCTCCCCTGTCTCAAGTTCCCTTCTGGACACTTTCCTCATTCATTTTCTGTTTGTTCTTCTGCAACAGCAAGGAAATGAAGAGGAGGAAGGAAAAGAGACCATGAGCACACATCTAATGAGGAAGGGGGCAGATTAAGGTGCTAGAGGTACCCTTAAAGCTTAYGCAACTGTATTCAGCAATTGCGGTATCAACGTAGGGCATAGAAGGAGCATCTATGTTAGCCAAAAGCCATGAGAAGAAAAGGAGAAGTGGAGCCCCTTTGGTTACAGGAAATGGGTCAGGACAAAGCAACGCCCTGTCCAGCCAGCACAGGCCCTGCCTTTTCCCCTCACCTTCCATGTTGTACGTCTTTATCAGTCATAGAGCACTTCTGGGTGTTGTTTGTCAGCGGCTGATGACGGGTATCTTTGTCCCAAGTGAAGCAATCTCAAAACCTCTCGTGTGACTTACCCAGAGGCCTGGGGGCAATTCCAGAGACCAGTTTTTCAGCTTATTCAGACTGTTATTTTTGTTAAATGAGAGTCTATTAAGTAGTAACTTCAAACAAACAGATGGAAAGAGGCAGACTCCCTTCTACACACACAGAGATATGAACCAAGTTTAGTAAAAGAGAAAAGTTCTTAGCCAGAGAAGCTGAAGGCCACAAGTCTCATATTCAACTTCCCTCACCCCTGTCTGGAAGACCACCCTTCTTATGCATAAGAAGATCTTCTGGTTGTTTTTTTAACATATTGCTTCAGGACCTAGAAGATCTTATGTTCTAGCATAATCATCACTTTTTCATGAGCAAATGAAAAACCTTTTCTACTCTAGATATCCAAGGTGTGGATAATTCGATTTCTACTGTCTACTTCAACCCTTCTTTTGAATGGCTAAAAAAGTATTGCATTTTTTATAAAATTACATGATTTTTAGACATTTTAGTATTTTTGCCTAAGTGTTTGAGCAGTCCCAGCATTATGAATGTCAGATCCAAAGTAAGGAATCTTTTCTGATGTTTATGTGTGTCACCATGAAGTTTAAAATAGACCTGGAAACAATTCCTGTCAAGACAACTGATATCAAATGTTCTAGGTATTTGCATTGGCTTTTTAGATTTTCTATTTAAATATATTAAATACAATACATTTTCAAATGTCATACTGTACTTAATTGCCAGTGATATTTTGCAATTGATTGCAACTGATACTCTAGTTTCTGAGCCTGAAGGATAACCTCAGGTGTTCACAGAGTATAAGGGTTATATCTTGCTTGAGTTCCTGCTCTATGTGGGGGCAATCTGTTAACTTGAAGGGCTGTGGTTTAATGGGAATTTATCTGCAGTTTAGAGACTTGAAAAAAGAGATGAGTCCTGTGTGTTGCTAGAACACAATGTCTCTGAGACTTGAAACAGTTAAGCTTCACACTGGGTGTGTTCAGCGCCGTGCAAAGTGGATTTGGAATATATGATTGCACTGCTGAGACTGGGACACATTTATATAATTTCTGTGCATTATAATGGTGTTTAAGAGTTTGAGCTGTTCACTAGAAACCCACTGTACTAGGTGCAGAACACTCACAGAGTGAACAAGTTGCTCGCTGCGTCAATGAACCTCTAGCATGCRCTTTATTTTTGCAATAGGGAGATATATGGGGGTTTTCTGAATGTGTCAGTCCCAACACTGCCATTCAACTGAGTCAAAGGTACTAGCTGAGTGGGTGGATTTTTACAGAAGGCCTGGCTAATTTTTAGACCATTAGTAACATGTAGTTGAGGAAGATAAGATAATGAATGGTATGATCCAGTCTCATGCTGTGGGGTGCAAAGAGTTCAACTGCTAGAGTTAAGAAAGAATTATTTTCCCTGTCTAAGCCATTGCACAATAGGAGAGGTGCTTGAGTGAGGGGATGTCTGAACTGTTGCATGTGGGATTAGAGCAGGAGACATGATATTGAACTTCCCCAGCCTGTGATTTAACCCTGATCAGTATGAGAAATCCATTTTATTCTTGTTTCAAAACTTGGGAATTATATAACTAGTTTTAGAGAGCAGCCTTGTCCTTCAGTAGCTGAGTAGACACAAAAAAAAAAAAAAAAAAACCCAAAAAAAAAGAAAGAAAAAAAGAGTATCAGGAGACAAGCTGCTCTAAGAGTCTATCTGTATCTCTTTGTGCTGAGAACAGGCTAAGTATATTGTCCATGATGATTCTGCAGAGGTGATAGGAAGCACCTTTAATGTTTATGAGAACTTGAACAAAAGATTATCATTAGAAAGTGATTGTTTAATATTTGGGTATACAAGTAACAACTGCAGTGGTTAAGTMAGGTGGCGTTTCCTCAGTGTGGTTTAAGTTGGATTAGTGTCATCTCTTGAAATAAGTAATCTTCTAATTTCAGCCTTACCAAGCTCAAGAGTTATTGGGCATCTGTGTGGTCATGGAACTGTTACRGACACCAAGAAAAGTACAGGAATATCCTTGGTTTTCTATGCAATTAGTAATTCTCAAGATGTGTGTGTATGATTGGAGGTAGGAATTGTGTGAGAATTACTGCACAGATCTTGCTAAATCACTCTACAGTTTGCAAAAGTTGGCTTCATTTTGGTAGTGAATTATTTTAATTTTTGTTTGCAACAATGTGCAGATCTCAGGCTTTTTTCTCCCTTTCTTTGCTTACACTGAATACATCAATTAATATTTATATTTACAATGAGTATGTACRTCTGTGTTTAGACACCTGTATATACTGTTAGGACAGTTTTTCTTGAAGTTAGATTATAGCATCATGCGGGTGATTAAAAAGTGATCTCTATACAAATTAAAAGGGTTGGAGCACACCTTTAATATGGAAGTGCAATTACAGTAATTTTATGTGCATAGTGGATGCATAAAAGCGGGCATGCAGTTCTTAAAACTCGAGCTTGTGTTTTATATGTGCTAGTGCTATTTGCACTTGCAAATCTGAGGCTTACTCACATAGAGAGGCTGCCTTTGAACCTCTACCACTGAAGAATTGCTATGTAAATTTGCCTGCACTCCAGGAGTTGCTAGATTTTCAAAACATTTGGGAAACACTGCTTGAAAATGAAGATTCCCCATTTCCTGTTTAGTATTGCTGAACACAATGCACACTTGAATAGATGCTTTTCCTTTTTCTTTTTCCCGGCTCGTGCTGGAGTTTCACCGGGATGCCAGAGCTCTCCAAGCGATGGCAACTGTCCCCAGGCAAGCTTCTAGTTCAACTTTCACTGACTTGTTTACTACTCAAGAGTACTTAAACATACTGCTATTTCAAGGTGAACTGCTTATAGGAACAGTTCATTCCACAACSCATGTGAATGTGGGACTGGAGATTCAATAAATGACAAATGTGTAGTATAGGCAAGTGGCTCAATCCACTTATTTTATACATGAACGTTTTGGACTTCACAGCTCCTCACTCTATTTGCAGGCACGCTCACGTGTTCTGTCATCTTGGTAAAGCTCCAAGGCAGAGCTGTTATCAAGGCTCAGTGCACTGAGGAGAGCAGGTTATTGTGGCAGACTGACCCAACAGTAGTGTGCGGTAGCATCAGCAGGGACATYGGGAGTGTTAAGACACTGTTTTGGTTTGGAAAGTCTAGACTCAAGATCAGCTGTGAGCAATGCAATTCCAAGTGCCTGTTGCAGGGCAGGTCAGCGGAATGCAAAAGTGAAAGCACACGTACTAGTGCATTCCCAGGTCGGAGAGGGGATAAGGCTGCAAGGGCGAAAAGCCCCAGAGCTYGTGTGCAACTCGGGCTTTCCGGAGCACGACAGAAGCTGCGTGGGTAYGTGAAGGGAGGAGGCAGCCTGCAAGAGCCTGCGTGGGTGTGAGAGTACTGCGGCAGGGCTGGGTGCCTCGGGAAGACATGAACTCGGTGTCTGTGCACACGCATCTGCCCAGATTCCCCAGGCCACCCGGCTACCATTAGAAAAGTCATGAGTGGGGAGGCCGTGACAGCCCATAGGGCTGCATGGTGCCCGCCGGAGGAGCACAGGGCAGGGCAGGGCAGCGGCTGCGGGTCTCCTGGTGAGCGTGGCCGGGCCGGCAGCACCCCGCAGTCGAGCGGCCTGCCAGCTGGCACGGACGGTCCTGGCCACGCAGGATGGGGCTGCACTGCTCCCGGCACCCCCCTTCCAGAACAGGCAGCTGGGAAACCCACGCAGGGTCTTTTCCCTACCGCTGCACCCTCCCAGCACCTGCGCACCCGGCAGGCACGGAGGAGGGTTTGCTCCAGCTGTGGGCTCCCCGGGTCTCTCGCAGTGCTGCTGTGCCCTGAACCAAAGCACAGCCCCAGCAGGGTCCTCGTGGCCGGCCAGCCCCGAGGCGCAGCGTTGCAGGGAGTTGCTTTGCATGCTGCTTTAATTATGCCATGCCATTTCAGTTACCAACAGCCTTAATTGCAGTAACAGTAAGCAGCCTCATCACTCGCAGTCCTGCTTACAAGAAGCGGAGCGGCGCTGAGCCCGGGGAAATCCCCTGAAAAGGCCACGACTCGGCGCCGCTGCCAGACGGACTGAGGCGAGCGCGGTGCTGCAGCCAGGCGAGGGGGGCCGGTTCCGCTGCCGGGAGCGGGAAGGGCCGTGCGGGAGTGTGGCGGTGGGAACAGGAGAGGGTGCTGCCGCCCCAGCCTGGCAGCACCGCATGCYGAGGATGGGGGACGGCGACAGGGGACTCATGCTGCCACCCCAGTATCAATGGCAGCAAGAGGGGCTGAGGGTCCTGCTGCCCAGGAGTCCCAACAAGCCTGGTCCAATCAGCTGGGAGGCTGGAAAGCTGCCCCGGGRCAGGACTGAGCTGCAGAACAGAGGTGTCAACAAGGCCGTACTGACCATGCACAGCCTGCTCACCCTGCGCTGCCTTATCAGGCCTCCCTGGGTCTGGGGGATCCAAGTTACCTGTGAAGATAATTAGCTACCATACAGGGAATTAATTAGGAATGGCTTTTACCTCTGCAAAAGTAAAATCTTGAATATCACGTCACTTGGTGTTTCAGAATACTGCTGCAGCTGGGACTGCCATATTTGAACCGCTCCAGGGATCTGGTGCTCACTGCCTTTGAGAAGTCAGAGCACACAGAAAGTAAAGACCTTCCTCATTAAACCAGAGAAATAGATCACATTTTTAATTTCTTGTAGGCAATATAATGCATAATTAAAAATCCTGAGGGAGTATTAAAAATAATTATTTCTAAGGGTGTGGAAGTGTGAATGTGTTACTGTGGGGTGAGGTAAGGTGTGAACTTAGTGCATGTTATCTGTGCTGTGGTTTGTCTGTGCACTTACTTTTACTGCGTGGTAAACATGAAGTTGCCCCAGTATAGAAGAGGAAGTCTCCCAAACTTGAGACATCTCAGTAGTTACTGTAGCAAAACATTTTTCTTTCTCCTTTGTCGCTTGAGAATGTTTCTAAAACACACACAGGTCTAATCCCTGGTGCTGTCAGGTTCTGGCTGTGGTAGTATCTTGTGCAAAGTGTTCCTCCGGGTAACCAAAAAGAGCTGTCAGAGCAGGTGATGAATGAAGAGTTTGAGTGTTAGTGCTGAGAGACTGGTCTGTGAGTAAGTGTCTGTCACAGGCCTGGGATCAGGAGTCGTTTGCATAACTCCTGCTCTGGACAAACCGAGACTGAGATGACAGATGGTGCCGTATGAGCTTTCCCTGTTGCTCCAGTTGGCTCATTCCAGTCTGATCCAGATCAGCTGGGTCCCAAAGCGATTAGCAGTCTACAGCCTCTGTTGGTGMGGGTGACAGAGTTTGTGGCCACGCTCCCACTGTCCTGAAGGATGACACAAGGAAGGTTAAACAGATTGAGGTCCTATCTGCTACTCATGGCCTACTCTGAAGTGTCACCAGTAGGGAAGAAAAGGGATGAGACCATAATAAGTAATGTAGACTAGTCCTGTTCCTTCACAGGAGGCACCACCCAGCTGATGTTCCTGGTGTGCGTGTGATTGCCATGAGCACTGACCAGAGCAGGATCATACTGTCCTCAAGATTTAGCCACTTCCTAAAGCTGTGGTCTGGTGAGCAGAATAATACATTGTGTTCAATGGCCTCATGAAGTGACTCAAATAAGAAACTGACTYGGGTGTGATTTCCAACTTTTCGGGACCAGTTCTCATAATGAGTGTTTCTTCCATATCTTTCCTCCTTGCCCTGCAAGTTAACCACTAACACATGTCAGGCTTGAAGGAAAATCTATAGTGCCATTGTAGTGGATAACATATTGACCTCCTGTGGGCGTGTGACTGAAGTCTCCTTAGACATACAGCAAGCTGGCTCATGTTGTGCCCGCCGGTGATAGCAGGTGCCTGACTCAGTGATGTGGGAACACTTTCCAGTCCTATGTTCCCTGTGCTTAAGCCCAGTCTGCTGGCCATGGCACTAACAGTTTGGACAGCCACACCCTGTCCTTTCCTCCCTCTGCCTTTTATGTATATAAAGCAATGAGAGGCAGTAGCATGGGGGTACTTCTTCTCTTAACTAGGTTTAGGATCTCCTGCAAGGAAACCACRTTCTTCAGCATCCCTAGGAGACTCCTGCTCCAGACAGAGCCCTTTCCCCTGACAGCTGGTAGCAGGCATTACTGTTAGGTTGAAGTACATCTTCCCTATCAATGAGACTCAAACCAAGAARGACACTGAAGTCACAGAATCCCAAACATCCCACTTTTTGTTATTAATCCCACCTCTGTGTAGTATGGTCTTCCCTTCTCTATGCCCATGGAAACCATCACATGCTCATAGGGAACTGGCTGAGAAGTCTCAGAAGCATCAGTTAATGTACCCACCCGCACACAGTGGTCAGACTCGAGCTGACTTGCCCTTGTCTATATTTACATTAGAGACAAGACAGAAAAAAAGAGGAAGCCATTAGGTCAGCAGTCCGAGAAGTCAGGGAAGGAAAAGGCTCCTCAGCAAAGGCAGGAGTCTCCGATGATTGAAAAGAAGGAAGGACAACTGCATGGCGCCTGTGACTTTGCGAGTGCTGTCACACACCCGTCTGAGTTTCTCGGTTGACCCTGTGCATCACAGTAGGTGGGTGAAGTTCGGAGAGAGGCAGGCACCCTGCTGTTTGTTCTCTCTGGTTTTGGTGGGGGCCTGTTGAATAATCTTTTCCTCATGCTCATGTCTGCTCCTTTTTGTGCAGGACTAATTGTTCAGGCAGTCACGACCTTCCTCCTCCTTCCTCCTCATTCTTGCATCCAAGGGCAAAGGGATGTTGCAGCACTGGTTTGAGGGTAATCTGCTCCTGTTATCCAGGTGCGGGGCAGTTTGGCTGGTTTCCTCCTGCAATTCCAATGACATTATTCTCACTCAGGAAGCCAGGCAAAAACATCTCTGAGACACCTGCTTAAGGAACCTCCTCCTCCCTCCTAGTCTGGATATGCCYGAACTAAAGACTTTGTCATCACTGCTCTGCAGTGAGTGCCCCGCCAGACTGTCTAATCAGAGCACTAAAAGATACTAGCWGGGAGATTTTTCCCTAGTTCTCCCCCATCCATTTTGTGTTCAAGGTGCCAGTGAATCCAGAACCACAATTCTGTTCATCTCTGTTTAGGTAAGAATTTCTGTTAGATCTGCTGGACGCTGAGGTTAGATCTGCTCTAGAAAGGAGATAATTTCTSTCAATCTTTCTAAATCTCTGAAATTTGAGCCCATGTCAGGCCCCAGAAGGGAAGCAAGCCTCACAGCAATGAATGCTTCCTTGGAGGAAGGAACCCATCTTCTACCTCAGTGAACCTGTATTTGTGGGAGCAGTAGTTTGTAACTGAACAGCAGCACTAAAAATAAATCCTTCCTGTCCCCATCTGCTATGCTGTGTTTGGTGTGAAAGGAGAGCTGAGTGGGTGGGCTGACTTTTCCTTGCTCCTTTTTCTTCCCTTTTTTCCCTTGTTTARCTTCAAAATATGCTGTTGTCATTTTGACGAGGCACGACTGAGCCGGGAGCCTCTTCACTGCTTTGTCCTGAAGCAAGTTTTCCCCTTTCGGGCAGCGCTGGCTTCAGGCATGGCAAGAGAGTTGAGGTTACATTTATCTGCGCAGCTCCCTCTTCCCAGCCAACTGCTCTACCTCTGGCACACCATTACATCTCCCTCATTCCCCTCTCTGCTGCCTCATCAGAAGTCCAACCAAGACCCCATTTGCCAGTGTATCGCTCTGCTCTAACATGGGATTAAAGTCTTGATTGTACTTTTTTTTTTTAACTTGTTTTTCAGGTAGTTCCTACACTTTGAACTCTGGCATTTTTCAGACTGTCATTTGAACATTTCATCAAGTTTCAGCCCCAGCCTCTGAACTTAATAAACTGATGTGCCTATTTTTTGTGCACTACAGTAAAAGAGGACAAAACTTTTCTGAAGTGCCTAAGATCCAGGTGAGTTCTCCCAAGAACTCCCACACCTGTGCAAAATATTGTATCCAGAGTCGGAGCACAAAAATATTACACTTCCCAATGTATACCTGAGTTTGGATCTCTCCGTGGCAAGAACWCAGTGTGTTCCAATGGGATGCTGGCATGGCTGCACGGATGAACGTGGGCCAGGGTTATCCGAACTAATGCTAACAGACAGGTTTTGCAAAGTGCATAAGCTCTTATGTTTTCTAGTTTGAAATCARTTTTAGAAAGTTGGAAAAATCTTTTATGGGGAAGACTGTATGTGCCTATGGTGAGAATCACATTAACTTTTAGAGTTCAGTACTAGACTTGGATTAGAGTGTGCCAAGAATGAAATGAGCTGTACTGGTAGCAAATTGACGGGTTAACCTTCATCTTCATCCTGAGCCCTTTGAAGGCCAAAGACAGTTCTGTGACATTTTCTAGAGCATAAGTTGGTGCAGCACCATGAATCGCTTCATGAGATTCACTTGCAGAATGGTAATTGCTTGCTTTCTGAGACAGCGAGGCCTAGATTGGAGCAGCAAAGCATGAATCTCTGCAGTTCTGGTCTTGTGCCCAGTGGCAATGCTCGTTTCAGTTCTGCTTGCAGATATTTTAAAGTGTGTAACCAGAAGCTTGTTAGTCTMCACACACACACACACAAAATGGTGTTGCTTGGTCATTCACTCAAGTCAGTGCTTGCCTTGAGAATAATGCCTAGTAGAAAGAAAAGAAGGCATCGTGTCAACTAGAAAATGGAGTATTTCAGTGAGGTGGAACATAGTACTGCAGGAATGTTGATATATGTGGAAGACTTCTGAACAAGCAGAACAAACCCTGAAAGTCTCTTGTGATCAAAGAGAACAAGCTCCATCATTCCGGCTGGTTTTTAATTGCCATACTTTATTAACAAATGGATACTGCTGGACAGGCAGGCTGCTTGGGTTGTACAGCTGTGCAACATCTGTTCATATCTGGCCTCTAGAGAGTTTCCTAGTGATGGTGAATTCCAAAAACTTTATTGGTTTGCTAGCTTTTTCTCTTGACTGGATAAAGGAAGAATGCTTCTTGCAGGGTCATTCTTGGTGAAAGTATTTTCTGGTCCAGATCCAGTAAATCAGGGCTAGCAGACTACAATAGCAGAACTAGATCTGAAGTCCCCTTAGGGAAACAGACCCTCAAAGCCTTATCACAAGGGCATGTCAGCGATTGTGATCTTGCTCATGCACATAGTTGTGGTCACTGCTTTTGCTGGTTAACCTAGAACAGGAACGGACCAGAGCTCCCAGCTTGCTGTTTCAATATAACTTTTAGCCTACTAAGATGCTAGAAAACTTGGACAGGATGTGAATACTGAAGTCAGAATATGAATAGTACTCAGCATTTTGATATATTCTGCATGGCACTGGTTGGGTGTTAATGTACAGGAGAGGCTATTACAAGCATACAGGTTCAGTATGACAAGATGACCGCTTCCGTTGCATCCCACTCAAAACCAGGTCTACTTGTTGAGAAGAGCAGACCAGGTCACTGTAGCAGCAAAGCTGGGTCCAAAAGTGAAGCATCCCCCAGTGTCATGACACAAAAGTGTCACAGTCCCTTTAGCACAAGTTTCATGTTCAGTAGAGATTTTCTGAGGTCGCTCTGCTCCGAGAGATGACACCAGCTCGTGAGGAAGGGAGGGGTATCRTTACTTTTATTATGCTGTGAGGAACTATGGTATTTTTAAGAAACTTTGAGTAAATAGCAAATAATTCTGCTCTCTCGTGATTGTAGATTCTTCTCTGATATTGGTATCTGTCCTCTTCCTTTTATTTGTTTAAGAACGACCTAGCTGTCTGGTTACTCCATGATCCCAGTATGTCAATCTTCAAAACTGTATGGATGGTCTATTTATTCCCCTGAGCTTTCCCAGTGCAGGCCAACTGTTTGAGACATATTTGCTCAGATACCTTTAAGGAGATGAAGGCACAAAACTCAAAAATCAGTGGCTTTTTTGTTCACCTTTCTGATGAGTTGGTTTTGTGGTTTCACAGAAATAATTTTCCTTCCATGTGCTAAGACAGCCAGAAGATCACTCTGTCATAAAACAAGCATGAAGAGATTTTATTCTTTGTCTACAGTCATGATAGCAACATACAGGCTGGCTTAGTGAATGAAGTACAATTCATCTTAGTTATTTGTCCAATATAACCATAGAACCCAAAATTCAGTCTCATGCAAGAATCACTAGCTAACATTTATCAAAAAGAAAATATATTCCCGTCTGGAATACAGCTGTATTTCAAGATCTTAGGAAGGCATATAAGGGTTTTTTTTGAGCTGGAGAAGGGAGTTCCTCTTTGCTTTTTCCTCACTCCCCTCCAGGATATAATAATTAAAGTGCAGCTTGAAGTGTGCATATAAACTGAAGTTTAACTCTGTGTTCCTTCTTTTTTTTTTACCTTCTCCTTTGTTTCTTGTTATATTTATTCACAGTGTGCTGACTTCTTGTAACTCACACCCCTGCGCTTTCATTTGCACTATGTAGTTCAAGGACATGGATGTTTGGGGAATATGTAGTCTCACATCCAGGGAGGGGGATGTGCTTAGCAGCCTCAAACGGTCCCGGTCTCCTCGCTCGTGGTTGTCCCTCAGTGCTGCCCTTACCCTCTGCCAGTTTTGTTTGGTTTGCTGAGGGATGAGCTTTGTCCTCTTTGAAAACTCTCCAGTTTGCTCTGCAAGTCCTGGAAGGTCCTCTGACCTTAATGCACACTTTGCAAACAGGTTTGAGGGCATAGATTTGAGTTGGATTTTTTTTTTTTTTTTTTTACTATCTCCTGTAATTCATGAGTGTTCCACTGAATATGACTCCAAAGACATCCTAACTTTGGACCACCATGTTTGCACAGAACCTAGTTTGCACAGCAAGGTTTGTGATCCGTTTGTCACCACTGCTGCAGTATATATGTTAAATAATAATGGTTATCATAGAAGCACCATCAAAGAGACTACAAATTACTTTGGTTAGTTCAGTCTCATTTTGCTGTTTGGGTGTTTCATGTTTTCTTTGACTTTAAATGGTGCTTAATCTTTCTATATTTAATATAGCTCTCATTCAGCTGGCTTCTAGCCCAGACTGCTTTCAGTTGCAGGTAAAACAGACCAGCCACAGGGTTCACAGCCTGCTATACTCACGACGGAGAGTATATGCCTCTCTGTGCCCGTCTTCCTCTCAGAGTGCCACTTTCATCTCCCCAGAGACAAGTATATGGTGCGCGATCCCATTTGAAATGCCACATGAGATTCTGGGAATCCTCTCCCTGGTCCCAGAATACTTTCAGTGCTGCTTATCCAAGCTCTCTGATGGCATGCCAAACCACCAGGTGTTCCTGGGCGCCTGGGGCCTCGCGTGTTCTGGAAGGCTTCCTTGGTTTCTGTTTGTACAGACAGTTGCCCTGGTCTGGAGAGTGGGCTCAGAGTTCCTCTCCCAGTGCTACCAACACATTCCCATTGGCTTGGAAGAACCTTTTCATGCTTCCCCCTTTTTATGGACATTAGGATCCCATTTCAGTGTCCACTTGCAAGGACTTCCCTGGGTCTCAGGCAGGTTCTGTAACAAGTTTCTGCCTTGATCACCTGCAGTCCCATCTGTGGTACTTTACTTGTGCCTCTGCATGGCAATCCCTTCTCAGGATGGCAGGACCTCAGCTGTACATTTCTAAGCATGTTGTTGCTTGCAGCTATGAAGAGTCACTATCTTAGAGCTGTGTTAAAATGAATTCATTACAGAGAGGAGTAAGTGAAATGATATGGGCTTTGTTTTTGTAGAAGTTGGTCATGTTATTCCTACATGTCCATCGCATCTAGGAAATCATAAATAGAAACTGCACAAGAGTCAGCAGAGAATGATTGTAGAGCGGATGTCATATGAAACTGCCCAAATATATGTGCCCAGACAAGGAACTAAAGGTTAGGTTCCCTCTATAGTTAATGGACTGAAAAAACCCTTCTAGGGTTGCCCCTAGAAGGTACCTCCTTCCCTCTCCCTGAGTGCTTAAAGCTGGATACTAAGGATCTACCGAGATACGAGAGCAGAGTGCAGATGTGTCCGCACACCAGCAAAGCCTTTCCTTCCCAGCTCCCGAATGGGGCAGACAGTTCTGTGCTGCTCTCATTCTCACATAGTCCTCAGACCAAATTGCTAGAACAAAAAATCCAGAAGAATTGCAAGAACGGGAGGAGCAAATAGCACCTCTTTGAGTGCTGTTCTCCCATCTTAATTTTTATCCTCTAGAAAAGCAACTCATGGCTCAGTTGCGTCGTGCAGGTGACTATCACATGTAAGCTGCTGTTTGATACCTGGGCTCAGTGGTGATTTTGCTCGTAGTGCTGTCTGCTCCTTTTTATTTACACACATGACTAGTTTGTGCATTAACAGAGATGACTCTCCCTTTTCAAATAGCAACCAATGACTGGATGAAAACCAAGCATTGTTCAAGAGCGGCCTACGGCTCTGTGGCTTGTTTTCTTGTTTTGCTTGTAAAGGTCAAGGACATAATGGCATTTTTGGAGGTAGAAATTGACTTATAGCAGAGTCTTTCATAGGGCTGGGCTGGAGAGGAAGCAAAAAAGTTGGTTTGGGTTAAAGTCGTGGTCTGTCTTTGGTAATTTTCTTCCTCAAATGTGTGTTCTGAGTGGAAACTGATCATTTCTCCCTGTGAAGCTACAGCACCTGCCTTTAGGACAATGTTGTGTTTCTGAGATGATTTTCTGCAGTGCCAAATTTCTATAAAAGTCAGGAAATTGCATAGTCAATAGATCCTGACCTTACCTGGGTGCCAGGCAGGAGAATTTGCCCTGCTGGAGCCCAGGTGGTTATTCTGAGTTGCAGAGTGGGTTTGGAATTGAACAACCTTCTCCTTAGGTACCTGGCAAAGATGGGAAAAACTGGTTGGAGTAATGAATCCTTCCTGCTTTACTAGGTGAGGGCTTTCACGGGGTTGAAGCTCTTAGCTATGTTTCATGGTAAGAACTGGTGTGAAATTCATCATAAGGGATTGCTTGATATAGGCAAGTAAATCTTGAAGTACCAGAGAAATGTTGCAGAATGTGCAGGGTCTGATATTTCTGTGAGGTCTGGGCTTTCAAGGTTGGTTAATTATGAATATCATAGGCACTAAGATAAACACTTGTACCAAGAAGCTTAAAAATCAATGTTTTAATTGCCCAGTCTCCTTTTCTTTCCAATTTATGAAAATCAGTATATGTTTTCCAAGTAGGCGCCAGGAAAGGTGTGAAATCTCAAAGCTATTCACAGGAAGGAAAAGTATTTCCTTCTGAGCTCTGCTTGGGTGCCTGCAGGAGCAGGATATTTTCTCCCAAATTGACAGGTAGGATTTTGCCTGCCTGCCTGGCAGGTTTGCAGATCAGCCTGCTGTCCTGCCAGCTCCCTGTCCCATTCCTGGGGCACCTTCGAACAGATGGACAGAGCCAAAACCCACAAATCCATCTCGTAGCTCTCCAGAGCCCTGGGCTATCCCTGGTCCTTTTCCGGAGGTCTAGCAGGGGCGTGTGGGCTCCCAGTGTTACAGCTCTGTGCAGCCCACCGAGCAGCCTTCAGGCCAGGTCTGCTGGACTGATGGATCCGCTAGAGCTTGCTGGGACCTCCAGGAGCTCCAGCTCCTGGGCAGGCCGCCCGGCACGGGTTCCTTAGCTGCTGTCACCAGTGGGTGCCCTGGGTTCTCGGCCGTTCACCCACAGGCTGCCGTGGGAGCAGCGCGACCTCGGGGCACTGGGCGCCCAGCACCATTTGCAGCTTCCCACCTGGTGGCCTCTGCAGCCATGTCCCTAGAGGGCAGGTATGCAGTCCCGCCAGCTGCTCTGTGACAAAGTATTTGGGCTTTTTGTTTTGTTTTCATTCTATCAGAGAGTGAAAATAGCAAGCTAAATGCCAGGGGAATTTTGCTGATAAGAAAATCCAATTCCATTTCAGCTTTAATTCAGAAAAATCTTTTTTTTTCAAGAATATGGAAATCCAGAAGTTCATAGTGATTTCACTGAAGTCATTTGAATTGAATGAGGAATATTCAGCATGTATTTAGGAATGTGCTTTAAAAATTATTAATTCTTTTGGAAGTTAAAGCAGAAATGAAACCTAGATCACTTTGGGGAGTTATCCTTCCCATCACTGAACACCCCCTGCCCTACGCAAGAGCGTTGAGTCAAACCCAATGCGTGTCAGGCTCACATTATTCATACCATATTTGCTGATTCATGTGGAAAGCAGCATAATCAGGAAAAGACTTGATATAGAGACCTGCTCCTCAGGCAGTGAATGTAATTGATTTCAGACATTTGAAATGTTAAATTTGAGAAAGTTATCTGATCGAAAGCCCAGTAGGTCAAGGTTTCTTTCTGTCTCTGTTGATTTGCTCAACAGACTTACACACAACATTGTCACAGAGCACATTGGCTTTCAGCCTCCTAAATCTCCCACCTTGGATGCGGGAGCCCAGTTTGTGACATCCTTGCTGGGCATGCAGGTACTGCTAGAGATTTTGGTAGATGCTCCATATTCTGGTCAGGACCTCACTAGCTCAATCCACCCAAGCAGTTTTCATTAACTACTGACCTGAAATGGGATGAAAGGAGAAGCCTAGAGACAAAGGTTTCCATATATTTCTACCCGTGAATCACAGATGCTCTACAGAATATGGCTTTCATTCAAATGGTTGACAACATTTAACCTCATGGGGCACTCGGGGACTGGGACTTGAGTGCTTTAGCCTTTACTAAACAAATACCTGTAATGATTTGAGCCTTAACAGGAAAGTCCAGTGGGGGCTGTTGAACTCTGGAATTTGCTGCAGGCTGGCACTGGAGAGATTAGAGGCTATGGCTAATCAAAGAAAATCTGCTTTACACTGCACCACTGCTTACACAGCCGCCGGTTCACATCTGTGACCCTCTTCTGCCTGAGAGGGAGCTGCATGTGTAGACTGACCCTTTCTTTGCTGAGCTTCCCCATGCAGATCTCTCAGGACGACCCTCTGCTTCTCAGGCTGAGGACACATGATTTTTTCAGTGGCCACCTCTCACCTCAGCTGCTAGTCCCAGCTCTTGCACTACACTCTGTTGTATCAGCATATCTTTTTCCATGATTATGATTCAACTACAAAGTTATTTTTCAGCTGTTCTGATCCATTGCTGCGCAGGCAGCTGGGCCAGCGCAGTGGTGACTGTGGAGGGCGGAGGTTGCCTGTGCCACTGCATGTCAAACCACAGCATCCATGGTTACAACTGAAAATGTTGTGATGCCAGCGAACCACTGAGAGCAACGACACTGGCTGGTTCTTCACTTGCCTTGCAGGTACTGCAAGACTGCATATTCAGCTTCTGCAGAGCCAGGAGCTTTCCAATCCAAAAGATCCAGATATCTGCAATAAAAAGGCTCTGAGCTACAGTGTAAATGATCAGTTGGGTTATTCCAACCCAGTTTAGGTTGGTTTCATGTCAGCCTTGGACATCTCAGGTCTTTGCATGCTCATAGTGGATGGAACTGTAAAAGATCACTGCCAGCAGCTGCTTATTCCCTGTCTTGCTGACCAAGCTCATGTATCTAGAACTCAGCTAGGAGGACTGTTTGTAGCATTGCTACACATCCACGTCAGGTAAAGGCAGCTTCCTTAGATGAAACTGCTTGTAATAGTTGGAAGCAGTTGGATAGTTAGGAGTTGACTTTATGCTGAAGCAGATGAGACATATGCACACTGTTCCGCTAACTCGTCTTCCTTCAAAGCACTGTGTGGAGCAATAACCTCCAGGAGCAAAGTGGTAAGGCACAGTCAGAGTGCAGCAATATTATAAGTAGTTTCCTCTCTTTCAAGGATATTTCTTCACCTATGTTCTTAGATGGCTTTGAAAATGCTTAACATTGCACTGGGCATCCAGAGTGATCCTCCTTATCTTGTCATTGGTCCTGTGCAATATTTAGGTTTATAGGCTTAAGCATCAGAGCAGAGCTGCTCTCCAAACTGTCCAAACTGTCTTCTGGCCATATCTACATCCCAATAGGAATGTATCTTTTAAAAGGGAGCCCTTTGCAGTTTCATACTTCAGCTACCAACTAAACTCCTTTATCACGGTGATTCTATCAACAGGAAACTGGTAAGAAAAAAGAAGTACCCAGCCCATACAGCACGGTGTTATCTAATCTCTATCCAATCTGTTTTCTGCTTGGGGACACATGCAACAGACTCAGTAACTGTATGTCAGAAGGTCAAAGACTACAGGCAGGGGACAACAGAAAAAATATGCAGTTGAGACTCAAAGAATCCTAAGCTAAAGCATATTTTTAAACCTGCTTAGTAATCAAAATATCTCTCTGTGTAAATCTGCTTGTTTCTTGTCGTCATGGCTCCCTTCTTTCTTGCTAAGTGGAATTTTTGTTGCAATATGTTGTTGTTTGTTGACATGATGAGCACAGAAAAAAAGACATGGGCTTTTATCTTACACCATGTACCTGTAGTTTACAGATGTGGAAAAAAAAGTGGTTTCATTTACAGTAAAACAAAGTGAAAAACTCTCCTGAGAAGTTGAGATACTACGGTTGTGGGGTGATATAAGTCCCAGCTAAAATGTCTCACGGAAAAAGTTTTAGAATGAGAGAGAAAATGATAAATAGGTTTACGATTTATAGTATGATGTTACAATCAACTGCTATGCTGGAAGATGCTGTAGGAATATTCTGGTGAGGAAGATTCTGTCCASCTCTAGTGCTTCTTTTCTTCCTGTTATCCTCATGTCATCCAGATAGGAGGCCATCTGTGAATCCTGGCTATTTCAGGTATACCCAAGGAACCGTGGTTGAGCACTTGGCTAGTATTAGATCACGAGTACAAACTCARTGAGTACTTGAGCTGAATTAGGGAATAAAAATGAAATGTGTGCATCTTAGAAGATGCAGCAAATAAATAAAGGTGCTTCAGCCTGCAAATACATTGTTAATCCACGTGCAGTGAATGGAGCTGGTGCTTAGAGGACTCAGGTACTCCTGCCTTCTTGATCAATGATGTCTGAACAGACTAGRGCAAGTAACTCTGCCTTCTTCCTGCCCCTTTGTTTGTGGCTGCACATGCACACGATCCACCTATAAGAAGTTCTCTAAGCTCTGCAATAGCAATAGCACAGACAGGCACTCTGCACATGTGTGTGTGTAGGTGTGTGTGATCCCAGAACTGATGTCAGAGCAACATTTAAAGACTAACTTGTAGTTTTAAGTATATTTGGCTCTCTAGAACTTTGGCCTTTTGTTGTCTTAATGTTTCTCTAATTGTATAATTGTTTTTCCATTTCTCTTTTTTTAAACCAAGCAAACAAAAAAACAAAAAAACAAA
>PTEX01000028.1:796188-1011035 GCA_003342815.1 Eudromia elegans | reverse complement strand
AAAAAAAAACCAAAAAAAAAAACCACCCAAAAAACCCCACCACAACAGCAGGCTGATTGCAGAAATGTTCTGGGTCTACATTAGATAGGTTTAGATTTTGCAATCTAAAACCTAAGAATACCTAGGGAGACTCTTTGGTTGCCTATTGCTGTGTTTGACAAGCAATGTTCAACCTGTGCAACTGGTGTCATCCTCTTGGCCTGGCTAGTGGTGAACTCACTTCCCTCCSAGTGGTTAAGCTAGTGCTCATTTTGTGTCTGTAATTTAGCTATGGGAAACAGATCTTCCTAGCACTGTGGAACCGTAAAATTCCCTAAAACTATTTAATGTTTTTTAATTCCTACTCACTATTAAGAAACCTTCATGATAAATTACTGAACTCTACCAAAGCTTGGGTTATGAGTACGTGTGCACAACACCAGCACTATGTACTCTGCCCCCTTAAGCATTTACAGCCCCTCTTCTGTCCGTTCAGCCCTCCACTTTAGATGAAGAAATGCTTAGGAAACATGAAGAGGAAGAAAGGGAATTCAAGGAAGGAGATAAGAGGTTTGTGTCACTTAAAAAATTGTAGTTAAAGCAAAGATAACTCTCCTCACACTAGTAAAGGTTCCTGCATCATTGGACCTTAGCAAGGTTAACCTAGGCAAGTTAATTTAGAGCTGGTCCTTGCAGAGCGTTACTCTAATTCAGCAGTAGTTATGCGTTTGGTTATGAGTCTTGCTGTGGAGACAGCGGTACAGCTGTGAAGATGCAAACTGAGCAGCTGCAGAGAAATAACCTACTGTATTGCACTGCAGCAGAAGCACGACAGGCTGGACATGCGCGCGGCCAAGTTCCTGCTGTGCCACGAGCGCTCCTGCTGAGACCAGCAGAGTCAGAGCTGCCCCTGAAAAGGTTCCATTTCCTAACTCAGTCATTGAAACACTTGGGGCCAGCTGAGGTAAAAGGGAAGTTCAGAGAAAATTAGGTGATAAAGTGTCATATTGCAGCTTTAAGTAGGTCTTTCTGAAATCTGCTCTGACTGAGGTTAGGTCCTTTTCTGGAAAGTCTTCCAAGCGGTGCTGCTGTCCAGAGCCCATGGGGTAGGTAACRCAGCAACACGGACCTCCACAAAAGAGCCTCCTGGAGAGAGACCTATTGGGGTGGTTTGAACCTCAGCAGAACGGAATAAGCAAAGCACCCTGTCCCCTGCATTGGAGAGAGGATTTAGGAAAGGAATGCATGAGGTGAAGGGACAATAGAGCTGCCTGCACCTCCCTGCTCCATGCAAACACAAACAAACAAGACGGGCCTGGCTTTGCCAAGGAGGTGTGAGAGACCAACTCAAAGAAATCTGGTGTCCTGGCTGTAAGCAGAACTGAGTGTGTATTTTTTGGAAAATGAAACAGATTCATATGGAGGGCTGTGTGTGGATAAAGGATGACGAATGAGGAGGAGCAGCAGGCAGGGCAGGCACTCATTGCCTCTGACCCACGCAGGAAGGGCCCAGTGACACTGTGTGTCTGTCCTGTAAGGGTCCAACTGTCCCTGCACAGATCCCCACAGCCTGAAGGGAAAGACCTGTGGATAGCCCTGGCCTTGGGATCGTTGTTTGCCTCTGCTATAGRTCGTGGGTGCTGCCCGGATCACCTTGTGCATGGGGGCTGTATCCGTGGCAGGGTGCATGTATGTGTGTGAGCACCCCATGTGTTCCTGGGTGCACTGCCTGCCCAAACCCGCCTGCAAGTGTGTGCATGAACACGTGTGCTGCACGTGTCTGTGAGGATGCACACACTGCGTAAGGACAGGGGTCTCTGTACGTCTGTGTGTGAATGTGTAAGTTAGCGTATTTGGAGGGAGATGTGCATTTACCTGCGAGCGTCCTGCAAACTGCTCTGTGAGCAGCAACGTGTCCTTCCTGCCTGAATGTAGGGGCTGGCGCATGTGTGAAGCGACACAGCTGCTCCAGAGCAGGAATGTGGTTTCAATTTCTGCAGATTATGGCAAAATAATAACAATACAGAGTGAAAAAGCTCATGTAAATCCAAGCTACTGGCTGGAGCCAGCGGTTGCAGTTCTGTAATGCAGCGGCGAGGTTTTGCCTCACTGCCCTTGTCGAAACTTTACCTGCATTTACAGCAAACTCTTTGCAGAGGTGCAGGATGTTACTTTTGATTCCACCCACGCTGGGCTTCTTAAATCTGCTCTAAATACATCATCTCCTTTGGATACAGTTATACCTCAGATGTTTAGATAAGGCGCTATCTCTTCTGCATTTTTATGACCAGCTTATTAAATTATATTGGCTTAAACATAGCAAACCAGTGGCAGCCCAAGGGCTGAAGGGAATTGGGCTCCGACTAAAAAGCTTTTGGTCGGAGTGCCTCTTAATTKAGTCAGTGACAAGGGGAATGTATATAGGGAAAATTCCCAGACTCTATGGCCATAGTAATTACATGAGATGACCGAGCCTTGATGAGGGCTAATAGGGACGCTGGAAGTCCTGCAGCTCAACTAGCCCATCTTAGTGATAGAACTGATTGCCCAACTGGGATGCTTGCATTTCTTTCCCCCTCTTTATGTAATTAACATTTCCCTATTTCAGCATCTGCCTGGTTTAACGTGTCAAAGAATCTTACATTACAACATTGTGGTTTTAAAGAAAACACCTCTCTCTGCCTAAAATAAAATGTTCTTCCTTTTAGACAGTATTCACTGCATATATAGATATATGTGTGTTTTCTRAAGTAATACTCTGATTGTTATGTATCCTATGCTGTGGATTGCAGTATCCTTGGTTTCCCCAACTATAAAATGAAAAGAATCCTCAAAACCAAGAAATTAGTTGCCGAGGACTGAGTGGTCACTAGGGTCACTATCTAACTGACTTTAGAGTCTTCAGAAAGTGTAACCATTAGCTTCAGTCTAAGGAATTTTTCTTTAAGCRAAATATAAAATTGTACAAATGAGTCATAATGTTATAGCAGTGATCTGGTGTCTCATTTATAGCATTTAAGTGCACATTAGTGTAGTTCACCAGTGACTTTATTATTAAAACAAGTCAAAATAATGTTTGAGAAGTTATAATGTTTTACCTGAAATTTTATTTTGCCTGATTATTGGAAAAAAAGAGAAAGAAAAAGGAAAAATTTAAAAAATGACCATATGCACTAATGTGTATGCAGCTTGTTGCACAATTTGCATGCACAATTACCCTGATGGCAAATGCAATTACACAGTATGTATCTATTTGCATGCACAATTTGGCAGGTGCTATTCAACTCCTGGCTTTTTCATACCCTGGTGAATTTATCTGGCATGGGGAGACCTTAGGAATGAACACGGCGGTGTGTGGACACGAGCAGCCTGCCTTTCTATGCAGCACCGTCCTGCCCTCGCCTCCCCCCAAAGAGGTTAATTCAAAGCCCACCGCCCCTTCACACAGAGACCTCCTGCCAGAAAGGCGCTGCTGAGTTTTGAACTTCATGATACGCCACTCTCCGAAGGAGCAAAGAGCATCTCACCCTAAATGATCCGATTACTTGTGATAAGGTTTGAGGTCCCTGCCACAGATGGTACCCTTCACTAGTGGAAACAAGAGATGTTTTGATCTTTGCTGTACACCATGGGAGTGTATTTAAGCTGTTTACAGGGCTCAACTAACTCTTTTATTTAGTTTTTTTTTGAAGTCTCTCCTGTGTTCTTTGCTGGTCTTTTTTTCTAGCTTAATCAGGACATACATTTCCTTTGACCAGAAAAGCTCATTGCTGCTAACAGGCTGTGGCTCTTGCTTAGCTGACAGATCTAGGAAAGTGCTGATAGTCCAAATTTCAGACCCAGATTTCAGCCCCTGCAGCTAGAGGCCATATTTTCCAAAGAGTCCACTGCCCATCCTGGCACACAGATAACTGAAATCATTTCAGAGGTGCCCCTGATTCCAGCACTATCTGGGATGCTGAGGACTGGATTTTTCAAAGGGCTCTGCTTCAGGGAAAGCTCAACACTCTTCCATGGTCCTCAGAAAATGTGGCCCCAAATTTGTAGTACTTTTCTTCCTGAAGGTAGGAATACTGTTTTTCCCAGCAAGTGTAGTACAGCAAAGGAGATAACCAATAAAATAGTTGTATGGGGCTTACTGAGATTTTCTCTGTATGATTATTGTCATGGTCCTACTGCAGAGCATGGGAACTGTGTCTACATGGCTTTGTCATTCTTCCTTGCTTTTCACTTGTCTCTAAGCATCAGAGATGCAGAAACGTCAAATTCAGAAACTACATTGAGCCAGTGCAGGGCTGCAGTGTGAACTGAGAAACTCGAGGTTGAATCCAGCAGACACAGCAGCGTTGTGGAGGTCACGCTGTCCCTGTCCTCAGGGAAATGTTTCTCCTTTGTCTTTCTCTGCAGTGAGGACACATAGAACAGCACTCAAGGAGGCAGTACCAAAAGAAGACAACAGGGCAAGAACATGCGGGAAGAGACAAAGTTGTTCTAAAAAGGCTGGCACCAGACAAGCCTCACCTTAGCTGGGGATACAGAGTTAAAAAAGAAAAGTCTTTTAAAGGCACTTTTCAATTCACCTCCCACTCAGCATTATAATCAACAACTGACTTGGTTTAGCCATGGCACAAGGAGAAGGACGTTTTTCTGACATTGCTGGCCCAAGGAATTTGCTGTGAGATCTGAATGTCAAGGTCTGTCTTTTGTTTCTTGCTTGAAATCTACTCTTATCTCCAGATCTGAATGGGAAGTGTTTTGCCATCCTAGCAAACTTCTCAGAATTTCAAGAATGTTCCTRTGTTCGCACGGAGGTGAAACTGAAGTGTTTTAAAGCTTTCTGCACGAAAGTCGTCCAAGACACCCGTGCCAGTGTAAGTAGTAGCTTGATGATTCTGGCAGCTGTTGGCATAAGAAGGTGCTAGGGGCCGATCCCAGCTCTCTCCTACCCCCAGCATGTTCCCACGTGCTCAGGTGTTGCCCGTTCAGGTGCTCTGCTCATAATCCAGGTGGGATCTCTGCAGCCGTCTTTAGCAAACACTTTCCTAAAAATATCGATGAAGATATAGCTTGATAGAGATCTATTCATAAAAATCTTTTAACTGAAACTTCCCAAGCAGCTGTAGATGGCACAGCTGTAGATAAGGTGATGCAACAGGCAGGTTTAAGCTTTCCTGGCCCAGGCAGAGCTGTGTTTGGCTCTGCAGGAGCAGCAGAAGGGAAGGAGCTGCACAGTGGTCAGCAGCTCCGATGGTGAGTACCCACGGGGACAGATTGCTGGGTCCGGTTTTCTCAGAACTGCTTTCTTTTGTGTGTATTTCTACTGCTATAGAACATGACAAATTGTAACCTTGACCAGGACAGTTACACTGACAAGAGCCCCCAGTGTAACTACAGTCCAACTGGGATAGAAGCAGAGTTTGTCCTGGGCATCTGCTGCTGGAGTGGAAGGATGGCTTAGCTGTACTAGTGAAGTTGTAGGCCTAGTTTTACTTCGTGTCTGAATCACAGGCAGTGGATTTGTTTACAATATGAACAATGAAGTGGCTTTGCTTGTCCTCTTAGGCAAAGAGGTACTATGTAAATGGAATGATTTACTGCTATTTAACTATATATCAGTTTTTCTCCTTCAAAGGCTGTCCAAGTGGTTTATTTACCATAAATCTAACCTTGGACTAAAGCTGAGATGCTTAGATACCACAGTGATAGGCAACTTAGAAATGCTAAGGCAGAGATAAGGCAAGTGCCATCAGAGTGAGTGAAATGAGAGGAACTGTCTGGCCCCTTCACAAATACCAGGATAAACAATAGGGATCTTTGTGCTTGGGCTGTGGGTGTGTTGTCAAGGTAAATGGGAGCTGGCAGAGGGCCCTATTGTCTCCTTTCCCACAACTCATTAAGATTTACTTGTTTTATCATCAATGAGTATAATAACCAGAGCTCTGATTATGCCACAAGGACATCCCAGTGCCAATGATTCACGGAAGAGAGGTTGCATTAGTCATCAAAAGGGTCTTCCCAAAGATTGTCTCCTTTTCTGGGAGGAAGTGGGAATGATGTTTTTGGAGTGAGCTGCTCAGGAGGGAACAGCACATTGCTATTGCACACCTGGGTGAGGATCCTGGCACCCTTTGTCCATCCCTCACCCCCTTAAGTTTACCCACCAGTGACACCCTTCCCTAATGCGCAGCATCAACGCCCACACACAGAGGTTGAGTTGCAAYAAGGCTGGAGGCTACTTCACTTCAGAGGCTTTGCCAAAGATTGCAGCACGTAATGAATCAGCTGGATTATGCTYACCTTGAGTATGTCTGCCAAAAACTCTGACCTGATTTCCTTTCCCCCCATCTCTCATATCATTGTGAGGAGCCAAATGGGCCCTGGATGCAATACAGTGCCACTAGCTAAGTTGCCAACCCACAACATTTTGCAATAATACACCTTTGTCTTTCAGGAGCATCTCTATTCAAACAGCTCAGAGTTATTGTTACAGACCTCAGTGGAACGGATAAGCTATTCCCCAAGCTACAGAATGACCAATGAGATACTGAAAGATGAACAAGATCCTGGAGCAATTCAGGAGTAAAATCAAGACCACAAGAGGCTGCTTTGCAGCACGTGCTATTTATSAAYATATACCTAATAATTCCCGAGTGCAAWAGCACTACATGAGATCCCATCACTCTGGTTCCTTTTGCTTCCCCACATTTCACTTATGGAGGCAGTAAAGAACCTGTGATGCTTAATGGAGCGAGGCTTATAGACRGAATGTGGATACCAGTCTAGAATATGTTATTGGACACATATCCCACAATACTGGGAAACTTCATTTAAACATCACTTTGTCTGTGGGAGAGTAACAGACCTATGAAGACTTTACACTGTCAAGCTGTGGTCCTGGTGGTGGTTCTGCTGGAGATAACGCGTCAAGCTGAAAACACAATGTGCTTATCTTGCCTTCTGGTTTCTGGCGGAACTAATGGATGTGCCTTAGCTATTGGAGAGCTAATTGCATAAGCAACGTGACTAGCTGTGTTGTAGGCTTTTTGTTCTCATTTCATTCTAAGGGGGGAAACTGCATGCAGTAGAGTATCTTGTTTTCATGCTTGGTTGTTTTTAATACACATGCAGCACATAATATTTGTGTAAGAGACGGCAGTATCAAAGTAGAGGAGAATGGAACTCAGTGAGAATTGTGCTTTCCATAGCTTCAAACAAACACGTGTTAACCTGTGTTTGATTATAAAAACGTTTTATATGATATTATTCCAGTATGATAGAATTATACAATTCTTAAAAACTGAGTTTTATGAGAGACATGGAGGATGTTTTTGTTTAATAAAATTACTATATTATTTCCCCAGATGCCTTGGTGTTATATCTCTTTATTCAGAGGAGATATTTAACATGATGGGTGGCATACATCTAGCTCGTATATTGAAATAATGTATGATGTATTAGATATAAAGGCAATTTTGAGAGATTAAACTGTCTCCCAAACATGGCTATAATCAGRCAGATGTTCATAGCTGAACTGTTTTTTTCAATGAGATGATTGACTTAGCTGCATATATTTGGAATATCAGAAGCAAACTAACTTTGAAGTCCAATCCTGCATAGTTTTATMAAATAAAAAGCTAATTCTAATAGTTCATCTATAAGTGAATTTTACATCAGTTACATCAATAAAAATGAAGTTAACCCATCTGCCTGCTGTGAAACAGCTATATGGCTGCTTGCAGAGTTGTTCTTACTGAAAGCCAGGAACTTAGTAGTTTTGTTTCAAACGTATGCTGCATTTTGACCACATCAAAATTAATTGAGAAACTGAATGCTTTTATCTATACAAATCTTACCAAGGCAGTACTTTTAAGAATAAATCTCATCAAGACTATTTTCAGTAAAATCATAGAAAGATAGTTTTTCTCAATATATATTTTAAAGCTTTTTTTTTAGTGTCAGTGGGATCTTATCAATGTGTTTTTTCTTCAGACAATGGAAAATACCACATTAGCTCCCAGGATGTCCAAAAAGGGTCCAAATACATGTTTTTTTGAATGGATAACTCCTTCAAGTGGCCTGTCAAAATATTGCTAATAGAGTAGGCCCTTGCAAGAGGTTTAATAATATGGAGTATCTTTGCGTGACCTAATGAGTCCAAGATCTTTTGCAATATTGTGACTGTTCAGATGAAAAGAGGAACAGGACATTTTGGTGGGGAAAGGGGACCTGTTCTCTAAGGGACCTTCCAATCTGTTGACTCTTCAGGGTTTTGCAATCTCCATTAGGCAGCATGATCTCTCTTCAYTGTGTTGTTGCCCACAGAGTGTGTTTATATGTGAAAACATAGGAAGAGTTCTGTACTTAGTCACACTTCAATCAGAAAAGTACAYCAGGCTGGTGTTCCAGGTTGGTTTCGTTGGAACCCTGATAAAGGTAGCAAGGGAAAGAGGGATAGCTACAAAATTGAGGGAAGAGGAACAGGAAACTGAGGTATCAGGTTTGTGAGTGGTGCAAGACTAATGGCCCACCTGGCTTCTTAGTCTCAGGATGAAGATAACCCGAGTTAGACTTGGAACTGGTGGCAGTCTGTCGCAGGCCATCTCATCTCCTCACCTGAATCACCATCAACCCCAGTCAAGCTAACAAGGTTTCATTTGAGGCACACAAGTCATCTCTGTAAGTGGAATGAGGTAAATCAAGATTGAAAATTCCACGTGAAACGTGCAATAAGACAACAAAGACACGGCAGAGGAAGGATGGGATGGATCATGCTGACCCAAATGCCAGCTGGTCATATGTGTGTCTGGCATGTGTTTGGCCACCTGAGTGATTTTAATGCTGCAACCTATCAAACACCTTCTCCTAAGGCTGGAATGCATTCCTCAAACTTGTTCTTTTTAATCTCACTTAGCAGTAATTTGAATCGATCTCCTCAAGAAAAGAAAACAAATAGGAAAAACCTAGGCACCTCGGTAAATTGAGTCAGGATCTTGGCTGGCATGGCAAGATAGAAATCAATTGACTGAAAGAGTTGCACTTGCTAATGCCAGCAATGTCATTTGTTTTATTAGTCTGTATGGGCTTGATCTAACTCTTGCTAAAGTCAAGGAATGAATGCAAAGCCTGTCCTGACAGTCAGCCTTATCACCATCAGGAGAGATGGGGCTCATAACATTTTATTTCTGCTGCCAAGAATTAATTGTGTTCAAGTCAATGCCTGAGCTGAGATTAAGCTCTCCATGATTGACACCTGTTGCTACAGCACGAAGCATAAACCAAGAAGAACTAACTTGGAAACTAGTCATTTTGTCTGGATGACTTTCTTGGCACACTGCAAATGGGAAAGAGAAAAAAAGCTTTGTTGTGCTGTTGAAATCTAACGTAGTGTACAGCAGGCCCGGTAAAAAAAAGAAAGTCTGCATCACAGAAAGTGTTGTCATGATTAACAGAAAGTAGCTGTTGGGGCTTTTCTGCAAAAAAGTAATGAAGAAAAGGACTCCGTCGGTTACAACCAAGAAAGAGGCAGAGAATGATGGTGAAGACGGAAAAAGGAGGACACGGGAAGAARAGCAGGGAGTTCAGCTCGTGCTGACAGGGAGCCCTCTGGCAGAAGATGGCAGGTGGAGAAGGACTGGACATGACATAGCAGTTCAGCTGGGGGAAACATAATTGAATCATCAACATATCCGTGTGCTTGAACAAACTCCCTGAGGGATACAAGGTAGAGCTTCTTGAGAGCTGGGCTAGGAGCGTGGATGGGAGGAATGGGAAGATGTGTCAGTAGGGCTGGATGGCATTTGGGGGTGGGCAGCAGGTGATGTGATGAGGTGAACCTTTATGCTCAGTGTCCAGTGAGGATTCCTCACTTTCTAGGAGGTTTGGCAAGGGGAATTGCTATGAAGTTCAATAACAGAATAATAATCAGAATATTTACATTATATTCCGTAATAACATTCTAGGTCTGCCTCTGTTTTTAATTTTTTTGGTTTTATGCTAGGTCTAAGATAGGTCAGATTAAGCATTTGAAAGCTTCTTGTTTTTGTCTTGAAAGCTTAATGTTTTTGTGACCAAAGGGTGCACTGGAGGGAATGAAAACAGCAGCAGCACTTCTGAGCAGTGTTTTCTTCATTGTAAATATATATATGTGTCTGTGTGTATTTTTGAGTTCTGAATATAGTTGCATGGACAGTTTCTGCCTTAGAGCCTTCAGCTGATAAAATTTGGCCAAGGGTCCCTCTAATGTGCACAGAGACACAGAGAACTTAAAGTGCTACTTGTCCTTGTTTTGTTTTGGTGCAGTTGTTGTTCAGGATGATGCGGGGTGTACTCAGGGCGTGTTGATGCTGGGCCTTGTGGGTGAGTCTGTCCAGAGGCTGAATCAGCCCTGCCTGACGCCCTCATGCTACCTAAAGTGTCTATATTGGAATAAGCAAGGAATTTTTTTTTTTTCATTAGAGATTATTATTAATTACAACTATTACTATTTCATTTCAAAGTAGAGCTTAGGAATTGCAACATCTTGCACTTCTCTCTTGGCTCAGTATCTCTTGGCATTTCAGATAAGACTGGGAAACACTGACAAGAAGGAATAGAAGGGACCTCACAAGCACAAGAAGGCTCGCGTGTCAGAATCAGGAGAGCATTTAAGAACCTCAGATCCCTGCCTGCTTCCCAGCAGAAGACTCTGCGAATGGATCAGTGCTCTATGCCCCACCATGCCCATAATGAGTTATGGGCATTAAAATTCTCCTACCTCTGTTTAGATGAATGCTGRTGGGAATGGTTGTGTTGTCTAGAAGTAGGACGGAGCAGCGACTGTTGAATTTCTGCAGGTGCTAAAGCACCATCTGTCTCAGGAGCAGCTGCCTCGCGCACAGGCAGTAATTCCTTAATAGTGCCCGTGAAAACTCAGGAAGAGCTGGGAGCTACCGCCCCCAGAACGGCTGCCTGGACCCTGCTCTCTGAGGTGCAGTGCCAGCTTTGGGCTGCAGCTCGTTTGAGGAGCTCACTCGTGACAAAATCCCGTTCCTGCCAGTCTCCTGCCTTGCGAACACGACTGCCAGTCCCAAGGCAGCTGCTCTGCGAGGCAGAACCTGAACTAAGGCACCGTTGGAGGGGCACGTTCTACCTGTGCTCCTGCCTGGCCAACCCTTCCTGTTGCTGCATCCCGTATCCTTCTCAGTGTCCAGCCTTACTTGAAAGGAATTGAGAGGGGAAATTGCTCTAAAAAGGCCTCCCTGTCTCTCCTGAGGGATAGCTGAGCGTTTGGAACTGTTTAAAAGCCTAAACTCTTCAGGCAAGGAACATGTATTATCTAGTTTGTATTTTATGGCAGTGTATGAATGTTTTGTTATAATAACAACAACAACAACAATAATAATTACAGCTGTGAGAGCCCTAAAGGGCTGGAAAGGAACCAAGCCCTGCAGGTTCTCTTGGATGTTCAAGTTTGACGAGCTTGAGCCATCCAGGCTTAACTCCCCTCATCACTGCCCTCTCGCACCCTACCGGCTACCATTCCGACCAGGAAGTCTGTGCTGGCCTCCGCATGGCAGCAGAGAACTGGGATACCCTGAGGCTCCGTGAGGGAGGAACCAGCAGCTATTGAGGAGGATGCGAGTGAAACTCACTGAACTTTCATGAATGTGGGATGAGGGTCGTGAATCATCAGCAGATCTTCTGCCGAGACCTAGTCTGAGCGGGTTTGACGGTCTGCTCCAAAAGCCCTACTTTGAGATTTGGGATTGCAACACTGACCTTCCTCCACAGAGTACCGTGAGATCTCCAGGTGAAAGTCTCCCTTTTATGTAATTTTTAATGCATTGCAAAGGCACTGAAATTGAATGTGTGTTAACTAGTGCTATTGGTAATAGAAACCATCCTTCTCTGAAGCTTCACTTGTAGTGTCCTCCTCTGGGTCTTCTGCCTCAGTGRCAGCAGGATCTGGAACTGGAACCCAAAAGAAGAAAAAGAAAAAAAAGTCCCAACTGTCCACACAGAAAACCTGTGGGTACCTGGAAGATGACGATGATACCAGTGCCCGAAAGGGTCTGCACTGATCAGGATGTTGTGCCTTATTTCCCAGTGAGGCAGCCTGGCAATGGGAGCATGGGATGGGGGTCCAGGCCCTCTTAACTTCTCCTAAGCTCTAATCCCAATTCCCACAGTGTTGCCTCAGCTAATCGCTGCCTCAGTTTTCCTCCCTTGTAAAAGGTGGGGGTAATAACTGTGCATACCTCACAGAGGGCTGTGAGGATTCATTAATTAAACGATGTTCGGGAAGTGCTTTGAAGATGAAAAGCCCTATATAAATGCTGGGTGTTACTAGTGCTTAGTGAGTACCTGCACAGCCACAAGCAGGGTGTGTCTGCAGGAAGTAGGGCCATAGGCTGAGACTTATGGCCAAGTGCCTTAAAAAATAAATATAATCAGTAAATGCACCCAAGGTCAGCTGCTCTCTCCTGCCCTGTGGGGTAAGCTCCCACCTCCGTGGAATTAGCGTTTTTCTTTTCCTTCTCCACAGAAT
Source organism: Eudromia elegans (assembly GCA_003342815.1). Lineage (NCBI taxonomy): Eukaryota > Metazoa > Chordata > Aves > Tinamiformes > Tinamidae > Eudromia > Eudromia elegans. Next base: position 998,530 of record PTEX01000028.1, on the reverse strand, counting down.
TGCACTTGTAACCGTGGTGGTGACGCTAGGAGCACTCTCAGAGGTATGAGGAATTAGTATGGTGACTGAGAAGAGTTGTCCCAGCAGGTCCTGCACCTCCTGGGAAGCACAGGGCTAGCAGAAGAGCCGCTCTGAGAAGCCCTGTTACCCAGGAAAATGCGTGTGCCCAAAGCAGGGGTGCCTGCACGAGCACTGTCACTGTTCAGACAACCACCCGCTCGACATGCGGGTTGCTAGTTGTGTATACAACAGGTCTTATGACTACCCGTGCAGTCATACTAATTACATGCATACTTTAGCTATACGAAGGCAAATCTGTACTTGTTCCCTCATACATATTTGAATGAAAACATAGAGGCTGATTTCCTCTTTTTCCCTGTGCCCCTGGAAAATCTATTATTTAATATTCACCTGACTAGGCAGAAATAAGTGAAAAGGGATTTTTAGATTAGGTCAACTGTTTTAATGACAGCCTGCCACATTTGACAGATTCTTCATGTGAGGCTTCAAGACCAGCAAGCTTTTCTTTCAGGTGCTTGTCTTTAGCAGGCTTTTCCAGAGTTTCAGAATTGGGTAGGGAAGTCCTTTCTGTGACAATCCTATCCAGATTTCTCTGGGAATAACATACCAAGCAATAATATATGATCCAGTAGAGAATTTTATTTGGAAATAATAATAATAGAAAATAATAGAATAATAGAAAATAATAAAATAATAGAATAGAAAATAATAATAGAAAATGTTAATGTAAAAGCTGCATATGCCAACTTAAACAGGACTTGATTATAGAAAATCAACAACTTAAGATGAAACACTGAATCAGACTCAAATGATCCCATGTAAGAGATAGAGGCAAAAGATGGAACCTCTTAGATAGCTTCTTTTGAAGCTGTTTAAACAGTTTGTTTAAAAGCAAATGATAATTATTAAATGGGCTAGTTTATAACTAACATTAGGCTGTCTATCTGCAGGGTGTGTGTCTATATCTATCGAAGGGTATCTCTCATGTCACAGATACTGTTGGATGCCTGGTAGCAACAACTGTGTCTTGTAAAAGTTAGAAGGGGAGGACAAACATCCTGGATTTGAGAACACAGAGGACGTGTAGGGAGCAGCCAGGGATTAACAGGTTCTGCTCTGTGCACAGTCTGAAGAGAGTTTCATTTCCCTCATCCTGGAATGCCCTTTTGCTTTGTTCCTTCTTATCACAAAGCATATCAGGGAGCTTGGCCACATGCTGTAACGTACTGAGCACCGGACTGGGACACGGGACTACTGCCACTGGCAGCTGTGATGCCTTAAATCTTTGTGCCTTCGTTTACCTATAGGCTAAGATGATAAGCTTCCCAGGGTGTTGCGGTGATTAATTATTAATGTTAGTAAAAGCATTTTGAAGATGAAGAGTGCTGGATGCTGGCTGAAGATACTAATTACCTCAGACTCATGATGAAATTTTTATATTTACATAATGAGCCAGTCACGGAAGAGGTACATAGATGGTCTCTCCTGGTGAACAGATTCTTCTAATTCAACTATCTCTGTCATCGTCATTATCTAAATCAAATCAAATCCTTTTTTCCATAGGGAATCTGTTCTTGGAGCAAGCAAAGCTCGCATGTTCCAGGAGATACTCCCTGGATGGCAAGCAGCCACCGGGCCCTTACTAATTTCAGTCCTGCCCAGCCCATGAAACTCACCTCACCCAGAACTTGTTTCAACTTCTCCAGCTGTTCTTGGCATGTGCTGAGAYTTCATAAAGTTGATGCCATCAACTCCCACACATATGGCAAGAGAGAGTGAGAGAGAAAACCCACACACAGTAACTAATATATAGGGAGAAGAGGTATTTGCATGGGAGAGCACAAACATGAGGCTTTTCTAGCTGGCTGCAGCGGCTGTTCATGCCAAAATGCAAAAGGATATGCAGATTTAGGAGGATGACTCAGAGAGTCCTTTCCAATGCATAACTCCAGGAAGACACATGATGCTTTGAGCAGGGCCACTTGGTTAGTTTTCGTGGAGGTCAGCTAGGTGTTTTTTACCACAGTCCACACAGCAGTGCAGAGCAATGTCATCGCTTGGACTCTGCCCGACAGGCAGGAGCTGTGGGATGGCTTCATGGCTGGGAACTGCGTTGTGCTTTACAGCTGCTTTCTGAGAGTCTGCTGAGGAATGCAGAGGATGACACACGTCCAGGCTGCTGAAGAAGGCTGGGAACAGTTTACTAATGGTCACGATTCAGAATACAGTCTGCGTTTTGAGTTACTTGTACTGAGACACCTGCAGTAGAGTAGATAATATTCTTATTAAGTGTCCTTTTCTTTTATGCCTTTATATGGGGTTTTTTTTCTGATTTTTCAAACTTTCTCTGAGGTTCATTATCAAGATGATGCCTGATTATTTAATAGATACTTTCAGTTTGTAATCTGACGCTAGTTTCAACGTGAAAAATCTTGAAATTGCAGGCAAGGGAGAATTTGAACACAAACCCATAGTGCAGGAACTGGAACCTATTTCCATTCTCATAGTTAGACCTGGGTGGACATCCAAGAYCGATGCAGAATTGTCATTTGTCTCCTACAGCCAGGGCTGCTAAAGGAGCATGGTTTGTTCAGCACAGAACAGCCTAGAAAACCCTAYCATTCCAAACCCTTCTAAACCATAYGGAAATGGAAAGGCCARRTCAAAGCTATTTCCAAAGCAGACTGCCTGAGAAAGAGGACATGTTGTTATCTTAATATATATACATGTTGTAACATCAAAATTCACTGGGGGCAGTTTTGATTTAATATTGAAAAATAAATGCAGAATATTGAAATATCCTCCTTTTCTGAGGCATCTGGTGCATGCAGGATATTTCAAGTACAGAAGGTTGCTGAGGAGTGAGGTAGTTGGAGATCTTTTCTCTTTCATTGTCAGAGGACTTTAAAAGCCTTTACCAGCCCAGGAATATCCTGAAATACCAAGTCTTGCTTAGGATTTTATCAGCATAGTAGAGGACAGCAAGGACAAGGCAAGAATAGAAACTTTACTAAGACATAAAGCAAAACACMGTGTCTTACCCTGAATGGGAATGAATCTCAAGTTCCTCTGCTCGTTTAGCCTYAAAAACACATCTGAACATGAACAGGCCCTGGATATATATCAAGAACTTGGCAATGTTCTTCCCTGTCAGTCTCACTTCTTTTACTAACTGTGAATAGCTTTGCGTCCTTGGGGCTTCTCAGTCCCTTGTGCCCACCATGCCGCTTGGCACTGCCTGCTTTCCTCTGCCTTGTTTCGTGCAAGATCTACACCATGAGCTGGAGTTGCTTCACTAGTCACTAATGGGCTGCTYGCTTAGAAAGCATCGTAGTGTGGTTGGTAATGATTGAAGGACCACGTTGACAGTTTGCTAACTACTCATGTCACACACCTAGAGATCTCTGCAAAAGCTTGGTCACRTTTTGGGGTCTGCTGGATGCTAAGTGTCAGGTCTTACATTTCCTTTTCTATTTTTACTCTGTTTTAATGAAAACCACAAATCTTTCTGGGTGACTTGTTTATTAAGTGAATTTAGAGCAGTTAACATTTGCATTTATTAATTTTGTAGGAAAACTGGTATTGCTGGTTACCTAGGAGTGTAACTGCTATCTCAGATTTCATTGGATACCAGCTACAAATCTAGGTAATAAGACTTTGTTGATGATTAAGTCAGTGACGTGATTTTCAGTGGCATGAAGCACCTGCAACTCCTTTGCCTTCGCAGTGACCTGAAGAGGACTCAGCACCTCGGACAACACCTCTGTAATTAAYGTGCAAAGCCAAAATAAACTGTAAAGATCTTTAAGACCAAATTTTCACAACTGCCTGCACAGAAAGGTAACTGTTTGTATAACGTATGCATCTGCTGTGGTTGCTGGTGCCTTTGAGGTAATGGCACATATAAATTATTCTTATGAATTGCATAYTTATGCAGAATATGAAAGCCAAGTCCTAAAGCTACTAATGTCCCAATCCATAAATATGAACTGATTGTATTTTTAATATAAGTGTTCAGGCTTCTCAGCTCAGACATTGGATTTTGATATACCCTTATCTGAAGAAGTATCTGAAATGTCTCCTTCCCAAGGTAGTACTCACAGATCCTTCTGTGCCCTGGAGTTTTACACCGTTTCCTTAATTGCATGATCAGAAATGCTCTTTCAGTAATTTCACCTAATTTCTTTTAACTAATGACAGATCCTGTCTCTCAACAAAACCACCTTCAAATTCTTGATTTTTTTTTTACTGGGTCACTGTTAACTCTTCCATACTCTATATAATGATGCAGGAGATTTATAGTAGATAGGCTTAATGCCAGTCTCCTGTATAAAACTGAATTTCATCTTGAACAGGTATGAACTTGGAATAATTTCTACCTCCCAGGTAAAATAATTCATCTAATGCACAGGCATACCATAAAGCCTGCACCAACTGAAGAAACTGGGAAGCTGAAAGGGAATTTCTCCAATCCCTAGCTAAATTTCTCCTGATGAAGGGCATGTACAACCAACTGCAAGAAAACAAATGATTGTTCTGATTTATTTTCCACTGTAGGAATAATTGGTAACATTGTTCTTCTTGGCAAAGATGAATAGTTGGAACCAGACTGTTTCACAGAGACAAAATATCCACAGGGAGAGATTCTTGAGGCAGTCATAGGATGCACCCTACAGAGTGTGATTCTCATGACATTAAAGCATTGCTAATGGCATTGCGATTAACTTCTAATGAAAAAAGAAATGAACCTGATAAACACAGCATAAATGCTGTATGGAAAGGACAATAAAAATGCTGAATTTTAGGCAAGGTCTGGCTCTCAGTGAAGCCAAATGAATTGAGCTTACTGAACTTACCCATAACAGGAAAAAGAATTTATGACTGCGGAGGACGAAGAAATATTGCTATGATTCTGAGTTGCTAAATAACTCTATACCACAGAAGAGATCCCCCACAGTTTTGCAATAGTAACTGTTGTGTTGCTTTGTGGAATTTTCTGATCCTTTGATAATGTTTYTTCCTTTTCACACTGCTTCTTGAAAACTTTAAAACATGTTTTCCTTATGCTTTTATCCTGGAGGAGAAGGCAGGACTACATCTGGTATTTAGGACAGGGAGTGGGCAATCTGGATTCTTTTCAGCTCTGTCACTAACCCGTGCTATGACTTGGGTCTCCTCATTGCAAAGCTTCATGGCTTGGAGAAGTTGTGAGGAGTCTCTCCACTCCTTGCAGGAAGGAAACTGTTTGTTCCTGCTAAAGGGACCACCTTTACAAACTTGGCATGGCCAGTCGCAGCTCCCACACTGGCTCTTTGCAGCCTGACAGGATCTTGGGAACCTGTGTCGAGCTGCAGCTTCTCAGCACGACCCACATGTAGCTCTTCATTCAATCTCTGCTCTCCATAGGGCTGGGAGGAAGTATTAAAAAAAAAAAAAATCAATTCTGCTTAAATTTAACAACAAGGACTAGCATTTTAGGCTGGCTTCCCTGTAGTCTCTAAGAATGTCAGCTCTGCTGTTAGACGCTGAGATGCATCGCTCCCAGTCCTAAACATGCATCATATTCTGTCTCTTTCTGGACAACTCCTTGACGTTCTCCATGATTATATTGTTTAGAAGTTTACCAAAGCCGGCAGCAATGGATATTACCACTGGTTCCTCTAGATTTAGATCCAATTGACCAGAGGCGTTTGACCTCTGTAAATGCCCTTCCAGCCTGGTGGCTACTGCTTTCCACTCTAAAACCGTTGCTTATGGAGTTATTAGTGTTATTCAGGCACTGGTTATACACAGATTCTATTTTATACACACAATATCAGTTTTCTATTGAGGTCTATATCTGCTACATTATAATTATAGATTATATATCGATAACAAGTTGTTCTGCTGGACATGTCCACGAGAACAAGAATTCCTCATCTTTATCCTCTGTCATAGTCATATAGGCTTAAAATTTCAAAGCCCTTCAGAGATATCAGATACGTCATTATTGATGTCTGCCTTGAAATGAGAAAATTGTTATTGAGCACCTTGAGCTTCCCCTGGCTTTATTTGGAATTTGAGTCCACAATAGAAACGACAAGCTAAATAAAAACCTGTATTTTTGAAGTGCCTTCAACTTTAAAATGGGACTTTCAGTCTCTAAAGGCTGACAGAGAGTTAGTTTGGGGAACATCGTTGTGTGGTCATTTTTTATTCTGGGATAAGAGTGTTCTTGTGTAGAATTGCACGAAAAAGTTTTATCAAGAGACATTGTCTTTTGTTTCCATGATTTGAAAATATTTCCAAACAAGTTTGATGTAAGCCAGCAAAACAAAGCTTTTATCCTGCTTAATAAAAGCATCTCCCTGAACAGCATAAGCCCTCAGCTAACTCAGAGCACAGGAAGCTGCCCRAGTAGTCCCTGGGCTTCAGTGGCTTCCCTAAGCCAGTAGCCCCAAGGCCAAGCTGGTGGCCATGGCTCTGTGACTGCACGGAGACAGCCCCTGGCTGCGAGGACATGCACTGCCAGCCAAAGCAGCTGGAACGGGCACAGCCAAAGCAATGGCAATTTTTAGCAAAGCCAAATTGCAGTATCTGTGCGATAATTACTGTCTCAGGGGAGCATGCCAGGAACTCCTCCACATGTAAATAAGCTCTTTGTTACTTTTAAGAGTCAGACTTTTACGTATATCTGGTACCTTTACAGAGCTCTGGAAAAATGCTCTGGAAATGTGGTAGTTAAGCAGCTAGCAAAATTTCCTGAAGTGTCTATTTGTAGTAATATCAGGCTAAATAGRTGTATTTTGAATCTCCCCCTTGATGCTTTAGTATACTGGAAATAATTAAAAGGGGGCATGTGCTGAGGTCAGGGTTGCAAGTGGCTGAGCGTAACGTGGACATCTCAAGCGCTTTCAAGTTGGCCCTCTCAGGTAATGCCAACCGGCAGCGCACATGTATTCAAGGGCTGGGCTTTGCACTTAGGTGAGCTCACCGTTGCTGCAACAAGGCTGCTGCRGAGACCCGGACAAGGTAGTTTATGGCTTCTTTAGAGGGTCTCATCACGCTGCAAGACTTTAATCAAATTATGTAGGTTATCTAATTTTCTCTAATGAAGGGCATTATATGTGTGTAGTCTGTATCATTGCCTAAATACGAGCAGCAGTTTAGACTTCACACCTGCAAACTTTCAGTAGCAGATTTCTTCACAGGTTGTAAAATTCGCTTGCCTTGAGTTCTCTGCTGCTGCTACCAGCAAGGCAGGCAGCAAATTTTGTTCTTGCTCCAGTGCCCCAGAACAAGCTGCTTCAATAACCCTGACGTCCTCACCTGACAGCCAAATGGCCCAGACCTGAAGCAGCCAGATCACTGAAGTCTTACTCAAACACGCTTTTACTCATAGGGGTAGTTACCATGAAGCCAAAGTCATTAGTTACTAGTTTTGCTGTTGTTGTCCATACATTGCAGTCTCCCATAGGCAAACATGGCTCCCTTGCCATGAACAGCCAAGCAGGACAACAACTGCCTCCTTTTCACCAACTATCTCTTGCAAAATGTTCATTTTCTTATCCTGCTGTGGACTTTTATAACAGTATGTAGTGACTATATTCAAATGGGAACATCTCCAACTGGTGACTATAACTTTAGTAATAACGTTTCGTTAATAAATGAATTGACTTTGTTTTTATTAGCTGGAAAAATAAACCTAGGCTCATTTTGTTTGAGAGAAACTAAAATCAGGACAGACAACATTAAGGACACAGCTAACATAAAAACTACCACACAGTAAATCAAAGAACAAGAAAAGTACATGGCTATTAGCATAGTACTAAAACATTCCTCACAACCTCTCTGCTGTATGGGGAACTGCAAGCCAACATTTTTCAACTGTCCCAAAGAATGTGAAATGTAAATGTTTAGAAAAGTGTTTTTCTTGCCAAGCTGAGAAGGATCATAAACATCAGCTTCTAGCAGAAACATTTAAAAAGATGCACTCRTTGCTGCCAGCTTTTGAGAGCAACACCGTTTAAATTAGATCGGAGTCTCCTCAAATTCCTGACACTCCATTGCTGCCTTTTATTTGCCAGAAAATGTTGGATTGATGTTATGTTTGAATTTAAAGTATGAACTGCAACTGTATTAATTGTGTATATAAATGGCATATGGATAAGTGAAAAATTACCTGCCTAGGATTCACTTTGAGGAAGACACTGACCTAAAGAAAATGCTGAGGAGAAAGGAGCATTATTTTAACTGTTATACCTTATTTCTGCGTCATCACAAACGTGCATGGTATTTTGCTGCCAAGTGGGACTTACAGATTTGTTGAGGTTTGACTTTGCACTGGCCAGTAATACCAGAGGTAAATCACAACTTACTCCCTGCAACCCTCACTCTGCCCTTCTGCTCAGAGGTCTCTATCAGTGACAGACTCATCTAGCAAAGTGCTGCTGTGGACCCGTAGTTGGTTATGCTAAAATCCTAATCCTGAGAGCAGATTGGCTCTTCAGAGCAACATCCTCCCATCACTTATAATCTAATAATTTTAGCCAAAATGTTAAAATTGGGAAATTTGAAATGTCTTATAAGCTAAAGCCAATTTCAACCAACTGTTTGAGTTATCCTCCAAATTCCAAACAAATGCAATTATGCAATTTAAGCATTTATAAATGAAACTTTTTTWAGATTTGGATCTCAAATTTTCCATTTTACAGTCCCCTTAATTATATTTTGAGAAACTTTTAAAACAGAATTAAATATTTGGATTGAACAGCTGTATTCTGGACCAAAATATTTTTCCGTAGTGCCATTAGTGAATCAAAATTAGTAAATTTTTAGAAGGAAGAGCCATCATAACCCAAAGCATCTCCTTATGTAATCTGTGTTCACATTCCTCAAACTCCCTCTTTATGCACTGCGAGAGCAGATGGACTTCAGATGATATGGTTATTTGTAGATCATGGTTATGCATCTTTGCAGTTCTCATTTTGATATAGACTTCGAAATAACTAGGAAAAAATCTGTTCTTTGACAAATTTTCCAAGGTTCTATGTGTAACCTGCTGCTTCTTTGGGATGACTTGTGAATTTAAAAGAGGATTTTCAAAGGCTGAGAGGATGATCTTAGGCACTAGCCCTAAGGAAAAGAGGTCTTAAAGAAGGACCATAAAGCTAGTACCTCTTTGAAAAATCTGCAGTACTAAAATAGTAATGCTACATAGTGAAATCATGAGATTTCCTTTTTAAAAACAGTAAGATATTTGGTATATTCTTCTTCTTTTTTTTGATTTCCCTCTCATTCTGCCTTGGGGATGATCATATGCCACATTTTCAAGCTCACTCTGTACAGTTGTCCTATTGTCCTGCAGCAGGTATTTTTACTTTCAGATAATGTATATCATAGACCTCCTGTCCCTTCTTTGGGTCTTAGTGTCATTCTTTGTCTTTTCCATCTGATCCAGAGTCTGTACTGTAATCTAAACTCTACTGCACTCAGTAGATGTCTTTGCATTGTCTTTAGTAGGGTTTGAGTCAGAGCAGAGAGGTTGTTTTTCTCAGGTTTGTAATATATCTTGCAGTTAAGTTGGAACATATTGCTGTTGATTTTTATTTGGGTCTCAGGTAGCCCTAGAAACACCAAAAACAGGTACACATAAAACAAAGTTCCTTCCAGTGGGGCAACCCAAAGACTTTACATATGTCATCCCAAGAYAAGCAGTATCTCAGGGGCAGAACCAGCAATGAAGTCTAAGAGTCCTGACTTCCCTCCTTGTGTTTTTACCATTTGATCGTATAAACACCCCAAAGTATCATTAAATTGTGCAAAGAGTGGCATCCAGCAGAGACCAGCTCTGCCTGGCTCCTACAAGTTTGCCAAGGCTGTTGGGATGGCAAGGAAAGACATACAAAATTTATTTTAAGAAGGTTTTTCTCCTCCTCCACCCCCCCCTTTTTGTCATCTTCTTTGTGGTGGTTTGTGAAATGCTGGGAAGGAACATTACAATGAACAGAAAATGTTCCAAGGAAACCAGCCCTGTCCATGCCGTTGCCCAACAAGCACCCAGCGTACCAACCGCGGAGCTTTGCGCAGGAGGGTATGACACACATGGGCACCATGATTTCTGCTGGCATTAGGCCTGTTTCCCTTCTGAATTCCCAGAGCAGAGAAAGCAGAGACTCAGAGCCCCTTCCTGCCTGGTTGAGGCTCTTCCTTAACTCCAATACAAACGCAGGTGCAAAATTACTGGGGCTTTTTTTTTTTTTTTTTTTGAAGACGTTTAAATGGAAGCTGCCTCTGAGCGTTTGGCTTTTCCTCCCTTGCAAGTTAGGGCCGGATGCAAAGGAGGACTTAAGCACCGACAGCTCAGTAGGTTCCTCCCTGCCCAGGATAACATTTCTTCCAGTACCAACAGCTTTATGTCTGGACATGCCCAGAACTGCCGTGATCTGAGCACCTTAGTACTGATTCTCACCTAAGACCCAGAGGGAGCCTGAAAGAAGTTAAGGGGTCTTATTTCCTGAGGATGCCTAATTCGACTGGAATACTCTAGACAAGCCTCATAYACCCCAATAGCACCAGTTCCTTCACGAAATACAAGCATAGCACTTGCTTTTGAACTGAACCAGGTCAGGAGAGGTGCTGTTTGGCTGAACAGATTGAGTTTGGCTGACAAACATGAAGACAGCGAGACATTCTTGGCCCTCCTGTGCAAGGGTCCAGGCCTGCTTGCTCTTGTGGGGATTGTCTGGGAGAATAAGTGTTCCCTCAGGGAGGGAGATTGTAAATCTGAAAGTTTCCAACACAAAGAAGGAACAAAAACGCAAACCCCTTTCAAGGAAAACATAAATGTAGAGAATTAAAGAAACAAAAAAACTGAAGAAACCACAGTTATTTTGCCGGCTAATATCATGAAGGCATGATAGTACTTGCAGCTTCCTGCTTGGACCTGGCTTGCTCCAAAGTTATTTTGTGTGTTAATCATGTGGTTTAGATGGTGAAGATTAGGACTGAGTGAGCTGGTTCAGATAAAAGGAAAAAAAAAACCAGCAACCAAATCTTCACCCAAAACTCCAACCTTAACTTTTCTAAATTTTGGAAGAAAAAAAAAAGAAGTATTAACTTTTCTTTATTATTCCTTTGTTTAGCAATTAAGTTTTAATTTAAACATACCATTCATTCATTATCTACAGTTACTCATTCAAAGCATTAAAAGTGCAGAACGCTGTGAGAAGGACTGCTATTATCACTGCAAAACCAAAAGAACCAATTTCAAGTTCACGAAAGTACCTTTATGTCTCTTTTCCTGAACTGAGATTTTCAAATGAACTTGTTTTAAAAATATGTTTTACTGTTTCCAGCATAGGTAGCATCAGACTCTTCAAGTTTCTATCCATTTGTTTTCTATCAGTGTTTTTTTCCAATGCATCGTGGTCTGGAATGTTCAGTTACCGATTACCTGATAAAGACTACAGTCAACAGCCAACAATTTGGCCAATGCTTTTCAAAAAACAGGTATATAAAATCATRTTTCAAAACCTAAACTGAAATATATGGGTGGTCTTGTCAAAAAATGAGTAGTGCTTGCTGCTCAGCAAGTTTGAAAATTAGACTGTTTCTTGGAGCTTTTCTGTGTAACAAATGTAGATACCTATTTTAAGTATGTGCCTCAGTTGATGGCGTATTTCGTGCTTGGTTTGCACACAYTTGGCATGCCCTGTGCAAGGGTAAATACCTATGCACCTACGCCAGCTATGTGCAAGCTGGACAACTCTTTGGAGCTGCCAGGTGCATGTGCAACAAGCCTGGTGTCTGCTCRTGCAGACCTTTGGTCTACACGTGCAGTTGTAGCCGTTGGCCTGATCCTCCGCTGCCTTTAAATTATGCAGCCCGGGCGCCTGGTGCTTCCAGATGTGCTAGRTGGCATTTTACACACTCATGGACTTGCCATGAGTCCATGGGCTTGGTTACACAGGTGGGAGACTGTAGGGAGTCAGGCCCTGGATGTATTGTGTATGAACACTTGTTGTTCTGCTTGGAAAATCAAGTMGCTTATGTTATAGCCCATTATAGTGCTCTGTGTGCAGCAAAGCTGACTTGAAATGTCCCGTAATGAACAAGCTCAGGGGGACAGATTACTCGCCAGGGAGGTGCCACAACGTCAGAGATTTTGCAGCGTGGCAGGACCTTGAGCCTGTCAAAGCACAAATGAGAGAGATGCACGAGCTCGCAGTCTAGCTCCTTGGCTGCAGCTACTGGAGAGAGCCAGGCACCTCCAAAAAAAGGCTGAGATTTCCTAATGTTAAGGTAACAGTGATTCTAACATAAGACTAATGCAAGCCTGAGAGCCAAGTACACACAAAAGGAAAGCGTCACAGGAGGACGCAAGGCTGTGGCAAGCACTGTCTGGAGTGTGCGATTCAGTCGCTGGGTTTTCCTGCGTCTGCAGTTGCTGATTTTGAGTGGCTATGGAGGAGGGATCTTCTTTTCRTGACAGCTGCTGTTTGTGCAGCGGTTCAAGCCCAACTGCAGTCAGGCTGTATTAAAAATGGCGTGAGTAAGCCAGCTCTGGAGAGCGACTTCCATCACTATAGACTGAAGAGGCTTGGGTTAAATTAACATTTGAACTTTCTGAATGCTTATTCTAATTAAACCACAAAACCTTCTGAGAGCTTCATCCATTGCTAATTAAGATGTGCAGCCATTTATCTGTGTTTCCTCCATTTATTCTGCAGTTTTTGCTTTACTGGGATTTGCTGGTGCAAAAAGTCTGTGCTGGGGTGAACGCAGCTCTGGGAAACACTGAAGAACTCTCCACTTGATACTAATACTCTTTCCCCTTCTGTACTGGGGAATACTAGCATGGCCTCAGATTTAGAACTTAAACAAATAAGCCACTTCAAAAATACACTACCATAGGAAGTGGTGATGAATTATTTATTAATGCCAGATTTAAAAAAAAAAGAAAAGAAAAAAGCAAATACAAAGAGTTTTCCCTGCAGTGAATGCAATACAAACACCTTGGKGTTTTGCTAGTGCCTGAGAGTTGGAATATAAAACTGCTTGTAAACAACAGTGAAACTGCCAGGTCTCTTTTATTTCTCCTCCATCTCCATTCCCCTCCCTTGCATACATAAATACATAAATATTAATAGAAAAGAGAAGCAATAATACTTATCTAATAATTTCTCTCCTTTTATTTTCTGGACATGCTTAATTGAAAAGCATGTTGGGGTAGCGTTTAGTCATATATAGGGCTGTTTGAGCCTTTTATTAGCCATGATTCATTCTGTGTATCAGCAGCACAAGGTGGTGATCATGCTCTTGGTCCGTATCTGTACCACGATGCTCAGTTATCTGCCTGCCCTTGAGCTATCCGTAGGAATGGATTTGCATGTACACTGTTCCCCTGTGACAATAACATGCCAGGAATGACCGGTCTGGTATTACCTGGTCAGGTGAAGTTCCATTCAAATAATGTACATGCCACCAAAACAATTCAGATCAAAGGTCTGTCTTTCAACAGAATTAAAATGTAGGGACTTCTAAAGCAATTTTAGCAGTTGGCTTTACAAATGAACTTATGTCAGCTGCTCTGTATGATGACTGGCTAAATTACTTAGGTATCTAATCTTATCTAGCTATCTGTCTGTCTGTTTTTCAGCATTTCAGTACCCATCACATATTATCTAGGCGCCACCATAAAATTAAGCGGCTCTGCAGCGACATTCCCTGCACGAGCTGCTCGAAGGTCGCTCGCAGCCCCTTTCAGACCCGCAATGAGAGCAGCGAGGCAGGGAGCAGCAGGGCAGAGGACGGGGGAAAGGAGCAGGAGGCYGCGGGACCGCGTGGGCTGCGCTCGTCCCGCGTGGCTGGAGCGCCAGCGCTTCGCGTCCGCCCTCCTTCTTGTGATACAAGGACGATAGGGCTTGTTATGCCCTTGTTACATCAGAAATTTATCTAGCGTGCCCTCCAGATCGCTGCCTCGGCGCTTTCCTCACATGCTGTTTACATGCCCGGCCATCACAATTTCTGCGTGTTAAACAGACCTGAGAGATGGGCATTTCTCTCAGAAGTTCCTSATCGGCAGCAAGCACCGCATCCCAGAGAAGCACCTTTTCCACATGAGTATCTCAGCTGCTTAGCATGCAAATCCTACAGGCTCGTTATCCTTCAAGAACTAGAAATGAAGGCTGTTTTCAGAGTATGCAAAGTCACACAGCGCCCGCTGGATCAGGAAGGCTGATCTTATCCCGAGGCCCCGTCCTGCTTGCGCTGCAGTCGCTTGCTGTAATYGCTGCAGTAAGTGCACGCTGGGGACAAGCTGGGGCACTCACAYTGGGGAAAGGTGGCCCTGGCCACACTGTGCTCGTGATGCTGCTTGGTGCTACCTTCTCAAGAAACACACCAGTAAAAGAAAAGCTTGCCATGGCTCCRTTTTTCACTCCTGTAATTGGGAAGCCTCATCCAGTCCTGAGCAAGCTAGTGCCAGTGTTTTTATCCCTGTTTGGTTTTAGATTTATACTAGGGAAAAAAATAGGTGGCTCCAAAGTAAGAAGGAAAGAGCCCAAGTTGGAAGCTAACCACAGTACGTGGGAGTAAGCGATTACCAAAGGCTTCCAGTAACTCTGCTATCATCAGAGACTGGCTTTATGGGTATGGCCTCAAGAAGTTTCCCTCCACTTAATTAAAGAAGCAGATAAGTATCTAGGTGGAGTGTGCAGATAGGTTCTGAATGAGTTATCCACTAAGGCTGGTTCACTGCACCTATTGTTAAAGCCAAAATATAATATCAGATTAATGCATTATATTTGCCTATTATAGCACTATGTCATCATTATATGACATGTTATAATTAAAGCCCTGCGTTAGAAACAAAACTATTTGGCTTGGGATGAGTTGCCTTTATGACTTCTGTGGTTATGATTTCCTCCTTTTCTTAACCCCTTAAAACTGCATAATATAGCTATTTGTAACTGTATAAAGAAAGTTTCTAGTCTCAGATTCTAATCTCAGTTAATTCAATGTAAATAAAGTCAAAATCTGGCACATAGTCTTCTCCTATGTCTGCCTATTTGCTAATAGAGGGAAGAGCCATGCTGTTTGGGCCGAAGGAGTAACAAAGATGGGCACTAGTTTAAATGAGAGCAAGTGCAGCTCACCACCTACCCCCTTAAGCTGTCATTCTGCTSTCCACATCAGGGCTTGGTTTTGCCCAAGTTCCCCTTATTTGTGGGACAGGAAGACACTCAGCATATTCTCATTTCTCTTTTTTTCCTTCCTGGAACAACCTGAGGAAAAATCGGTTATTAGTCTCCATTCTGGACCTTAGTCCCAGGAAACCATGTTCACAAATGCAAATCTGCCGAATGGGTGGGTGATTGCAGGCCTAACTTGGAGATACGATTAAGATTACAGTTTGGGTAACTGGCTATGCTAATATATTTAATTAATGATTTGCATATGCAAGCTTTTAAATTTTAGTAGTCAGTGATTTACGCAGGTAAGTGCCAGCCTTGGCCTTGCCGTCAGATTTAGATAAATAGAATATCCAGCAGTGCCCCCTTCCCAGCCCGGCAGGCACCCAGCGCTCGCACTGTGGCCAGGCAATAGGTAATTTCTTGAAGGCAAATCAGGCTTTGGCCTTTTGAGAGGCAAACATGCTGTGGGGTGATGAATTTCGTTCCTGCTCCGGTTTGGTGGCAGCTTTTGTTATTTCATATTTTGCAAGACTCTTACATAAACCTAATTGTTGTCTTTTATGTTCGCAACTGAACTGGGAGTTTGTTTGGTTTGGAGGTGACCAGCGTAATAAAGGTTAATTATGAGAAAAGAGTTGCCAAAAGCTAGGGATGATATCCCAGTTTCTTAGTCAATTGGTCGGTGAGAGTTGCTTGGGTTGCTGCAATGCCGGTAACTCAATCATTTGCTTCCTAATTCGGGGCTGACCTTTCACCCAGGCTTGGACAGAGCGGGATTTGGCAGCAGCAACTCGCCCGTGCGCTTCCAGCCTTCTCCGAGSAACTGCTTAGGTCTTTGTGTTTCACTTAGCTCGGGGTTGCGCCTTCTCCTCGCAGCTGGGATTGGTCCTGCGTGAGAAGGCCCCGAGCGTAAGCGCCAGATCTCTCAGGTCATCAGTCTGGGGTAGATGCACTCCCTGGATTTACATGGCTTCCTGGAGACCCATTTGTAGCATTTCATCTCAAATAGTAAAATCACGAGAGTAAAAAGGTAAAAATAATAATCTGCAAAAATGGGATTTTGATGCATGGAAAAGTTAGCTTTGCCTGCTTTTCCAGGGGCGGAACCTCACGCCGTGGCTAAGGCACAGAGTGGATCCCAGTGGCAGCGAGCGGAGCCCCACGGAGCAGCGCACGCCACAACCGGCCACGCGTGGGCCTTCCAGGGGAGCGCTGGTAATTAATTATCTGCCCTGCAAAATACTTAACGATGCAAAACACTGCTAGTTTCTTTGTTCATTAAACCTTTCCATCAGCCTGTTAAAGGTACTTTTATGAACACCACTCATTCCTTTTTCYGTGTGTTGATTGATGAGTCAGGCAAAATTACACAGAGAGTTTATTATCATTACATGTTGTCCCTGAATAGCATATTATTAGGCACTTAATAACACTGTGAGCATACCCACCAACATCAGGAATTGCAGACTGTCAAAGGGAAGGGAATTTGACAGAAAAAATGCCAAAGAATCAGTGAAATTGTGTGAACACAGACCTCAGGTTTCAAGGGAGGAACCAGCAGGTAGAACCCAAATTTCTGGGTCACTTCAGACACCTTCAAAAGTCTGAGGCATGATAAAAATATGGCCTCTGCAGAGGATGTCATCATGCGGAATCGGTTTCTCTATTCCATGGGTCAAAAAATTACTTTCTAATAGCATCTGCCTATTTTACATATACAATGAGCCAAATTCTCTGTGGTCGRGTTAATGCCGGGAAGTGCTTGGAGTGAGGGACAGTTCTGCTCCCAGCTATTTCCACCAGAAGATTGACCCACGAGCAGGCTGCAAAGGTAAAGGAAAACTTTCCCTGCCTGACTCATTCATAGTTTTAGCATGGGGTATAGATTTTAATTAATGAATAAATGGTATTGCCAGTGTCTCTTATCTCATATTTCACAACTCTTTAAACAAACAATACTTCAGATACCCTCCTCTATTCTCCCACATCCAGGAAGTGTCTTTTTAGAAATAAAAAGATGCTCAGATATCAAAAGATACCTTACCTTCCAATGGAGGTGAAGTAACTTGCCCAAGATCATAAAACAAGTTGGCAGCAGTGTCAGGAGCAGGACTTCACTCTCCCTGCTCCAGAACCACTGTGTTCCTGCCTAGCTGATATGGGGCAGAGTGTCTGTAGCAGAGGCTGAAAAGCGACCGGCTGGGTCTGACGTTTAGCACAGGACACATGTAGTGGGTCCTGTACCATCAGGCTCCATCAGTGCACCTGCCTAGGGACACACTGGTATCTTATTTTTGGACCAGAAGAGAAAAAGCACTTAAGTGGTGAGGATGGCTCATGCAAAAGGGGCATGGAGAGATGGTCTTCATGTTGTTTGAGKGCAGCCGAGGGTGAAACCAGCTTATGCATTTGCAGGGAGCACCGTGCACTGGTGTTTTCCCAGGCAGAGGCACATGCTGCATAAAGCAACATTTTCTTTAAGGAAGAAAACCAACCCTGTAATTTCTGGACTGCATAGTAACCAAGAAAACCCTTGGAGTGGGAGCAGTGTGTGGAGAAAAGGCCAATGTTTGCCGCAGCGTGCAGAAACCAAGGAGCAATTGCTCAGAGAGGCTGCCTGATCATTTTAGGAACRTGTTGATTAGAAGGGGAACGGTGAGAGCACAGGTACTAACCTTGTTAGTGGCCCTGTGGTCTTTGGAAAGGCGTCTCCAATTCGTCTCCCAAGTAGGAGGAGCCCCCTTGCAGGGGGCACCTGCAGAAGGATTACCACTGTTTTTTCACATCTAATCCTGCCTTGAATGCTGCAATGGAGCGGTGGGGAGAAGGGAGGAATACTGCAGCCGGCCCTCTCCAGACCTGCTCCCTAGGGTCCCTAGTGCACAGTTCCCACTGAGAGGGAGTAAGTGAGTGTGTTTGGAGGTATTTGTCCCCAAGCCACCCTGTGTTGCAGGATGCTGCCCTGCTCCTGCCTGGCTGGGTAAGGCCAGGTGGCCTCCAGCCCCGTGTTATCGCAGCTCTGGCAGTTCAATAAGGCACATTTTGCTTTAATTTTAAAAAGAGAAACGTATTAATTGTACCTRTCATTGTAAAGTGACTCTAATGCCAGTAAAACATGCCTAATTGGCAGGATTTGGAGACTGATCATTTCAATTTATGCCCAGAACAGGTAGGGCAGCAATGAAAGCCTCTCCCACCCAACCCCACCCCTTCTCACCAATGCGCCTCAACCCTGCCCTGGAGGGACCACCTGGAGGGCTGAGAAGGGAGTTCCCTCCCTGTGTGCCATAAAAAGGCACAGTCCTRCAGTAAACAGCAGTTTAAGCTTATGGCTGTTTAATAGCTAGTATAGCTCTGGTAAGAAAGCTTTCGCAGGGCTCGTGCAGAAGAGCACCTGCTAGTGAATTAATGCGAAACGCAGGAGTGGGAGCCTTTTTTCTTCTTCTTCTTCTTCTTGTCTTTAAAGACTTGGCAGGAAACCCTGCAGTAGAATTTTCACTTCGTGTTACTGTGAGGTCAGTGGGAAAATAGCTTAGTGCCCCTAGCCTGTCTGCTGGAAATGGTTCCCATCACTGCCACAACTTGCTGTAGCCTTCCCAGAATCGTGTGCCGGTTGGTATCACTTCCTTCTCTTGAGGCTTCTTCACTGTGTTGAGATCTGCTTTCTAGTCCTTTTTGCTGAACCCTTTCCAAATTGCCAACCTGTCTCATGAACTGTCTCCCCTAGAACTAGACGCAGGATTGTATTACAACAGGTTTGATTTCATCATTCCCACCTATTCTGAGTGCAACATAATCCACCAGCCAAAAGCCGTAAGAGCTAATTCTGGACAAGGACACAATTGACTCGCACGCATGATTGACAGAGGAAGAGCTACCAAAGAGTAGTGGTTTTCCCCTGTAAAGTATCTGCTTAGCTAAATAAAATGCTTTGCCATAAAGAGCCGTGTACAAACACCGTGCCAGTGTGAGCCTTTAGGGAATCAGGCCTATGCAATTGCAAAAATAAAACAAAAATAACATTTTCCAGTAGCCATTAGTAGCACTGAGATTGCCCAATGCAGAACCATTACTTTTCTCGGCATCGGCTTTATCAGTTGTCTTCCAGCCYGCAGAAGTCCATGACTGTTGGCAGCGGCTCTTGCTGATGTGGCGAGGAWTATTGCTCAAGATCCCTTTCATCCCCAGCCAGGTACTAACACCACGCTCTGAAATTGTGACTTGCCAGACCTGGCCAGCATAGAGACTGAATGGGCTCCTCCAGCACAGTGAGAAGAAATTGGTTCGTTTTTCTCTTTGGCCTCTTTAGATGCATCTTTCCGGGTACCCAGTTTTTCTGTTGCATTTTCTTTCTTGGGCTTATGCCCCTGTCACAGCTGCATCACAGCAATAACCAGGGGCCTGGCAGCCACTTCTGGCAGGACACGTTTCCCCAAAGCACTTGGCACATGCAAAACTTCAAGGCTGGTGTTCAGCAGCTTTGCTTTTGCTCCTCAGGTAAAACATACACTGGTGCTTTGTGCAGTGGGGCCCAGGGTGGCTGTGAGAGCACAGGCAGCATCTGACCTGCTCCCTGGGAGCTGATGCCACTGTCATCACCCCTTGCATAGAAAGGTACTGCTGAAGCAGCCCACGTGCACAGGTAGCTCCCTAGAGCTGGAATACATGTGATGTGAAAGTGCTCAAAATATACTAGGGCATGTAGGTGAAATGAGAGGGATACGTTTTCCCAGAGACACTGTGAGCTCAGACCCATGTATATACAGATCCATGTAAATACATCCATGTAAATACAGATCTGTGCATTTATCATTACTCATATGAATAATAATAGTTCCAATGAAATCACTGCAGCTACATGTATAAAATGAGGCACATGTGTAAGATCAGGATCTAAATATATAATAGGCAAATACACCTGCAGCTATGGCAACTGCCTYGTAATTGGAGACACACTTAGGTGCATAGAGCTTTACATTTAGGRACTAAGAGACCATCTAAAGATACAATAAACTGGTGACAGAACCAGGAACAGAAACTGTGTCTTTGAATTCACGTGCTTTGGCTAAAGCTCAGTCTCAGTCTCTTGTGGCTTAATTTCTGCATTCAGAAATTAAGTCAGTATYCTGCATTCGTCAACTGCAGCTATATAATTTGCTTTGCAAGTGTACACAAGGGCTGAAGTCATTTTGGCTGCTTTCTGCCTTCTCTTCTGCTCGTGAGCACTTCGGGACTCAACCTGGCAATCAGCTCTGTTCCTAACTTTGACACAGAAATATATCCTGTCACCCAGACCAGGAAGGACACGCTGCTTTAAAGTCATCTCCACAGACCTGGCACCACGAGCTGGGGTTGTGTCATGGTAAGCATAAGTGGCCATGGTCCAGCTTGCCTTCCTTTAACAACCAACTCCTTGGTTTTTTTTCTAATTTGACTCATCTTGTGGTGCCAAGTTATCCCCTAGAGTTCATTCTGCTCCTGCATGTTTAAATGGTAGACATGCTTAGGTATCCTGGTGAATTACATTCTGGCTTCATTTTCTGGCCTTTTGCACTTCAAGCTACAATAAAGACAGAGTCTGTGTTTTACATTTTCACCTAGACTCACAGAAGGGTGGCAAATGCCTGTCCAAACCATCCTTCCCCGAGTCAGGGTCCCCCTGGCCGGGCGATGAGCAGACACCAGCGCTGCCCTTGCACCGCGCAAAGCGGCTCCAGGCACTTTCCCTGGCGCTTGTGATTCCCTTTAGGATTTACTTCAGGCAAGTAATTGTTTCATCATGTTGCACAGAAGATCTCTTCCCATCGTGTCACCGTGACACGCGTTTCCACAGCCGAGCTCCTCTGCTCACTTGCACAGCTCGGGCGCTCAGAGCTGCCGTGGAGCTTGATCGGGCACTACAGGGGTTTTGTGTTTTGTGAAAGAGACTTTGATTCTTGCTACTGTAATTTCTAGAAAACATCAGTGAACTCCATACCACAGGCTTAATGAACTGCTATTGCCATATACTAGTAAAGCAGAGGTATTTATAGAGAGCAAATTCGGCACGGCGCGTGCTTCGTGGGGCCATGTGAAGCACCCAACTTTGCAGCCTCTGTCAAAACGCCCTTGATCGCCCKGCCCAGGCGATGGAGGAGCCTGTCCAAGTGGGTCTGTGGTTCTCTATGTGCTGTGTGGAGGGGACATGCRAGGCCTTGGAGGATTTATTATTCTGTAAATCACTTGGAACTATAGAATGAGGCCTAAATAAAACCTCAGGTTTAAAGACCCTACACCCTAAAGTGCTGTGATAGCTGTGGAATGTGYGATGTCGGAATGCCAAGAGCAGACGGGACAGGGCAAGGCAAAAGCTGGATATAGAGCAATAACTTGGACTGTAATTAGCTCCAAAAAATAGTTAGATCTAAATATTCTGAATCTGTGAAAATTTTGGAACAAGTGAAGTGTAAATTTGGCTCTATTCTGTGAAACTGTGACCTTGAGTTATCTACTGCACGGCAGACCACAACTGTGGTTGTGCTGGCGTCGCATCATGTCGGGACAATCACCCGTCCTCTGCGCCGCAGGGTCTGATGTCATTTCAGASAGACACTTCCTTGCAACCTCGTCGGGATAACATTGCGTCGGGATAACACAGTCTTTGAATTCCACATGATCCTGCTGCCGATCCAAGGCTCTATCTAACCTGTTCAGGTGTTTACATACTCCTCATAGCATCATGCAGCTCATCTGCCTAGACTGCGTCAAAATATGCTTCAATTTATGTTAAAGATTTGGGAACCTAATAAAATGTCAGGATATTWTCCAAGTTTGGAGTTTATAACAAAGTTTAGCTTTATATCACAAAGCTTAGGCTCTCAGAGCATGTTCTGAGTCACAACAAATAGTTTAATTAGAACTTTACTCTTTTTATAATTTCATTTGTCTGTTCRGGGGGTATCTCTGACAGGAGAAGTGATGCCCTCACATTTTTACTGTGCAGTTTTATCCAAATAGTATGAATTTTACTTGATTGATTGATTGAAAAACAAAAAAAAAAGGTTTCAGAATTTCAACTGGATTGTTTCCTTAGATGTGGTTAACTATTCCTAGTTTTGTTTTGATTTCTTGATTGTATAGGAGCCTTTCAGCATACACTCATAGCTTTATATTCTCTAGAGCATGACTTTTGCTCTCAAACTCTGGCTATTAAGCATCTCCATATAGTTAAAGATCAAGCAAAGTTAGTCCTAACACTCAGGAGGGCAGTCAAGGAAATACTTTTGCATTTTTGATCAGTAGCAAAAAAAGGAAAAAATAGTCATCATTACTGTGTCCACAGTTTGACCATCTAGAACCGAATGCAGAGCCCTTCCATTCCAGTTTGGTGGGGTTTTAGACTCAGTATTGGTATGGATGACAAGAAGACACAAGACAGTGTTYATTGTATCTTAAGTGACGGCATTAAAAGATGTGTAATTTGGTCTCATATACGTTTTTCTGTTTACTAAAGCAGGTACTGAGTTGCACTGGCTTTTATTGTGGTCACTGCTAGTGAAACATTGCTTGAGGACTGTCTAGCGTGACAATAACTTCCTATTTTTGTGCACATCCACATTGGTGACAGTTGTTCTAGCAAGACAATTGTGAAGGCAAAACCAGCACAAACGTCTGGGCTGCGTTAGTTGCGTTACTTACAGCTCTTCCAGGTTGTAATCCCAATAGCTGAAGGCAGTTGTAGGATTTTAACAAGAGGCCGAGTCTTAAATGTGGCCGAGTCTCCCAGCTCAGTAATCCTGTGATGCATGTGTGCGATTGGGGTGATTTTGTCTGATTAAAGTTAAATAATTAGTACAGAAGAAAGTGCAACTTTTCCAGCATCCTTCTAAGAGTCACTAATGGAAGGCAGTGGGAAAAGTAACGCACAATGTCAGAGCTACAAGGGTGACTACATGCTTGGGGCATATCAAGAAAGTAGAAAATAATAATCTGTATTAATACATAGAAGAACTGCTAACAAATTAGTAATTGTCAGTATATTTAATTATTTTGTTTTAAAATAGTACATAAAATTTCTTTTGCAGAACTAAACATGATTGAATTGAAATACCTAGCAAATGATAAAACAGGGTTAGATGCTTTGTCAATGGTAGGGATTTGACCTTAATTTATTTCTGCATAGGCAGAAATTTGGTTATTTTAGTAGTAGTGAGAAAGACCTATATGAATCAGTAAATGAAATAAACAAAGTGAAAGAGGAAAAAAAAAAAGCCTAAAACAAATGTTGTTTATAAACTTCCACAAGCTTCAAAGCAGAAAATGAGAATCATTTGCCACAACTCAGGCATGGTTTGCTTGAATATACACACACAAAGTCTGACCACAACTTATACGCAGTTGATTTAGGACTGAGAAGATTTAGAACAAAGAAGTCCTGTAAGAAAACAGCCGAGATGCACCAAGCGATGCTTTCAACCATAGAATCATATTTGTAATGTGAAGCTATATCAATATTTGGAGCTGAGATGGTGTTTGGACAGGGATTTTCCAATTCCCCCACTGTGATTAGAAAAGGTTTTGGGAATCTTTTGTCTCCTTTGGTGCTTGGAGTTGTCTCAGATTCGTTTCCAAACTGATTTTTTTTTTCCCTGGGAAGTATTTTAATTGCAAGGGGCTTTTTTGTACTCTGCTTCTTAAAGTAGGGTATTTTGTGACCTCTATGCATGTAAAAGTGCTACAAAGCTCTTAAAGTGTAAGTTTTGTGGCTAACACAAGATTAAAAAGGAAGAATTCAGAAATTCTGAATCTTTCACAAATTCCTTCTGAGACTAGAGTAAAATCGGTGAATTTATGTCCTCTCTTTTCCATCTGAAATTGTATTTTCCTGACAAAGACTCAATGCTGCACAAGTTCCCTCCAGAACAAGAAATCCATAACCCAAATTAGGAGATATATTGGAATACAGCAGGAATTTAAACATCATTCTTTAAATTGCAACCGCACGCGGCTCCGACTCTCCCTGGCTGCAGCAGGCAAAGTTTAAGGACAGGGATTAGCTCATTCATGCTCTATCTCCAGAACTGGACTATAATTTAAACAAATATAAATACCTTCGGTACATCTTATCTTTCCATCTCCCCTGCCTTCCAACCTCCACAAACCGAGATTTCCCTGGAGGCTCTATCACTTATAGAGAAGAAATGTATCTCTGGACCCTCCGCTCCCGGAGCATCGCCGCGGCTCCGTGCGCGGGCTGGGAATGCGGTGCCTACGTKTGGGAAAGGTGCCGTGGCCTTTAACACACCCAGAAAACAGGACCTCGCGCCGCSGAGCAGTTTCGTAAGGAGAAGAGCAGAATCAACAGCCACGGGAGGCTGTGGAAATCACGGTCACGAGGGACGGCCCAGGCGAGAGCTCGTGGCCCTGCTGCCTGCAGCMGCGAGAGCGGCGCAGGGAAGTCCACAGCGAGGGCTCATAAACACCACTGGACTCCCCAAACAAAGTAAAAAGCCAAGAAAAAAGGAGCTAAATCAGTCTGAGGCTGGACATGTCACTTCTTACCCTCCCCGCGCAGCTCCTGGCAGGAGCGGCATAGCGGGAGCAGGAAATGCAAAGCAGAGTTCAGGGAGAGCTCCGGGAGCTTTACCTGCCGGAGGAAGATAGGATCTTAAGTTCCTACAGCAGAACACATGTTTTGCTTAGAGAAACACTAGAAAAAAGCAGTCAAAAACAAGAGTTTCACCTCTCTCTCCGTTGCTCTTTGTACTGGGAAATACAAATTCAAATATATTTTTTTACTTAAAAGAGAAAACTTCTCTATTCAACTGTCAAACAGAGTGCAAACAGTTAGGAAATTTYTTTGCAGGGCATTAGGAGTCTGAATCTGAAAACTCAGTGCTTAAATTTGGCCTAACAGGAAAATGGAAACTGCTGAGTAAGGCCCCTGCTCAGCTCCCGCCACCAGCTCAAGCCTGTTGACTTTTTGCAGCCATCCCCGGAGCAGCAAGATGGGCAGCCAGGGACCCGGCACGCGGAGGCCTCGGCCAGCYGGGCTCCCTGCAGCAGCAGCAGAGCCTCAGTTCCCCCCAAAACAAAGCGGTGGCTGCTGCAAACTTCCTCCTCACCGGCCGCCCCCGCGCCTCGTCTGCCGCTTGCCCTGCGCACACGAAACACGCACCTTTCCAGGCAGAAAGCCCAGCTTTTAGACACGATGTTTTCAAGTGTCAAGGGGAGGTATCAGGGAGAGCTGTTCACGCGCCTCTCACCTGGCCAGGCTCCTGAGCCACCACGGAATTATCCACGGCCAACAGAAACGCTACTGTCCCGTGTWTAGTCCTGAAAGCTGCAAACATAAGAAATGCTGAATTGTAAGTGGGAGAATAGACTCTCCTGAAAGAAAGAACGAGAGAAAACCTTGGTTCAGCCTGCCTGCCTGCCTGCSTTGTTCGCTCCATCCTCCCTCTGCCTTCCCACTTGGAGCTGCTTTGCCAAACGCTGCTCATGGCTTGGCCAGCGGGTCTCCCTGCACGCATCAAGGACAGGGAGGACTGCAAAAAAAGCAAAAACAAACACCTCCTCCCCAAACAACCCCACGGCAGCCACAGCAAGAGGAAATAAAAAGAGGCAGGGAAAAAAGGACAGGCTAAAGCTCCCAGCTCTGCTCTTTTCTGGCTTTCTCTTGGTTTGTTTTGTTTCTTTTCTTTCTTTTTGCTGAGTCACAAAAAAAGCCAAAAGACAAACAAAAATCCTGGTCCTTGGTCTCAGCACTGAGCTGGTTTCACTTAGATTTTTAGCTCTGTCTCCGATCTAACTTTAAAGATGCCCTCCGAATAAAACAAGCTACTTTTTTTTAACCTAGTCATAAAGTTTATTAAAATTGTTCATTAATGCTTCAAATGTAGCAAGAATGCATAGATCCCAAAATATACATATGTATTTTCTTATAGAAATAGATTATTCTTTATAATAAAAAAAAAAATCTTATAGAAATAGATTATTCTTTATAATAAAAAAAAAGTAGGAACATCTTTAACAGATTACTCAATTCATGACTGACAGTTACACGAGATTGCATCATGTACACAGCATTCCCAGCCATGCTTCGCGGATTGCATCACTCTGCCCTCGCTCTCCTCTCGCTCTTTTAAATAACCCCCCGCGCCCGCAGCCCGCCGAGCCCGCCCGGCCCGGAGGTGGGGGGGGGCTCCCGCCGGCGCGAGAAAAAAAAACAAAAATCGAAAAAAATAAAAATAAAAGGAAAAAGCGACAACCAAACCGAGCGGCCGCCGGGCTCCGCGGCAGGAGGCAGGGCTGGCGGCAGGCGGCGGCGCTCGCCCCGCGCGGGGGTCAGCAGCGCGGCGAGGTGGCGAGCAGCGGCTCGGGCAGCTGTTTGAACAAGTTCCTGAGGGTGCTCAGCTCCCGGGAGAGCTGCTCCACCTTCTTCTGCAGCCGCTCGTTCTCGGCCGTCAGTTCCAAGACCTTGTGCTGCGTCTCCAGGTTGCGCATCTTGGCCTTGTCGCGGCTCTTGCGCACCGCGATGTTGTTGCGCTCGCGCCGCTGCCGGTACTCCTCGCTGTGCTTGTCCACGCACTTCTTGGCCTTGTTCTTGCCCGCCGCGGCGCCGGAGTAGCCCCCGCCGGCCGCGGCCGACTTGGAGGGCTCCGAGGGGTTGGGGGTGCCGGGGGGGCTGGACGACGAGGACGTGGAGAGGTTCCCGCTGCTGCCGCTCGGCACCGACTGGTAGCCCAGGTAGGAGCGCGCGGCGCTGCCGTAGGGGGAGGACATGCCCCCCGGCGCCGGCCCCGCGCCCCCCTCCTCCTTGCGGGGCCCCTTGCAGGAGTCCAGGCTCTCGAAGACCGGCTCCACCTTGGTGTCCGCGGCGTGCGGCGCGAAGCAGCCGGGCAGCGGCGCCGGCTTGTGGGCCTGCCCGGCGCCCGGCGGGCCGTGCCGGGCGAGGCTGAGGTAGGTGTAGTCGGGCTTCTTGCCGCCGCCGCTGCCTTTATAGTCCTCGGCGAAGAGATCGGAAAGGAAATCTTGGCCGCCGCTGCAGGCAGGCTCAAAGTTGCCCCCTGCTGCTGCCGCGGGAGGAGGCGGCTGCGATGCGGCGGGCTCCAGGTAGGGGCTGAAGTCGATGGCTCTCTCGTGGTCCCCCACGGAGAGCTCGCTCACGGCGCGGCCGCCGGCCGCCCGCGGGTGCAGCTTGTTCAGAGCAGCCAGACAGTCCGCCTCGTAGTAGAAATTAGCCACTTCCATGGATTTAAAGGCGGGCGGCTGGATGGGGAAGCATGCTGTGTCCCAGGCCACCAGGCGTTGCATGAAAGCAAAGGGCGATGCGGGGAGGAGGAAACGGCGCAGGGGGCCCCCCCGGCAGAGGTTCAAGCTGCCGCCGTTGGGGTGGGGGCTCCAGACCCGGCCTCAGTCCGCGGCTCTGGGCACGGCCCCCGGCTGCGCTGCCCGCGGTGCTGCCTCAGGTGCTGCGGCTCCACGGGGCTCCGCTGCTCCTGCCGCTGCTGCTCGAGCCCGCGTTTCGCCTCCGGACCATCTGGTTGTGGGTCCCGTGTCCTAAAGTCTCTGACTTAGGAAAGTTCCTTTGCTCAGTTATTTATAGGGGCGGTGGATCCCATAGCAACAGGAACGTCAGCGCCTGGCCGCCTGCCACGCTGCACGCTTCGCAACCGCTGGCGCGGGCCCCGCAGGAGGCACCGGGGGTGTGTGCGGCGCTACGAGCCACCCCAGCAGCGCAGGGCCGGCTCCCGAGGGAGGGCTCCCGCCCGCGGGCCCGCAGGTAGGGCTGCCAGCAGCCCACCTCGCCGCCCAGCGCCCACTGCGCCCGCCGCGGAGCCCGCGAGCGCTGCTTGACCCCCGGGGTCCGTGGGGGCCCTGCTGCCGCCTCGGCTGCAGGATGGGTGTTTGGCACCTCAGGGTAGGGCTCAGTGCTGCAGGGCTCACGGTGCTGGGCAGAGGTGGGTGCAAATCCCACTTGGGTCCCATTCTACCCTTGGGGAAATCAAGGCAGGCGAGATTTTTCCGAGCTCTTTTGCCAAGGCAGGGAGAAAGCTGCAAATAGAAGCCAGATCCTGCTCTTCTCCGGCCAGTGCTTGATTAAGTAAATCCCACTGGCAGGCTGGGCTGTCCTGTGGAGACGTGCTCCGAACCGCTTTACGACACCGAGCAGGGAACTGGGAGAAACGGAGCCGGCCACGGCGCTGCTCCAGGCTGGAGCGCGCTCCCCTCCCCACCTCTTCGCACGGGGATGGCGGCCTTAGAGTTTGTCTGGGCGTATTTACTCTGCACGATATGGTGCAACTGTGAGGGTACACAAGTGATAGGGAGCCGGTGCTCCAAAAGCACAGGGGGCTGTGTTTAAAGTGAGCCAGAAAGCAAGTGCACGGATACGTGCCCGGGAACAGGGAGCCCACTGAGGCCGCAAGCTTAGAATCGCGGCATAAGTTTGGGAAGGAAGACAGAATCTTGAAGTCCGTTTTAATTAAAGACACCCACCTTGGGAATCAAACTTATAGTTTCTCTCCCTTACTCCCACATTTACCTGTCTACAAGCTGGTGATTCATCCGCAGAATAAAGGACATTAATTTAAAACAAAACATATAATTAAAGGAAGTAGGAGTGTCCTTTGCCTCAGTAAAGAAGACCCAGCACTGCAGGGAAAATGACACTGCCTCTCAGAATAATATGAAGCAATCCTGCGGTGTGGGAAATATTGTAACGTTAAGCCAGAGGAACAGGTATTGCATTATACGACTTAAACAGTCAACTGTTCATAATGTTCAAACCTCTGAATTTGAAAAGAGGAAGAATTTAGAAGGCAGCCCGTAGAGACCATCAGGCTCCTCTGACTTTTCTGTTTTTCTTCTCTTTTCTTGTTCTTTTCATGTTTTCGGAGGCTTTTTCTTTCCATAACTCAAGTACCCCAACAGGTCTGCAGACTTCAAATATTTCTAGTTCCATCTTTATCTACCAGGCTAATCTTTGGTGAGCACACCAGAGATTAAATTGGAGCTGGGCCTGGCCAGAGGTCTGGTCTGCAGGTTGCAGTTAGAGCCCATACCTTCCCAAATACAAACATCTGTATTGGGTGCAAATACTGGCAAGTTGTATTGAGCCGGGGCTTGTTCTTCGGGCTGTTTACTCTCTTCTCTGGGTCTTTATCCTGCATTCTCATCTCACAGCTCTACGCAACGGCTGCCCTAACTGGCCCTTGCAGCTGAACTCGTGGAAATTGGGCTCGTTTGCTTTCTACCTCTGGAATGTCTTGGGGCTCACAAGCGGGTCTGGCTCCCCTGAATGCACCCTTGCCCTTTGCCAGGTCTCTAGCATGCCAGGGTCGTTAGCTAAAACGGGACATTGAACTGGTAACGCTCCGGGGCCCCTGAGCTGTTCTGGGGGGTCTCACACTTGCTGCCCCCGTCCTCCTGCCCGATGCTCTGCTGCTCTGCAGCAGCAACGCGCGCCCGAGCCGGGGCCGAGCCTCCCTGGCAAAACGTCTGTGCAAGCCCCGTGTGAAAGAGATGGTATCGGGGTGGCAGGGCCCGCGCCTCCCTTCCCGGCCGGTGCTGAGTAATTCCGCGCTCACGGAGATCACACGTCAGCCAGAAAGGTAATTGAGGTTGGATGCCCGGCCTGCCGCCTCCTCCCCGCGCCCGCCGGCCGCCCCGCTGCCCCTGCCGCTCTCTAAAGCTCCTCCAGCCTCACCTCGGGGCTGGCGTCCGCTCGCGGGGAGGCTGCATCCGCTCACAGCTTCTCATGGGAAGCTTGCTGGCGGGAAACTAGCCGCCCCTCCAAGTCCCTGGCGTTCCGCGAGCTGTTTGGAGGTAGCTCGGGTTCCTTTTGCATGGTTTCTGCACTTGTCATAACAAACGGGTGGCCAGAAATGGCGCTTTGGAAGTGAGAACAGGCGCAGAGCAAGACGTGCACCGTGAAGGGTGTCCCTGAGCAGCCTGTCCCCAAGGCTGTCCCTGAGGCTCCACGCCTGACCAGCCCTGCATGGACTGGTAGAAATCCTCCAGGAAAGCCTCCCTATAGAGAGAGATTCTGGAGGTAGGAGCTGAGATGCCAGGATGAGACCTTCCTGGCTGAGGGTCCAGGCACTGGTGTCTCCCTGTGGAATGGCTGAGGACAGGAGCCCTTTGGAAGGGGTCTCCTCACGGAACAGCCCTCGGCAGAGTGAGCGTCTGGTGAGAAATGCTGCTTTCTAGAGACTTCTGATTTCCTTTTTCAGAAAGAGTCATTTGGGGAGGGAGACAGCATCACCCACAAATTACTTTGTTAGATTCCAGTTTAATAGTGACACATGGTGACACATCGTACACTGAAGAGTTTATAAGAACTGTGGACTGAGGTCTGTATGCTAGAAAAGAAAAAATGTGGTGATAATTTGTGGTACTTCTTGTTATATATAACACAAGCTGTGTTATTTGCCTTGCAGTCCTTGCTGGCAGATGGGCAGGATCAGCAGTGCAGATCTCTCTGCAGACTTGGGTTATTTGCCTTGCGGATCTCTCAGCCAGAGAGCCACAGTCCAAAAGCACAACATGCAGGGGCAAAGAGGGGCAAAGAGGGAGGGCATTAATGACAGAAGCTGGCGCCGCTCACCAGCGAACAGGGATTTGCAGCCTGTGTGTTGGAGGTGAGTTAGAAAGGAGAGTGTAAGAGGTGTTGGAGGAGAGCAGGGTCCGAGCACACAGGCAAGAGGAGGGAGAGCTCGGAGGCGACGTGCGAAGGTCTCCAGGGCAGTAGGAGGTGATGTCCGAGCGGCTGCCTTAAGTGGAGCTTTGCTGTGATAAAAGCTGCAAAATAGAGAGGGAGAATGGAAGTTTGTTTCCAAGCATGTTCTGTGCTTTTCTTCCGAGCCCCAGCTCCCTTTTTATACAGCTGCAAACCTTATGCCAGCACAACTCGTGAGCTCTCCCTGCACATCAGTCTCTTGCTTCCCACCCACCCCTCTGCACTGTACAAACATGTGAAACGTCCGACGTGGGCAGCATCTCAGCTCGGGAAGAGGTTGGCTTTCCTTCCATCTCCCCCGGTTCTCATACTCGAGGCTTTCCTCATTTTAGCACACGAACCTGTGGGCACTTCCCCTCCCTTGCAGCCCCAGCTTTGGTGCTCCACGAGCCCCGCGGCAGGGCGCTGGCCGCATCGCCCGGCCCCGTGCGGCTCTTGTTGCAGAGCAGAGTCCTCCCCGTGCCTCAGTGCTCCCTCACCCCTGGCTCCCGTGTGACA
This sequence comes from Eudromia elegans, assembly GCA_003342815.1. Lineage (NCBI taxonomy): Eukaryota > Metazoa > Chordata > Aves > Tinamiformes > Tinamidae > Eudromia > Eudromia elegans. The sequence goes on along the minus strand of PTEX01000028.1, from coordinate 967,114 downwards.
GGGCGATGCTCGGGTATTTGTTACCCTCCTGCTTATTTTCTGCTCACCTCTGCCCCAGCATGCTTGGCCTCTGCAGCAGCGGGTTGCTCAATCCCTGCGTTATCTACACGCTGCTCTTTGCCCTACCGGGTGCTGCAGAGATGACACCTGAGGATTGGCACTGGAGCCTCCAGCCAGTGGGACAACATGAACAAAATACCTTCTCCCGGCAGACGGAAAATTTTGTGGAGCAGATGAGAGGTCAGAGCACCCACACTGGGGCTGTGCGAGGAGCTGAGAGGCAGGATGAGCACAGGGGACACTGTGCACGGCGACAAGAGCCAGCGGGCAGGTGGGATGGGCGCCCAAGCAGGGACCCTGAGAGGTGGCGGGGTCTTTTATGACTCGTCTCTTTTCTTGTGTGCCTAACGAAGTGGCAGAGGAGTTGCTGTCCGCTGGCTTTCCAGAAGTTCTCCTTAGGTGTCTGACATTTTCTAGCTAATGAATCTCTTCTGGTTTGGTAAATTGGTTGCAGATCTTGGAAAATAAAGGTTATCTTGGGCCTCTGCATTTTGTATGGGGTATCCAAGTTCTCTAAAGACCTGTCACAGAAAATAGTGGTTGGATCCTTGTTGGAGACCCTGATGAGTGTCAGAAGCTTCCACTAACAGAGATCACTAATTCACACAGAAATTTCTGAAGGAGGAATTTCTGTCCAGAGGTCCTGGGCTGCTGACCAGGTGGCTGAAAATTCAGAGGAAAACCTGCAGGAAAAGCAGTGGAAAACCACTGCAAACCTGTAAGTGCTCATGGGCAGCTTCTTGAAGGGTAGCAAGTTGAATTGCTGTAACACAGAGCAATGTGTTTAATGCTTTCTCTCACTGAAAATACAATAGGGAGAGCCTTGGGCAGTGAATGCATCCACAGTAACAGATCACTGCAAAGACACTGTGGGTATTTTTACCCTGAAGACACTGAAAGTATCACTGTGGGTAACATGGGCCATGGGAAGCCTACACAGGGTGGCAGGAGAGTGGGTCTAACTGAAGAGTGAAACAGCTACCGATAATGTTACACATGTCAGAGGGAGCTGACCCTTAGACTTTGCAACCTCTTTGTTGCGGGCGCTTTCATTCTGGGTCACTGTGCTCCGCGGGGAGCCAGGGGCTGCCTGGGCTGGGGAGGAGCTGCTGTGAGTGCCGTGCGTGGGCACAGCCTCGGGGCAGCCCGTTCACCGGCTGCTCACCGGGTACCAGGCGGGGCGGCCGAAACGCGACCTGCACCGCGTGGTGCCTGTTGCACCCGGCTTGGCGCTGGAGGGAGCCAGGGCTGTTCCCCTTCTCCCACCCGCCAAGGCCTTCCCAGGCAGGGAGCTGCCGCCAGCGACTGCTCCCTCTGCGCCTTGTGCTTCGGGAAGGGCCCAGAGTTGCGTAAGGGAGAGGGACAGGCAGGAGAGGTGAGTGTCCAGACCCTCCCAGATGGAGACAAGCTGAGCACTGGAGAACCATTGGTAGGCACCACTCGTGCACACACAAGAGGGAAGTGCACGGAGGTGCTCTGACTGGTGTGGATTTGCAGGGGGAGCAGTGGCCAGAACCCCAGGTCAGTTTATAAATCGAAAACATTTGAATCATTCAATCTCTCTGGAGAGGGATGGTCCCGCCTGGGCCCTTTGCACTGGAGACACTGCAGAGACCATGAGCACACTGCAACAGGACACACATAGAGAGCGTCAGGTAGCGGCTTTTATGAAATATGCTCAAATCCCTGCGGTTTGGGTCATGTCYGTAACAAACCATTGGCAAACAAGCGCAGCGGGTGGAAGAACGAACACTTTCCTCTCGTGCACTTTCTCCCCGTGCCCCAGACAAGGGCGCGCGCAGAACCCGTGCGGGGCTGTCACGCTGCAGCTGCGACTCGCGCCGAGCTCTGTGGGGATCACGCGCGTTTGGACGTTCCCAAACGCGTTGAGACGTTCCCAAACGCGTCCGGACACCCCGGTGCCCCTTGGCCTGCGGTCCAGATCCCCCCCCGCCGCGGGCCGCCCGCGCTGTCCGGGCTCGCGGCGCCACCTAGCGGCGCGCGGCGGCCCCGCGCCCAGGGGGCGGCCCCGCGCCGGCGGCGGCTCCGTCGCAGCGGGACTGGGCGCTCGGGAGGAGCCGCCCCCGCCGCCCGCTGCCGGGGTCCCCGCTCGGTGTCCCAGGGGAGCCCCCCGGGCCTGGCGGGCACCTCTCGCACACAGCGGGGAGCCGAGGGCAGGGCGGCCTCGCGGCTGCTGCGCCCGCACAAGCTGGCCGGGGAGGGAGCTCTTGGAAGGGCCTCCTGGTGATGGATCCTGGGGTTCATCTTGCCCTTCTCCCAGCAGAGATTGCACGGGCGTTTCCTGCGTAACGTGCTGTTCAGAGGCTTGGTGCCATGGTCTCAGCAGCCACACATCTGCCAGGAGGCTGCTCGATCCATCCCCTCGCTGCTAAGATGGGCTTTCCCRAGGCGCTGCCCTCGTGCGGCGCTGCATCCTCGCGCTGCAGCGGCACTGAGGCTGCAGCGGGTCCGGAATTAACCTGCTGCTTCTCCCTCCCCACAGAGGGGAAAAGGAACGCCCTGAGCCTTGGCCTGCTGCTGTGCAAGGACCAAACCCGCAGAGCAGTCCTCTCCTCAAGGACCTTCTGCCTTGAAATGTTCAAGTGAGATTAGATAGGGTTTCAGAAACACTTTGGCCTTCTACTAGGTTTGTCTTGTAAGAGTCACACTGAAATTGTTATTGGAAGACATTGGTTTACTCCAGGTGGAATCAAGAAAAAATAACAACCTTTTCCAAGAAACTGTTATAACCTGTGCAAGCCAGACATTGCTGGCAATTTGCTGCCTCCTGCATCCTGGCAGCCCTATAGCCTTGACAAAACAGAATGACTAGCAGATGTTGACATGGCCTTGGGAATCGCTCCCAAGAGCCATTCCTCAGATAAAGCCACTTATATTTTACATCTAACTTAAATATTCATAACGGGGACAYGGAGTCACGTAGCTCGAAACACATCTACATGTGCCGGAATTGCCCCAGTGCAGACGGGTTCCCGGGACAGCCCTTCCCTGCCGACATCACTGAGGCCACCGCGACCCTGCAGCACCTCGGGACGTGCTCAGCCTCGCGCAGCCCGGCCTCGCACGTGCCTCTTATTCCTTATAGATCTGATAGAGACCGTAGGCGCTGGGAGGCACCAAGGCGGGCACTGTCTGTTGTTCCTTATAGACGTGATAGAGGCCGTAGGCGCTGGGGGGCACCCAGGCGGGCGCTGGGGGTGGAGGGGCGCCGAGGAGCCGCCAGGGGGCGCGCGGGGGGCGGAGGTGGCCGTGGGGGAAGGTGGCGCCGCGCGGTGGCACTGGGGGACACTGCGGGGGGTGGGGACACCCCGCCAAAGCCGCGCCTCGGCGGCAGGAGGCGCCTSGCTGCCCGGCGCGGGGTGCCCGAGCTGCCGAGCGCGCCGCCCTGCGTCACCCCGCGGAGGGCCTGGGCACCGCCCCCACCCCCCGCCGGTGCAGGTGCCGCTCCAGCTGTGCCCCCCTCCCCGCGGGCAGATGCGCGCCAGGCCCAAGGGCAGCTCCAGCTGTGCCCCCCCACTGGCGATGCAGCCAGATGTGCGCGCGGGGCGGGGCGCGAGGGCGCGTGCGCTCCAGATGTGCTTCCGTGGCCGCCGCCGCCGCGCCATTGGCTGCGGCGCGCGGGGCGCGGGTGCCCATTGGCCCGGCGGCGGCGGCGCGGCAGCGCTCATTGGCAGGAGGCGGCGGCGGGGTGGGGCCAGCCGCGCCCATGCTGTCCCCCCCGCCGCCGTGGGCGCCGCAGCGCGGCCCCATTTCCGACGCGGCCGCGGGCCTGGGCGCAGCCGCCGCCGCCGCGGGGCCTGCGCGCCGCTCCTCGCCCGCCATGGCCCAGCGCGCCGCCCACTGCGAGCCCGCCGAGGGGCCCGAGGGCGGCGCGCGGCGCTGGGGTGCGCAGCACGCCGGGGCCCGCGAGCTGGCCGAGCTCTACTCGCCAGGTGACGGSGGTGGCGACGGGCGCGGGGAGGTGGGGGGGACTCCTCCAACGGTCGCTGCCGACGCCCCAACGGTCGCTCCGGTTCCTTCCCCCACCTCCGGGCGGGTCCTGCCGCAGGACGGGGGCTGCCGCCGCGCCGCGCTCCATAACGGGGCCCCGCGGGCCGCGCCGGGGCTCCCGGTGCCCTCCGCGGGTCACCCTGCGCCGGGGCTGCCCGGGGCGCAGGCGGTGCCGCCCGCGGCCCGGCCGGGCGGCTGCAGCGCTGCCCCTGCCCGGGCCTTCGGTGCGCGGTGCTTGGACGCCTCTGCTGCTCCTCGTARAGCTGCCGTGTATATGTATATATATATACACACACATGCATCTGTATGTATATATATATATTTGTGTATATATATGTGTGTGTATATGTATATGTCTGTTTTGGCTCTCTTTTTCTGAGGCTTGTGGTCACCTCACTGGGCTCTGGCAAATTGCTGTTCAGCTTTAGTGTGCAAATAATAACTCTGTGCTATGGAAGTGACTGCAGACTCCTCGGAATAGAGCTCCCTAATTCCTTTCAGGTCAGGCCAGTGCTCGTGTCCTTCCCGAGGAGCCCTCGGGTGAGGGATGGGAAGGGGCAGCCCGTGGGACCCTCCACGGCAGAGCCGCGGGCCTGCGGATCCYGCAGCCGGCTGGGCAGCTGAGCTCGCAGATCCAGGGAAAAGCAGGTGGTTCTCCTTGCATGGAGCAACGTAGTGATCAGAGGGTRAAATGTGCTCAGTGGTTTCTCTGCTTCCTGAATAGTCCAGGTCAAGCCCATGCCCACTGCAGCGTGTTTTAGTCTCCCCTCCTCGTCTTGGGGCAGGAGGGGGTGTGAGGTCCTCCAGCCGCTGGTCTAGGTGTGCAGTTCTGAGCCAGGCATGGGCTGATGCCTCTGCCCTGTGCCCTCGCTTACAAGGAAAACGTTCTTTCCCCAGGCGACTTGTTACCTTATCTTTGGCTGTAGGTGGAAGTTCCTGAAAATCATGTGGTGTATCTCGTATGTAGAGCAATAACTAGCAGCAGTGCACGCTGTGTGTGCAGCTTTTTTGGTGTTACGTAAGTAATTTCCATAGAGGAGCAGCATCAGAGTACGCATCTCTGGCGGAAGCAGGTAGTGATGAACCACCGAGGTCGCAGTGAGGCCTTTGCCAGAGACAGGGCTGAGTTTGGACGGACCCTGTGGGCTCTTTGTACACCCCAAACTCCGGGGACCACTAACGAGGAGAGCGGCATTTCCCCAYAGTCAGCTAATTGTTCCGGGTGGACCTACCCATTTAGCTATCCTAATCAGGGTGTGGATTTCTTATGCAGGAAGTGATGTTAATTAACTCTTATTTCATTACTCCGGGGATGGAGTCTCCCATGTTATGACTTGATGCCGTCTTGAAATATTCTTGTTCTTGTGTCTTAATTTAATTTTTAGCTTCTCTGCTATTCTGGGATATTTATTAACTTACATACTCATCAAAACCTTGAAGTGCAAAAATCTTTGTTCTGGCTTCTTTAGAAGACTGGGTTGGAGGAATGCTGAAGGCCTCACTGATCCTATTTGGTGTTCCTGATTCCCTTTTCGTTTTGTGCTTGATCCAGAAGGACCATTAGCGTTTAGAGATGAACTTGAGCAGGTGGTAGGCCAGCGCAGAGGAGGAGCAGGAGTGACGCTGCTCCCCTGCGCACGTGCTGGATGGTATGAAGGTGCCCATAGCACCGTGGTGGGGTGCAGCACGGCTGCTCTGGCGCGGTGTGTGGGTCACTGTCCTCGTCCTCAAGTGCCTGACGTGCATCATGCTGCTCGTGGAGGTGGGAAGGGGCCTGGAGCTCCCTGCTGTGGGCAGCATGGTGAGAGGCGCCAGTGCAAACAGGCCCTTCAAAGCAGGCACAAACTGACCCTGCAGCTTCCAAGAGCCTTACTACCTAGCCTTACACCCCCCTTAACTAAAAGCTGGGCCTTTCAGGGCCGTGGTGGCAGCTCGGGCCTCCTTCCCAGAGGCCAGCACTAAAGTTAGGCTCCCAGTGCCTTAATCCCCGTGGGTCTTGTCCTGAGCTGTCCCTTGGTCTCGGCTTGAGGGCCTTGCGAGGATCTAGCTGTGATTAGTGTACAAAGCCGCCTGGCTATCCAGCTCTTCAGGTTGCTCCAGGATCCCGACACGTCCACTCTTTTTATAGGCAATAAATGAGGCCGTTGTAGAGGAGTAAAGCAGTACAGCAAGGTGCATGAATACCCTGTGCCAGTGCTTTCTCTCTGCTGGTTCTGTCTGGTGTTACAAGCAGAGTGCCTGGGGATTGCAGCCTTCTACTGAGGAGCAGGGAGGCAATGACAAGGCTGCAGCAGTTGCAGGTTAAATACTATGCAAGAAGCTCAAGAACTGGACTGTCAGTGCTGGAGCAGAAATTTCAGTGCTACCAACGTGCTGGATAATGTTTTTCCTGTTAGCATGATAGCTTTCTYTACAAGTACTGAGATTTTGAATATTTCAGCTCATAAGGTGATTTAAATACAGGCAGCCAAGGCTAGAAATTTCTTCTTGAATTCAGCCATAGCAGCAGTACTGAATATTGAATGAGATGCATTTCCCATAAAAGACTTGATGTGGAGCAGCATTATACCAGCAGTACTGGGAAAAGGAAACTAGGACAATGTGAGAAGATGCTTGGCAGGGGAGAGGGAAGGGTTAGTGGCTCATGGCAGAGGAATGTTATTTCACAAAATATGCACACCTCATGGATAAATAACTTCTGCTTCACTCTCCTGTTAGACCAATAGAATGAGTCATCAGGCAATAGAACAGCCTTTCTGTGTTATTTAGACTTTGAAATGTCCGCTTGGATAAAAGTAAAACATGCTTTTTCTCTTCAACAGGAAAGAGAGTACAAGAATGGATCTCTGTCATCTTATGCTTCTCTCTGATCTGTTTCAATTTTTACAATCTTCTCTTCTACTTGCGACTGGAACACACGCCCTCTGTTATTGTTGGGATATGTAAGTAGAAACGCTTGCTGCAGTGAACAAGGCAAGGCTGTCTGTTGTAATGCTGGAAACAAATGTGATATTTTACACTTGCTTTATTGCTAGAAAGGGAGAGGGACGTTTGTGCATAGGCAGTGGTGGCATCTCTTAGACGGTATCTGCAGATTGCTACTAGTTTGTGTTTCATATCAGTGACTTCTAAAGAACTTTGCCTGTGAGATTCCTGACTTGTAGAGAAGTAGCTGCAAGCTGTTTAATTGTGGTATAAAAACTCCACCTCACAGTGTAGCTGTTGCAAGCATAAGGACTATTCAGGGAGAAAATAGCTGTCAGAATGTTAGAGCTGGAGGGGAGGAAACACGAGAACTTTTTAGAAAATAAACTCTTCTATAGGAGATATCTTGGACACCATGTTGGCTAGGATTTCTGGGGACTGTTAATTTAAAGTGAATACTGTGGAATCAGTATTGTACTTCCATGTCAGAGTGTGAGATTTGACCTTTACCCTAAGCAGTGACTTTTTCCTCTAAGATGGTAAGAGAAGTTTCAGTTTCCTTGTGATAATAAGTGTGACTTCTGATCTATTAGGATTCTGTTCGATCAGAARCCTAGGAAAGCAAGCTCAGCCTGGCATCCATGTCTCAGTGGTGGAGAGGTATTGAAGCTGGCTGGGTCTTGCCTAAATTTAAGTATAACCCAAGTCTCAAGTGCTTCTTGCTGTCAGCAGAGGGTCTGTCTTGTGTGTTATGATCATTKCTGTTCATTGATTCTTGGATGGCAGATAGCTCCATGAGTGCTTTTATTTTGTCTTGGAGTTTAGGATCCAATTTGATTCCTAATTTGGTTCCTTCAGGGATGCAGATAATTGATATAAGCAATTTCCTCCTTCCTGTGCATCACTTAGGAGTGGAGGAATAGAAGGAAATTATTTTAATTCAGGTATGGACTTTAATTATGAAGAATGCAGTATTGTTTTTTATGTCTTATTGAAGTGTTTTTTAAATCTATTGGCCCAGTCCATTTGCTTTTGGTTTTAGTGACTTGAACACCAAGTATTCAAGACACTTGTAGGAAGAAGTAGGAATTTGATAGTGTTGCTTTGCAAAAGGATTTTTAAAACATTAAGTGGCAGCAGCCTTCTCCAGATCATAAGATATGTTCTTGCATGAAATTAACAGGCAAGTTTTTTTCTTCACAAAACAAAAATGGCTGCTAAAAGGGAGTCCACAGTATTCATTGCATCATTCTCAGTCTAAACCTGTTCAAAGCTTGAATGTTGCCTGAGAGTCAGAGAGAAAAAGTTTGTGTTATACGGACTTTGTATTAATAGTGCAGTAATAAAATGCTGCTACCTAGAAACTTTCCTGAGAACAGGCAGAAGAGAGGGCAGGAGAATGAATAGACTTGGCTGAAGCAGGTGGGTTCCAGTAGTCAGCTTGGCCTGGGTAACTTGGGCTGTTATGGGCAGTGAACATTGTTATTGGTAGCTGGAATATCACCCTCCAGATGAGAATGTTCCTGTGGCAGAATTCCTGTCTGTTAGATAACTCTTCTAGGCAGCTGTCTGTGTGTACGTGCGTGCACTTTTGTCTAATACTGAAAAGCGTCAGAGATCTCCTGAAAAATGTGAGGGTAACTAAGCTGTGGGCAAGGCTCTTACACACACGTGGACAGTATACGTAGTGCATGGAGGGAACATGGGAAAAGTATAGGGGACTAATTAAAAAAAAAAAAAAAAAAAGATGGAAGAATGCTAGCTCTGCAGTGCAGAACTTTCCTAATTTCCTGGTGAAATTCTAGCATGGAATGAGGCAGGGAAGAAGATGGCAACTAAGCATTTTAATAATTTTCTAGTATGCTTGCAACATTTGTTGGAAAGCAATGCTAACTGCTGGTTGTGGGTGTGTATAGATGTGTGGTTTTATATGAAATGCCTTAATGAAAGGAGATAATTCTGACACTGGGTAGGATGGCTACAGGTGCTCAGCTTCTGTGTTTTGTTGCAAAAGTAGTCTTTATAAGCTCAGTGCGATTTACATGTTTGAAGAGAAAACAGTACTTGTTCATAATTATGGCGCATAGTACTAATTGTACACAACCAGGATATTCAGATAGCAATACCTAATAGGGGCAATGAGTCCATGTTAAGGATGAGAAGTAGTAGCCCCTCATGGCTTGTCCTTCACTTGGACACTAAGTCAGCAAAGTCTGAGCAGTCATGTCTTCCCACCATGAGTTGCTGCAGTTTCACTTGCTGAAATTAGAGTCTTTGCCTCTAAGCTGCTGAGATAGAGGTATTGAGAGGCATAGAGGAGAAAATGCCATTGGAACAATGCCATGGTGATAAGGAGRGATGTGGGAGAGAATCAATTCTGATGATTAACCTGTAGCAGGATCTCTTTGCAACTGTCTTTCATCTCAAAGTTAATATTGATAAAAGCTGAAGTCCTCTGTTTTTCTGGTTACCAACTTAACTGATAAAGCAGCCAATTTGCTGATAATGTTATTTAAGTAGTAGTGAATGATTAAAGTAGTAGAATCTAGATTCTGGGTAAATAAAGAAGTGTAGAAATAACTGATAACACGTATAAAAATGAGTGCAATAAAGTATTGAGTGCTTCTTACCATCCTGTTTTGCTGTCTTCAATACATCATATCCCCAGATAAACTGGATGGTGCCAGATTCCTATCATGCAGCGATGATTAGCTTTCTACAACTCCTCTGCCTAACTGTCCTGCTTCCTAAATGCAATACAACTAGGAAGACTGGATATTGAGTAATGGACAGCATTGGATGTGTACCCCCAAAAAACCACCTGGTGCTTAAGTTACAATATTGACCCTTGTGTTGAAATTGGAAGATAAGCCCTCTGCTGTTGAGCTGTCTTTTTATGAAGTTAGTGTCAAGTCTTTGTCTTTAGAAATTACAGACATTTGAGAAATTTGAAAGTGAGGAGTGATTTGGTCTTGCATATGTTGTCCTGGGTCAGTTTAAGATGGTCTCTGTGCTCCCTTATGTAAATGTTTTTTTTTTTCTGTCAAGGAATAGAGACAATTTTGAACCTTTATAACATTGTTTCACCTTGCTTAGACCCTGTCTATGTAACTGAAGACTGCATTACTGTCCTTCTCTCTCAACACCTTTAAAGGCGTGTGTAGCTGTGGGTTGAGTTATATTGTAAATGTATTACCCTGGCAATACTTGGGAGCTGGGACTTCCCTTGTTTCTGTGCTGACTCTAGTTGTGCCTTAGTCTCAGTCTTTCCTGCAATTAGGAGCTATGAGAACCATTCTTCTTATGCCTTCTTTAAGGCTCCTTGGTGGTGTATAGTGTATTATTCAATAAACATGAGAGGTGTGTATGTGTGTGTATATATACATGTATATGTATATAGGTGGGATATTACTAGCATCTAGGTAAAAGGTTTGGTAAGTTGCAACGTGGATTATCGTTTTCTTCCCTTTGCATTTTTCCTTCCCTTGGCATTTCTGTAAAGTTTTAATGCCTTTTTTTCCAAATTAACTGACTTTTTTTCTCTGTTTTCATCTGCAGCCAGGTTGTGTTCTCAGTAGATACTATTTTAAAAATGTTTAAGTTTGTGTTCTATCTTGTTTGTATGCCTAAAACCCACCACATGTATGCTGCTATCTTTAGGCAGGTAGGTTTGAAAAACACAAGATAAGTTTAATCACTGCTGAAAAGAAAGATAAGGAAATATTTTTTTCAATCCTCTTTGAAGCAGAGATGTCTAATTATTACTGGTGCTGTGAACTGAGGGAGTGTGCGGAAAGAAATTGCTTGGTGTAGTTTAAAAATAGCACCTTGTTCTGATCAAGGCCCCAGACCTTCTGTCTGAGGCTGAGCAGCTCTGCAGAGCAGGGCTACGCCTTGGCTAGCTGTACTGCAGAGCCAAATGCTGAGCGTGTAAAGTGTGTGATGTTGAGGTGCCAGCCGTGGCACACGCTAAACACACTCTGGAAAGCACAGCTACCGTTGAAATGGRCTGCTACGCGTGCACAGCGGCTGCTTCAAAAATCCGATTGCCTTACAGCAAAAGGGCAGAGTCTGCTTGCATGTCTGTAGCGACCCCATTTCATTTTGGATTAAGTTTGTACACTGAAATGACTTTCTGCTTGAAAATTTGATTTAAAGTTTCTGGAAATTACATCAGAGAAAGCTTTAACAGGTGAAAAATCTCATTTGTTTAAGTTTTAGCCAATCAAGTCTTTCTCATCTGCAGTCTCATCCCATCAGAAATAACTGTTGGTTACCTGGTAACTGTCAGTAATTAGGTGTTTTCCATCCTAAACTGTACCATATGTGGATGCAGAGTCTCCACAAATTGCTATGATTAAAGAGCGAGAACATCAATTATTTGTTTTTCTTGCACTGATTCTATTGCAATAATACAATTATATTATTTATATGTTACCTTTTACTGTTAATTCATTTAAAAGAGGGAGAACTGATGTTAAAATGGGAGCTCTATTTCTTCCCCACTCCCAAGATACTCTTGCTTGTTGGCCTTGAGAGGGGAATTGTGGAGCATCACTACTGTCCTGCACTGGTGATTTTGACACTCGTTATTTGGCCTTCATCAAACTTGGATTAGGAGACAAACTTCAGGCTCGTGGGCTGAGGGCTGTTCTGCACAGGATGGCTGAAGGCTGAGCCACCTCCCTGCTTGGTGCTGCTTGCCCGTGACACGGTGGGAAGCTGGTGACATGAGGGAAGCTGGTGACACAGTGGGAAGCTGGTGACACAGCCCTGTCCACGCTCTCCTCCCTGGCTATTTGTGTGCACGTTGCATTCTCCTCCCTGGCTATTTGTGTGCACGGTGAACCTGCCACTCCTCCTTATCTTGGTGACAGGTACTCAGTGACAAAGAAAGCTCTATTTGCTTGCTGTGTTGTCCGAGGCTGTCTTAAAGTTGCAGGGAACTTTGAGTAGAGAATTTAGGAAGTGCAGGTCTCGGTGGTCCTGATTCACACAAAATAGTGCCTCTTTCATTGAACCCCCCTCTAAAAATATCGTGCTGAAGTCTTGCCCTTGTGAGGCAGCAAGTTGCAGTGAACGCTGAGAGYGATCAGCTTGAGCAGACTAGCGTGGACCTTGAACAAAAGCAACATTCTGGCTGCTTCTGCCCTAAGCCAGGCAAGTGTTTGGGTATTAAGGTCTCCTCTGGGTGCAAACTTGTGTGCAGAAAGTCATCTGGTTCTGCTGAGAGCTCAGCTGACCCTGCTTGATTCCTGGGAGTATTTTACATGCATGAAGCCAGAGGATTAGTTTGCTTAGTCACAGTGGTAAAAGGATTGGATTTTTTTCAACTCTTGATTTTTCTTTTAGGATCCTTTGTCCTTTTTCTACAATTTCACATTCTCACAAATGCTCCATCAAACAAAAAAATAATAGGATGGTTTGCTCTGCACTAACAGATTAAGACTAAAGAATTTAAAATTTGGCCATTCCTATCACTGAGTTTATGGGACGGCTTCTGACTTGAAGGCCCTTATTGAGGCCTCCATCACGGTTACCAGGGAGGCAAGGGATGTGTCTGTGCTGTAGACGAGCTTGCAGGGCAGCGCTGGATTCTACCGGCTTCCTTGCGTGCGTGARGTTGTCGAGGGAAGGCAAAGACAGGGCTTCTGCACCTGGCCATTCTTGCAAAACAGACTCGGAAAGCATGGTGTGATCACTGGGTGAAAGTGCTATTGTATARCAACATATTAGGGAGTTGATAGTCATTTTCTATCTTGGACTCTGGCAAATACTGTCTTCCGTTGAAAGGCTTGACTCTAAGAAAGATGCTTACAGGCAAAAGGGAGTAAATTTGCCATACTGCTGCTCCCAGGTTACACAGGTATAGTCTGTATTCAGCAAATTCTTTCCATTTTCATTGATTGTCACCTATTTCAGTAATTTCTATTGCTATGTAAGCTGTATCTAAAATGATCTTTTTAGCTGTATCTAAAATGATCTTTTTTTATTCACCTTTTGCCTGAGGCTGAGGCTTAGGCTGTTTTTTAGCAGTCTCTGGAGCATGTTTATTAGAGACACGGCCTATTTGAAAATCTAGCCATAATATAATAATAAAACTATATGGTTTTATATTACAGAATATAACCTTTCTTTTGTTTCATAGTTGAGCTGTGTTCTGCTTACCTGCACTGTTAGCTCCAGTTTTGTCTGACTGTTTTTTGGTTTGGCATGGGCAAAATGATCAACTTTTCTTTCTAAGCTATAACATTTTATACTTCCTGAAATGCTCAGGGGTCATTTTCGTAGCGTTGTGACTTGCCATAGTACCCAGCCCTCCCCTTCTGGGGTACAGTGGCAGCTGCACTGCAGTAAATGCAGTAAACTCACCAGATGTGGAATGCAGATGACCAAGGCCTTTTAATTTTGAGTACGTGTGTAATATATAGCATACTTTAGCATATTAATTTTAATAGAAAATTAAAAAATCTGTCTTGACATGGAATTAACTTCCTCCTTTGACTATTCTACTTTAAATTTCAACAAGTTCATATAGTCACTGATTAAATAACTATTCTCCTCTACGATATTTCATTTGATAGTAAATAATAATACATTTATGTTTGTTGCCCCCCTCTCCAATCCAGCCCAAAATTCTATAACTGAAACTTTGTAGTAAAACTGAAGCTCAATCTGTTATGCAGTGAGGTTTCCGTGTTAGATTTTGAGAGGTAACTATGCAGAGTCAGTCTCATGCTTAGCAGTACTAAACCTCAGTGAAAACAACTTTTTTTTTTTTTTCAGTCATGCAAAATACCTTTATCTGATGAACAGCTTCAGTCTGAAATGTTCAGCTCTCATTTGGCTTCTTTCATCTCATGCTTGAGTGCAGTCAAGTAGCAGGAAGTGGTTYGTGACTTGCCCAGAAGAAAGCTCCTATGTTAAGGTTGAAAGTTATAAACTCCTAATTTTGTACTTGGTGAGGAAGAGGTGGAGTGAGGGCTTTTCTGCCACACTAACCCCTCCAATGCTTTCTAGCTTATGAAGGGACCACAAGCAGTAGCAAAACTCTCTTGTGCCAGTTATGTGACTCGATGGCCTCAGCAAGGGTTGTCATCCTGCAGCAACTGTCCTAAGGATCCCCAAAGGTACCTGTGAAGTATCACAAATAAGGGATGACTGGAAAAGTAGAGCTCTCCTGTCAGCTACAGGTCTGCCACCTCTAAATCCCTGTTAAAACAGCAGCATAGAAATGGTATTTGTGTTTATCCTTTTGGACTTCAGTCATGTGCTCACTTTAAAATGTCTGCAACTGAGCAGACTCCATTTGTTTGCCTTTGGTCTCTCTGTAAGCTGGACGTATTTCTTCTTCTGATTCAGCAGTATCTGAAAACAGAAACACAGGAATAAAAATCTGTTAAGCATGTTTTGCAGATTTTGCAGATGCTTTTTAGTTGAAATTTCTTTCCCCTCCTCCCCCTGCATTTGCCATATGCTCACTTCYTCCTCGATTATAAACTATTGACTCCTGTGTTTCTGTCTTACACCTCAGCAGGTTGCAYTGAAGAAACTGAGGGTATAGAACAGTATTTCTCTAACGCTTTCCTGGTTTGGCTTCTCTTYAGCTTGTGAATCCACTATTTACAGTTCACACAGGAATACTGAGGTTGTCCTGCCTTCTCTGACTCTGGTTGACTCGTAATTAAATGTGGTTTGACAGCCTTGAACACACCTTCCTGACCTTGATGACAGGACGTTAAGATCTGCACCATCCCAGAGAAGTAACTGAACTGAAAACCAAGTGCCTCGGTTTTCCCATTTCAAACACAGTGCAAGGTGTAGGAGAATATTGAGAGTAGTTCTGTGGCGCCTGCCACGCTTTTGGGCGTGCAGATGGGATGCCGAGTGCTCCAGTGCCTCCTGCGTATCCCCCGYGCTGCCGTGTGAGCCCTCGCTACGGCTCCTGGTTCGTGGCCGCTGCAGGGCCGGCAGCGGGTTGGCTCTGCTGCCGGAACGGGGCTTCCTGCCCGCGGCATCTCGAACGTCCTCAGCGTAAAGCACAGCCTCAGGCACCACTCGCACTCTTCTTAGCTTGCAATACAAGTTGACATGAAAGTAGCACGTGAAACATCTGGGAGCTGTGAGCGTTTTTCTCTTTTATTCTTTGTGCTGTTATTTCAGATATTCCTGTTCTAATAATGCAATATGTATGCTGGAGGTGATACAAAAACTGGTTAATAGGAGGGTGTGACCTCAGCAAGAATGATGTTTGCGCTGCTGTGAAGTGAAGATTTGTTTAGGTGCCTTTCCTAGCGCCGGGCTGTTTGCTCTCTCACCTCTTTAGGGCAACTCCAGAAGTTTCTCTCTGTACCTGTAGTTTGCATGTGTGCCCTGAAACGAAAGAGGCCCACGTTGCTTGCACAAACAAGTTCACTCGCTGCTTATAAAATGTGACTTGTCTTCAGCACAGTAAAGCCAAAAGAAGTAATCAAAAGTGTGGCTGCCTACTTCTAAGCAATACATAAAGCTTAAAGAGTCTAATACTGTATGTAAGACTTTATTCTAATTAGGGGATGGATTTGGGAGTTGGGATTGACTTTTATATCCTGAAAGTATTGTAGGATAAAAGGTGCCGTAGCTAATATCGACTTTTTTTTCTCCTCATCTTTCTGAAGACAAAGGGAGGAAGGAATGTAGAAGTAAGGGATTAGCTAAGCAAAAAGTACCCATGAGAAGACAATCTAAAATATGTTATGCTACCTACGTTGTAGGTAGTTGCAGTGCCATGAAGAGGAATAGCACTTGTTCAGTATTAACAAAACAACTTGGTCCTCTTTGGTGTTCCAGAAGATATGAGGTCGTAACAACCCTGCTAATGTTAATAGAATTTTGCTAAACTGGGCCCTGCAGGCAGCTGACCTGGGCATTGACAGGAGTAGGAAGGTTGACACATCAGCCAAAGTCCAGGTCATGAGCAGGGTAAATAACAGCAATAGCATTTGTGGGGAAGATTCACTGTCTTGTTTCCTGCTACCTCTTGGATTTTGTGGTTGTATGAGTAGAGAGCAAGTAACCAAATGCCTTGGAGCCCAAGTAAGATGAACAATTTTAACAACAATTTTAACTTTTGGTTTGGATTTTAAGTGAGAAGGAGCCGTTTTGCCTGACTTCCTRGCAGGCAGAGATCTGTGCTTGAAGAAAGTGTTCAGACAGGTGGAGAAAGGAATGCTGTTGGTGCAGGAGAGATCCAGGTAGCCAAAGAAAAGCTGGGGTTCTGCTAGCATGGAGAGCTGGTGAGGCAGTGAAAGCAAAATGAATTTCCTGCATCACTTCTGGTTTTGTAGCTCCCTGCTGTTTCTGGTGCAAAGACTGTGTGCTACAATGGGCTACTTCTGTAAACAACCTGCTTGTGTAAACAGCAGCCAGGGAAACTAAAGAACTGTGTTCCAGTCACCCTGGCCTGACTCTGTGACTAGTTCTTTGGCTTACATGGCTTCCTGTGGGCACTTAACAAGCTTCTCGGAAGGCCGAGCTACGGGACGTGCCAGTAGTAGTGACTGCGTCTTAGGCACCGCGCACCAATAGCAGGAGGGATTGCRGCCGAGCTGCTCCGAGACGTGCGCTTTGTACACGGCCTCTATTGCTGTGACTCATTCACAGCAGTCTGCAAGGTCGGTGTAAAATGTTGTCGTTGGCAAGAAGTTTGCGTATGATTTGAAGGGAGTAGCACTGAAACGGGATCATACTAATTTCCAGGTATACCGTGTTTGCCTGGTAGTAGCTATTTAGAAATCTGGGTCGTGGTTCTGCTGCTCTGTTTCAAACAGAGTTGTATCTCTAAGAAAGAAGTAAACAGGCAAACTTGTATGACAAATTGAAAATGTGAATCTTGTTATATATCTAACTGTCTGTCTCTTTCCATTCAAGTTGCAGGAGTCATTACAGCTGACTTTCTATCAGGATTATTTCACTGGGGAGCTGACACCTGGGGATCTGTGGAGTTACCCATAGTTGGAAAGGTTTGAGTTTCTTATCCTTAAATACCAAAAACTTTTAAAATATTTCTTTGAAACTCTTCAAGTATTATAACACTTGTATGCTTGTATCCAGGCTCTATTGGACAGGGTGGAGAAGCTGTTCTTTTTTCCTTTTAACTCTTACAAATGTGACTACTTCTTCTTCTTCTGCCCCCTTCCACTTTAACCCCTGATACCCTTCTCTGCTAAASAGCACAACAAAATGTTGGTTGAATGCACTGAACATTGTGTTTAYGCTTGGTCTAGATGACATGTACAGGATGACACCATCTTATTTTATCACCCTGATTAGGGATTATACACAGTTTTGCAATATCACTGTTCCCAGACAGCAGGAATGGCCTATGATGGCACAAGTGTGGAAACCTGGCTAGATTTCTACAGTACTTCCAAAAGGTCAATAAATGCAGAGATGGGCAGAATTTAGATGCTGTCCTGCTTCACGTCAGACACCTTATTTCTGTAGATAAATTCTCTGAAAGCTGCCTTGAGAACCTGGGTGAGCTCTAGTAAGAAACTTCTCCAGATCTTTGTGCTTTTGGCACCTGCACAGTAAATGCAGTGGTACTAGAGTGACATCGGTGAAGACTTAGATCTCCCATCTGTAGCTGCAAGTGCCAGAGGCATGGAAGAAAGATCTGTAATTCCTATAAAAAATGAACATCTGTTTTTTAAAGTAGATTTCTTCATAGGTACTATTAATTACTCCTCATTACAGTATTAAGAGACTTTTTATTTTGTAAAAGAGTATATATGGATTATTCTCCATAATTAAACAAGAATATATGATCCAGGACTGCAAACTTAAGACTTYTTTTTATTTACCTCCAATAGATTTATTAGTCCTTGAATCCCAGTATCTGTCAGAGCATAGTTCAAAAAAAACCCAAAAAACCCCACTAAATAAACAAAAGAGTTCAGACCGATCCAAACCCTTTTGCATAGACTGTACGTGATGTATGTGTTCAAAGTAAGTAAGTGTTCTTGTTTTACTGTCCCTGTTCTACTTGCTGTATTTCACATCCTTTCTCTGCAATTGTATATGGAGATGCCACTTCTATTCCTAGAGGAGAGTGTTTGTGTATTCTATTTTACTTGCATTGGCTTGTGCCATTTAACTTTCATCCTGTCTACTAATGCAGTCGTTTATAGCCCATACAAAGTGTTGGACTTGGTTGTTTCTGTTTCTTAGCAAGTGGCTTCTGTGAGAAATTAGTGCCTCTTTATTACTGAGATCTAAAAACTGAACGCTCTAAGTGAATGTTAATAAGAATAAAACTGAAAGGCAATTYAAAACTGTATTTGAAATCAAGATTTTGCTTTGCAAATGTAAATCAAATTATTTCAAATGTTACTGCAAAAATTTTGAACCCTGTTTCTTTGGTAGTAAGGAAGTCTCTCAAATGCAATCATCAGATTTAAGCGTAATACTCTTTTGATTGTTCTTGATTCATGATGTGTTTTGTTTTTTAATCTTGTTCTCTCAGGCTTTCATCAGACCATTTAGAGAACATCATATTGACCCCACAGCAATTACCAGACATGATTTCATAGAGACAAATGGAGACAACTGCTTTATGACATTAGTCCCGTTGGCAAATATGGCATACAAATTTGTTTCTTTTTCCCCAGGTAAGCTGTACTCATTGCTAATGTGGATGCAGAGGTTTTGTTGATGTTCGGATGAACGTTTGTCTTTGTGAGGATGGAAGAAATTAGTGAATGTGAATGACTAGGATGTGAACGGCGAATGGAAGCAGAACGGAATCCCTTTCCTGGAGGAGGGAGGGTATTGTTCTTGCTCATTGTTTCTTGATGTAGTTGTTGTAAATGGGTATGGGGTTTTTCTCTAGCCCATCAGTGAATCTGTGACTGAGGAGTCTTTAAGGAAGCATTAGAAGTTACAGTAATTATTCTTGTTTTTTATAGGCTTTCTGGGATTAGACAGTGGGTATATAGTGAAATTTGTGGTTCTAAASTACCTAAAATTGCTTTATCTATGTGCAGAAATACTTAACTAGAAGTACAAGAATTTAAGGATKAATTTAATTTTATAGACAGTAAATCAAGATGTTAAGTTCCTTTTTATGCTAATTTGACAGACTTCAGCACTTGCCAGTCTGTCTTGTGACATTCTGAAATCGTTTATGACTCACTGGCTCTTGTGACACTCTTGACAAAACCACTTGGTTGATACTTTTACTAGTTCCAGCAGTACTACCCTGGGCACTAAGCTGGGCAAAAAAGCAACATTTTCTTAGTAGAAAGATACCTTTTCGTAAGCTATATATTTTAAACTACAATTTTTGTTTTACAGAGGCATTATATGAAACATATCCTTGGGAGT
Source organism: Eudromia elegans (assembly GCA_003342815.1). Classification (NCBI taxonomy): domain Eukaryota; kingdom Metazoa; phylum Chordata; class Aves; order Tinamiformes; family Tinamidae; genus Eudromia; species Eudromia elegans. The sequence goes on along the minus strand of PTEX01000028.1, from coordinate 947,752 downwards.
GTTACRTCTTTGCCCTGATCATCTTCATAACCATGACAAACCAGATTCAYAAGTGGTCGCACACGTACTTCGGTCTTCCTCGTTGGGTCGTCTTTCTACAGGACTGGCATGTTATCCTGCCACGGAAACACCACAGGATCCACCATGTGTCTCCACATGAGACATATTTCTGCATTACAACTGGTAATGTGTTCTGGTTCATCCTGCAAACTCTTTTTACTAGTCTGTAGTGGAGTTGATCCAGCAAGATGCACTTTGGTGACAGYCTATAAAATAAAGAAAATGTGACGTGGCAAAACTGCTTAGTTTCATAAGAGCTCATGTGGCTTTAGCTATTACTATTGCATAGAAAAGAAATACAAATTATTATTCTTTATTTTAAAAAGAAATGTACATTAAGCTTTTAGAAAGAAAGTGAAGTGAAGGTTCATGATGGGCTGAAAGGTGACTTGCACTCTGATAAGCTTAGTCAGCATTGCTGAGATACGAGTGCATGACACATTGGGAATCTCATGCTTCTATCAGCGGAGAGCATCATATCATTTGCAAGTGTGTCTTACCTCAAATGCTGTTATCCAAAGAAAAGCTTCTTGATTTAAGCATGCATTCATTCTGATGYGAGCCAGAGGAGAGAACAAACTATCGAGAAACTTGTCTTGGATTTAGGGTGATCTTATGTCTGTACTCAGTTTGATGTTTGCTATAAGTGTAGATATATTCAAACACCACTCCAGTTTCTCTGAAAAAACATGTGAATATACGAAGTGCTTCTGCAACCCTAACACTTTTTCAGCTAGGACAGAAGCAAGAGAAAAACAGAAATGTGCACTGTTTAAAATGGGCTTTTATTTTGTAAATTATGACTGGTTACTGTAATGTGCCTTGCGCTTAATCACTGCCAAGTACAGTTACCCTAAGAGCAAGACTGCCAAGTCCAGAGAGTGTACTTGGTTTCAGAGCTAATCTCTGCTCCAGAGAGCTGCATCATTGCCAAGGAAGTGTCAGATAACACCGTCCTGGCATTTCCAGTGCTACAGCTTTCAGACTGATTACCATTTTTAGATACCAAGAGAAGCCCATTTTCTGAGCGAGCTACTTGTGTTAAGGAGAACTGTATGGGATGCATTGGTTTTCATACAATTCATACAATTATTGCAGTATTTAAAACAGAGACATAAAGTTACTATGCAATATCTTATGACCTGGTAGTTTTGTGCAGTGGCCAGTATTTTTAGCTAGAATTCTCTGCCTCTGAAAACTCTTCTTACATTTACCTTGTGTTTTAAATAGTGATATTAAATAAGCATTGCAAGATATTAAATTTTGGATGACATAACTTAAACTAATCTTTTTCCTTTTTTTTATTTTTTTTTTTTATTTCCTCTTTACAATCACTCAGGTTGGCTGAACTATCCACTAGAGAAGATAGGATTCTGGAGGTGTTTGGAGAACATCATCCAAGGAGTTACTGGGGAGAAACCAAGAGCAGATGACATGAAATGGGCTCAGAAAATTAAATAACTTTTGCCAGCCTTCTGCAATCCTCATCTTTGTTGCCAATGTTTTTTTTTAAAAGAGAAAGCCATCAGCCAAATTCAAGACTTRCAAAGATATAACAGACTCTAAAGCACAAACTAAAAAGTGCTAACACAGACTGTAATTAAAGAACTAATTCTTAAAACAATACTTGAAGATGATTACTGAGCACCTTTTGTTTAGCCATGTCTGCTTACATCTTAGAAAATACTTCATCGCGGTGTCTTGTAAACGCTATCAGGCAAGCCAGAAGGCAGGACAGTCACTCCATTGATACATGGTGGCATAGTAAACATGTGTTGTATCAACATTATTTAACACTTCAAAAATAGCTTGTTGCCTAAAACCTACAGGGGGAATGGTGACGAGAGTTTGTCACTCTGTGGTTGAGTCCAAATGCACTGCATGAAAACAGTGTGTCAGAGCAACGGAAGCCCACAAAATCATCACTGTTCAATGCACTTAGTGGTTGGTAAGCATACAGTTCCATCTTCACTATCATGTTAAATAATCTAGCTGATGTAATGTGGAAGAGACTTTGAGAATCCCACTCCACCAGTGGGCCACAAGTCCTTAAGTGTCTTCAGTTTCCCTTGAACTAAAATTGTTCTGCTGTCCACATAGAATTGAGCAAACCATTTCTGCATAAGCYTTCAATGGTACCTTAACAGGTCTCAAAGGRGAGGGAGGGCACACTGCTGAACGAYGCAGGCTGGTGTTGGTTCCTGTGGAGCGCTCACTGATGAGAGYCTTCTATTAAGTGTTTCCTACCCAATAATAAGTGTTTAAAATAGTTCTAGCATTGGGCATATTGCAAATAGCTGTATTCAGGAGCTCAAGGTATCAAACTTGTAATGTTAGAAGGGAAATGTCAATTTTTTAAGGTGCTTGCTTGTTTCTGTAAATAATATAAAGCCTTAATCTCTTCTTGTGTAATGGAATAATATTTTAATGTGATGTTTGAATGTATATAATATTTATAACAAAACAGTTGGATAATACTAATCATGTTTGTTAAGTCTTGTTGCTCTTCTTCATTCATGTGTTCTTTTCAACAACAGTGGTCTGATCAAATGCAAAAATTTGATTGCCTAGCTGCTAAGTACTTGACATTATTCCAGCTGTCTGAAACACTCTGCAGCTTGTTGATTGCTTCAACCTAAACAAGAGTTAATTATTTTTCAGGTTTGTAAGAGCTTGATGCTGCATTACACAGGACTTCACTACCTTTCCAGAAGTGCAACTCATACTGCATTAGATACCAGGGCTTAACTGCTGGACTGGGGAAAATGTCTTCCCTTAATGTATCCTTAAGTGTCCGTATCTAACAGGCACTTCATTGAGTGAACATGYTCCAGGCCTTGTTTGAGCATTTCTCCTAAATGAAAGCGTATTCAAGGTGAAATCTAAGTGTCCTGTTCCTCCTCAAGTGCAATGGTCTTGCAGTCAAACTGGTCTTGCAGTCCTTTAGTGAATGGTAAGGGGTTTTTAAGGCGTAAGTAAGCCTTGTTTAAACTAACCTCAATCTGAAATTATTGTGCCTCTAAACCTCAACTATGRTGGACCTCATCATCTTAAAGACTTGGAGCTTGGCAGCTCTCCTTCCCTCAGAGCTCCTGGATGTAGAAGTGTCTGAGCTGGTTCTAGGGCTCGAAGTCCCACTTCATATTTTGGTTACCAAGTGTTTAAGGTATTTGAATTAATTCACCTTTGCCATAACACAAAATGTGGCACAGTCAATAKGGGGTTTCCGTGTACTCTGGGTGATTAAAAATAGTCATGTTTCTACGGTCCTAAAACACCTTTATTTGAAACTAAGGGGAAGAGGGAGAAAATCCTTTAACGCCAGTGCTGTGGGAGACATAAGGATGACTGTGTGTTAGGGCTGGAGGAGGAGTAGGTGGTCTCCCCTTTCCCCCAAACCCTCCGTGGGAAGTCTTGGCAAAAAGCCGTGCCTGGGAGCACATGGCCCTGGAGAGAGCAGCCACCTCCTCCCACGCTTAAACACGTACAGAAGGTTGCTGCGAGCTGGCCTGCGCTTGCTTGGGTTTTGCCCATGTCTTGTCCCAGATCTGAACCCTTGAGCACTGTTCATGGCTGAAACGTCTGGCCTAGCAGCTGTGCAAAGCGTTTAAGAAGCGCTGGTGGGGTGGGCACGATCCAGAGCGTGATGCGCTCCGGAGGAGGAATGATGCTCCTCCTGCCTCTGCTCCTCCAGTGCACAGGTATCCTGCACTTCTATGTGGAAAATCCTGCTCAAGAAGCAGCATCTCTTGATGCAAGTGCAAAGAATGGCTATAGTTATTTCTGAGGCTTTTGTGTGGACCTCCATGTAAGTTTATGCCTGCTCCTAGCTTGTATCTCCCATAGCCGTAGTCCTTACYAGTCCTTGCTTGTCTCCCTCCTGTCACTTCCCCTTCCCTCCCCTGCAGCCGAGGTTGTTAATACACCCGGTTCAGARCCTAGGGATGCTCGGGGCTCCCATGCAACACGGCCTTAACCGCTAAGCCCATTAATGGGATGATCCTTACTGAGAAATGCCAAGAGAACAACAGYGGTGCAGAGTATATAGTGGGTGAGGGGAAACACCAGCTCTCACACGCAAAGGGTCTTGTTGAAGATAATTGCTGGTTTGACCCCTGCTCTCTCAGTTGCCTCTTCAGGAGCTTTAGTAGAAATAAATTTGATCTACTCCTCCAGGCTGTGCCTACCTACCTCTTAATCTTGTGTAATTATGAGGAACTGGGACAACGTTTAGTCTTTGGCTGCTGTTTTGCAGGGTTGTAGGCAGATGGAGCGCCCGAGTGGCCACGAAGCCGTCGCTCGCGAGGGATTCCTCGTGTGACACGCGGGTGCCCCGGGCTCCTACGCTGGTACCTGCAGGGTCGGGTGATCCTCTGTCTTCCCCTGGCCCCTCTGAGCTCCCAGGAATACCGCAAAGCTTCCGAGGCCTGAGGGCAGCTTAATGAAGCCTCTCCAGCTGGCTTCTCCTTCAGCTGGTTTCGGGAAACTTTTACCAGTTTAAGTGGGAAAGGCTGCTGTAAAATCAGCTCAGCAGTTCTGGACTGTGGCTATGCGGAGGCTCCTTAATGGATGTAAATCTGGTTTAAGATAAATTTATCCTAAATTGATTAGGAACAGATTAGAGCTAAAGCAGAATAAGCCATTCCTTTTAAACTCAAGAGCGAGGGCCTGTTATTTCACCTTAACTAATCAAATTTAAAAGCCATTTGATTTAAGCCTAAAYCTTTTCCGCAGGAGAAGCAAGATTGGGTCTTCAGAGCAAGCAGAAAGACTTTGTAAAAGTCTCCAGGCCTCTAACTTCTGAGTCCACCCTCCAACTCGCGGGCTCCTGCACACGGGGGCTGTTGCTGCTCTTTGCTCCAGCTCCACTGTGTTTTATGGCTCTGCTTCCCCACAGCCCCTCCGTTCACTGCGCTGTGCGGGGACAGCAGCACCCTGCTCCCAGGGACGAGGGGCAGCTCCTGCGTGAATCCCCATGGGAGTGGGATGTGAATCCCCATAGGAGCGGGACGGGGCCACTCGCTGAGCTCTMGTGCCACCTAGCTGCGCGGGCGGGCCCGTCACACCCAGCCCCATGAGCGATCCTGTTCCAAAGGAGCTTCAAAGAGACGACGAGGACGCCTTGGCTCGTGGTGAGAAGAAAAGCCAAGCTCACTGAAGTTGCCCTAAGCAGGTAAAGGGCCTGGCTCAGCACCACGCACCTCAAAGCATTTTGCTTTGTAATACCTTTGCAAATTCTCTTCTCAGGCCTTGGGGCMGAGGTTTGGGGATATGTGTTGCAACACAAAGCAGAACTCCTCCTCCTGCAGATTTTTTATTTTCTTCTTCCGAAAGCATTGATAGGAAAGTGCCGCAGAGATACAACCCAGCAGTTTAAGCAAATAATCCTGATTTTCCTTTGTATCTTCTGGCCTGCCCACGTTCATATCTGCTGCTGTAGGCCCGAGAACACCCCCTTGCAGCACACRGGACACGAGCACCTCTGTAGCACAGCCAGGAAACCCCCGCCCCRGACCCACACCCTACATCTCCCACCCGCCCGCGCCGCTCTTCCGCCGCGCGCCCGCCATRCACCTAAGAGCTGTGCGCGCCGCCCCGCCCCGCCGCGGCTCCGCCTTGTGGCGCCCGCGCGCAGCTGCGCAGCGGCACTTCCCGCGTTGAGGTGACGTGGGCGGGAGGGAGGCCGGGCCCCGGCGACAGCGGCGCAAGATGGCGGCCACCACGGGTGCGGGTGAGCGCGCGCCGGGGCCGCCGCGGGCCGGCGCCGCCGGGAGCTGCTGCGGGGCGCCAGGGAGCGGGGCTGGGGCCGCGGAGCGCGGCGGGGGCTGCCGGGTGTGGGGGGCGCCGCAGGCAGCGCCGGGCCCTGCGCTGGGGGCGTGCGGGGCTGCGCGGGGCGGCCGCGGCCCTGCGCCCTCCCTGCCGCCCGGCGCCGCACGGAGCCCCGTCCTGCCCCTGCCGCCCGGCGCCGGCCGCGCTGCCTTCCTGTCCGTTTACCTCTTCGCTCGTTTCTTCCGTAGTAGCTTTGCCCGGGTTGCTCTCACCTTCACCAGGACCGAGCTCCCTGTCAGGGTTTTTCACCCTTTAGGGTTGTTGCTCGCTGCTTGCTCTGACGCATTAGGCAGCCCTGTGTGTTTGCCATCACAYGTCTAGACAGAAACGCTGTGCCTCTGCTTCGTGGGTTTTGGTTTTTCCTTTCATCATCCGAACAACTTCTTCAGGTGGAATAAAATAGTTCCACTAATGTCCTGCCARCTCTGCTTTCCTTTTATTATAACTCAGAATGGAGGTGTAAGYGTTGTGTGGCCATGCTTGTGTTTAAATTGCTTTCCTTTAAAGTGGGTGCCTCTTCGGAGGAGCCTTCTGAAGACTCAGGGGCCTTTCTCTTAGGGACAGGTCTCTATCAATTCTCTTACACTTTTAGGAATAGATGTCATAATGCAAATAGTTTGTAATAACCAAGTTCATAAAAACAGGCTTAAAATGTGTGACTGCTCTCTTAAGAATGGTGCATTATGAATTTGTACTTAAAAGCCTCCATGACTCTAAAGTGTTGGAAAACGTGATAAAACGTGCAAAACGTGTAATAGAGTCTTCTCATCCTGTTATGTCATGTTATTCCGGTCACCATATCTTCCCAGTGCCTCCTTCAAGCTGCTGAGTCCTCATTTATTTTGGCTGATGGAGCAAGACAAGCGTTTTTCTTCTTAAGCCAGTGCCGCTTTGTGAATTAATTGTCTGGCTGATCATGGGGGGTATGTGTGGAAGGAGCCCTGGATTGCAGCAGATCCTACTGCGCCACTTTCATTTTGTCCTGAGCAGCCTTAGCTACCAACATTTGTTGTGATAAGCTGGAGCTTCCCGTCATCTGCTCGCCACATTGTGTTCTTGGACTGCTTCCTGCTTCTGCGATTCCGCGTGGCTCCGAGAGCTGCCTGTGTCTCCAGGACAGAGAGCCAGAAGTCATCGGCGCAGGTAGATGGAGGAGGCACCTTGGTCCCTTCCCCTGCAGCGGGGACACCAGCAGCTCCTGCAACATCCCAGGAGCTTTTYAACCACTTATGACACGTTTTGAAAGTCAACGCGTTACTCTTAGAAAGGTGTTGCAGCAGCGCTGARCTTCTGCAGTAAACCCTAAATTCAGCAATGAGGAACCCTCAGACACAAAGCTGTGACTTCAGGTGGTGGGAGAGCTGTAGATCTTGGGCTGTCCGGGCTGCGGTTTGCTGCCTGGTCTTCTTGTGCTAGCAGCTATGGAGGCTTTTCTCCTCCTGAGTAAGAGAACAGCATTGTGTCCAGATGCTGGCGGTGGTGGTGGAGACACTGCAATGCAGTTTGTGTAGTTCCTTCCTGACACTGCACTGAAGGTATTGTCTGACATGAACAAAAAGAGCTCGGAAGTGGCATTATTTTTACCCATTACTCACTGATTCACTGTGGGTCTTTGGGCAAGTGATTTAATATTCTATTAAGCAATTTTAAAACAAATTTTGCTAATAGCTGTTTCATGAAATTTTTAATGTGTTTGGGTTTATTGTAAGGTACTTTGGTACATTTGGTACCTTGTGTTCGGAGAGGTTCAGTAAAGGAGTTCAAAGCAGCCAGAAGGTGGCTGAGCCTCTAATGAAAAGTGTTTGATCTTTAAAGATGATTAAAGACCCRGAGGAAGAAGTGCTGGCAAGTGTTGTCCACATAGGTTAAAAAGGTCATAGGACCGATGCCAGGTAGGCAGGTAAGAAACGTGTAAAAGTAATTGACAGGGAGGACCTTAACCGTGAAGAATGTTCTAATGTGAGTTCTGCCAGCGTGATTTGTATAGAGGAGCATCCTGACACAGTGCTTTTTACTCATTTATCAGGGGAAAAATAAAAAGGAAAGGTTGACTCTAATCATTCTGTTAAGGCTCTTGACAAGAGACAGCAGGGACACCCAGCTGCAGGTGCCCTTCAGTATGGGCTGTGCTCTGGGAGTGCCCAGCCAGCTTGGATAGCAGCGACCATCCGATCTGGATGTGGAGTGGCCCTCGGAGGCATCTCCGCTTTGCCCCACTCCAGCACGTGCTGGGATATCCTGGTCACAAGGGAAGGATACAGTAATTGTAATGGTTCAGAAACTGGACGAGGTGGCTCTGGCGACCCAACTTGGCCCAATTTTCTCCCCATTACAGGATTAATGACCTTGTTTAACCCGCTGCTGTGTTGCAGGTGTGTTGGGTGATCTCCTGCAGGCACATTCAGGCATTGACGCTTACTAGCAGCCTTGAAGAACTGAGCACTCGAATGATTTGTCTGCATTTAGCTTGTTCAGAGGCATGTGGAGAACTTTGGAAGGACAGACCGTGAGCTTAAGGGAGTAATAGTAACATGTGCTTAATTTTGCTCTCATGCTGTCACGTGAAGGAGATGCTGAGAAAGTTCATTTTGGAGCTTCTCTGTGTCTTGTAATGCAAAGAGCCAGGAAAACAAATAATTCAAAACTCTTGTGAGAGTATACTCTGAATATGTTCTTATGTAGTTATATAGCAGAAATGCCTTTCTGACCTAGAGTTTAAGAAGATTCATTAAATGTGTTAATAGAGACATTACAAAATTTGTCAGTATAACTTCTAAGGGATGTTAGGGTCCTTTTTCAGGTCTTAAGGGAGTTTTTCACTATTGCAGGCTAAGATTAAGTAGAGTATTGAGTTATTTGTGCCCAGTGTTTGTCCCGCATTGCCCCTCTGTGCTCAGCACTACCTGTTCCTGCCCCAACGTGCTGCTGTTGGACAGAGATGGAACATGAGGAAACTCTGCCCTCATTGTGRAGCTGAGTCTTTCAAGCTTACCTTAAACTCAGAGAAGCTGCTTGAGCACTCGCTTTTGGGTGGGCAGCATGAATTTTAGGGAACCTAGTGCTAATTTGTGGGTAGAAGAGGCAGTGGGAAGGAGAGCGCCCAACTCTTGCTCGGGAACAATGGTTTCTGTTCGGAATGCGAAGAGGAAGCGACTGKTTTTTTTAGGGAGTAAGATTTAGAGTAAATATATGTCATCCAAGAGACTCGTCTGGGTTCARTGCTTTCCTAGAGCAGATTCAGCTGAGCTGGTGGCATTTTGCCTTTAGGCTGTGAAACCAGAACTCACTTTAACTGTTGCAGCATGCATGGCTGCAGAGCTTTAACCTGGCACCTCAATGGTAAYGCTAGGCAGCCTCTGATATTTTATAGCCATCCCTTTACCAGAAGGGTGTTTAGAGCATTCAAATACAGAACCAGCCTTCTAACTCATGTGCATGAGAAAACACCCTGAGTTTTTTGTGTCCGGTGCTCTGGTTGCTATTTTGGATATGTTGAAATATCTCATTGCCTGTCTGCGTTATGAGAGGAATTGTGAATGCAAAGGCAATGCGAGAAATGTGAAGTTCCTGTTTCCTGGAAGCTTTTGTGACAACAGCTGAAAGCATTTTATTGAACTTTAAATAGTACCTCACTTTAGAAGCTCTGTGCGGTTTTAACAAGGAGTGATTATTATTATTTTTTTATTTCCAAGCAACTATTTAAGGGCAAGCTACCAAAATTTGGACAGTTCTGATGTCTGTAGAGAGATCAGAAGTGTTTTGGAAAAGGTATAATTAAGGCAGAGCTTCACATGTACAGAAGCAAGCAACAGAAAATACTTTAACGTATTCAGATAACGGAGACATCTGAAGTTGTTGATCTTCTCTGGAATTAGAATTGGAAACTGGGAGAACAAAGTTAAATTGGTCTGAAAGCCCAGAATATGATAAATTTCTCCTTAAAAAAAGTAAAGCAACCCTCCATCAAACAGACAGCTCTCTGTGGAGCTTCTAGCTACTGAAGTGCATTTTCTGCATGCTTTTCTTAGATATTCTATATGAGTTTTATGCTTTATTTCTCAAGATAAATGCTTGTACTCCAATTCTATTGCAGAAGGGGAAAAAGTACATGTAATTTTGAGGTTTTTGTGAGCAAGATATGTATTCTGACACTCATGAAAAAGGTTCAGCTGCAGGATCTACCATCAAAACCTATTGTGCAGTGCATTACACTGGGTTTTATTTATGCTGCATTCAACTTGCTACACAGCTTTTAAATCTGGGATTGCTTCCACTGCATAGCAGGAAAAAAAATCAGAAGTATAATCTGTTGGAAAGCATTATTCTCAGTTTGTTTAAAATTATAATCTATTTCATATGAATAAGTGTAAATATAAGATGACCAGAATTGCCACAGACTGGCAAGATAACTTCTAAAGCAGTTGTCAGACACATAGATACACATATGTGTATCTGGAGTTGTGCCTGACGTGAAGTGAATCTAAGTGTTGAAAACTCTTCAGAAATCTGAGCTGRCAGTCAATAATTCTGTCCTTTTCTAGCACAAACATGATTAATGAGACTCTGACCAAAAATAAACCAAACTCCTTCTGTCATAATTCATTGTTTAGTGTCGCAGTCGTGCAAAGCTTTGCTTGGAAGACGGTTTCGTTCCCAAGATGCTGTAATCAGGACAACTCATGGATAACGTTTGAAGTGGCAGGGTTGGTAGGGGAAATTCTGAGCAGCAAAACTAAAGCTCCTGATTCTCTTTGAAGATTTGAGGCTCTATCACCTAAAACCTCCTACTTTCCTATTGGTGGCTGTAAATTCTCTGTCTTGACTATCTGTGAAAGTAGGTCTGCGATTTAGTTTTGTTTTCTAGTTTGCCATTTAAAAAAATTTTTTTTTAAAAAAACTAGAGTCCAGGATTGAAACAAGACTGCAAGTTTACTAACAGATTGATGCAAGTTTTCTAAAAGATTAGTTTTGATAGAGAGTGCAGGCACCCGTTTCACCAAAGGTGTTAGAATGGGGCTCTCCTTGCTTTGCTGGTGTGATCAGTAGTAATTATCTCACTCCCTGTGCTCTGAAATGTTTATACTGTTACTTCTGTGAGTGTTTTTTTGAGGTCAGCCAAGCTCTAAGTGAAGCAGTTATCTGTTTGTTACTGTATTTTTGTATCATAAGTTACAGTTTGAGAGTCTGCTCTGGCCATGCCAAGGGCTATATTAAAATGCATCGTCTGAAGCAGTTTTGAGCACCCRGTCAGTGATGACCTGTCACTTAGCTGAGGTTCGCTCTTGTTGAGCGAAGGCCGCTTAGGAAGGTCAGGGTTTGTTTTGTTCGTGCCTGGAAGTGCCCGTTGCTGCCCGGGGTGTTTGCTGGCCCTGCGGGGAGGTGACACGAGGGACTCGCGCCTGCCTCAGCCGCCAGGACGTCCCGYGAGGGCAGATCCTGCATGTGCCGTGCGGGGTGAAGCCCTTTCCAGGAAGCCTGGCGGACAGCAAACACGGTGYGTGTTTGTTTGGCACCGCAGGGGACACGGATGGTGCTGCTGGGGCAGCTTGGGCCCAGTGGGATGTGGGAAGTGGCCACTGGTGGCTCCCGGATGGGAGCCCACGAGGGTTCTCCAGGCTGCTGGGCTAGGAAGCTGCTCCGTGCTCCATTTAGATGTGAGTCAAGTCCTTCWTGATCCATGGCTCTGTTATTTTAGGTGTTTGAGTGGATTTTGTCTCTGTTGAATCCTTTGGGGATGTGGGGAGGAGGAGGAGAAACGCTGTCATTGAGGAGCCCCTGTGCCAGGGTGGCGTGCCCAGCTTCCACGTTAGCTTTGGAGCCCAATGTRCAGACACAGTGTCTGTAGAGGGCAAGGAGGCTGCTGGATGACTTGGATATGAAGTGATCCAGCATCTTCCATACCAACTATATTATATTGTGAAGAGCTTGGAAAGTCAAATTTAAATGCTTGTTTTTTTCCCCAACTCTCCCTGTAACCAAGGTTCCTGTAGTGCTCTTAGTAAGCAGTTGCTGTAGCGTTAGTAAGTATTTATGTCAGCTTTTCCTGGTGTGAGGAGCTGCTGAATGATATGACTCTCTGCAGACCTCAAACCTGTCTGAGAGCTCTAAAATCCTGTATGAGTGTTTTATGGCTCTGATTCATTCTGAATCAGAGCAGCTGTATCTTGTAAGAGCTCTGAAACAAAGTTGCCTTCTGTTCCTGTGAAGAAGCAAAGACAAGGCTGGCTCTGCTTGGGAAACGTCAGAATTAAGGCTGCCTTTCAGGCTTATTGCACCCCCTCTGAATGTACACATAGTGATGTAAACTTTAATTACGTGATCRCAGGTTTTCCTTCACCCAGTGGACAGAATGCTTGGTGCTCAGTGAAAGCGTGGTCAGCCATAAACCATCCAGCACTGCCACAGTGGTGTTGATTCTTCCTAGATTCTTACCCACAAGTCTCAGTAAGTTATTTTCACAYCACTGACTGATATGAGGTGCTGTTATTAAGTACAGAAAAGCATCACAACCCCCAAAAGAGTGGGTATTTTTTGGTAACCGTGCATATTCGGCTTATTTCTTTTGTAAATGGAGATGGTCTCAGTTTGGATTTCTGATGGCAGCTGCTTAATGTTTTCTTTCTTAATGTGACTTGCCTTGTCTGAGAGATTTTGTTTCCAAGTCAAGGACAGAATCCCCGTCTTTGAAAGGACATTCCCTTGTCCTTGATTGTCCATTTTCCTCCCGTAGTTGCCTGCTTCCTTCACTCCCCGCCAGCAGCYAACGCTGCAGTGCAGACAGCAGCTTCACTCGTTGCACAGACGTGACTCATTCCCACTCAGCAGCTCTCCTGTGCACAGGYTGAAGCAGAAATTGTGAAATAAGTGGTATGTGAATGTGTAACTAAAGATAACATCTTGTTCTTCAGCTCATACTCCGCCTGTTTCTCTTGTCSTCCAGCTCTCTAATCCTCTCTGTTGGTGTTAGACTGCGCTCTTCTCTGCTGCTCCTAGTAGCAGCATGGAGAGCCTTGGGACTGTAATAAACGTGGGGTAGCTCCATCATAATTCAAGTATGATCTGTGAACTTGAGCCTTTATATGCATGGAGTGCCCAAGATGCTTCATATCTTTAAGACTTTACAGAAAAGAGAAATGTTGACGTTTTTCATGCTAGGAAGATGGCGGGGGACCCTAGGAGGCCCTATTTCTTCACTGGTTTGGGGCTGAAGTTGTGACTCAGTTCTCAGTCAGGCTTACGGGGACGGCTGCACCAGTGCTACCTGACTCATTTCCTTGTCTTGCTCGACAGCTATGGAAACAGCACAGTCTTGCTGGTAGTTAACACAGATTTGAGCTGTGCTCGGCAGTCCCCAATTGCTTTGGTTTGCTGTAGCTGCTTCACTTCTGGTGTCTTCTAATGACAGTTTTCTACTTTTAAGTTTCTGTTCATACTGTTACTGCAACTGTGTTACTGAATGATGTGTTTTCCTAGAGTATTCTTGAAATGTGATATCTTACCAAATATCAATATCAAGTATATCAAACTGACCARCAAACTGCTTTCAGTAATAACCTGCCCGTTTTGTTTTGCATCTCTTTGTTTTGTAGTAAATGAAATTTAGGCAACTCTGATTCCACAGTAAAATCAACATTGGCATTAATTTTCTTTAGGCCTATAACATATTTAAGAGGGATTTTAAAGCCATCAGAGTTTCTGATTTTTAACCACTGCTACATTGCACAAAGGCCATTGCCCTCTGCTTCCTACCCTGCTAAAGAGCTACAGCAGTGATTGCTGAAGCTCTCCCGTGGTCTCTTGCTGACATCCTCTACCAGTATCTCGTGAGTGCTAGAAGAGCTTACACCTCCAGACAGCACTTRATACCCTGCAAGGCTGATTTCCCATTCCTTTCCTGCTGCACTAAATAAGTGATGCTGAAAGATGTGAGTTACTATTTTCTGTTGTATTAATCACTGATGATGAGTTAACTTGGTACTGTAGGAAGAAAAAAAATCCAGACCCGAAGCTCAACCTCTTCTGTTGAGTCAGAAGAGAAAGCTCCTCTGTATGACAGGTGAAAATAACTCCATTTCCTGACATATTCTGCTGATGATTTTTTTTTCTTTTGGAAGAGAAAAAAAAAACTTCACAATGGTACTTTGAGGGAGAGGTCGTARTATAGTATGTGTTTATGATTTCTAGCAGCTGGGGAATAGATACCTTGAAAAAGAATAGTTAAGCCCTGTATGGCCTGGATTCTTATGATGGGTTCCTCCTCCAGCACTGCCTTATTTTGTGACCTTGGACATATCATTTAAGCTCTCTAGACCACTGCTTTCCTTTGATATAATGGGGATAAGCAAATTTCTCCCATTTGCTGTGTTTCAAGGATAATGTGCCAACAATTATGAAGACATCAAATTCTTTGATAATGGAGATCATAAGTACAAAAGATACCATTGCTACTGATGAAGCCCACTTAAACTTCAGAGTAAAGTACTAATGTTACAAGACCGCTTTATTTGCTTTCAGTGATATTATTAAAAGCTTTGAGAAGCATGAATCATGTCAAATGCTCGATCATTTTGGAGAATCTTGTACGTTTTCTTATTATAAATCATACAGACAAGTAGTTATTASGGCTCAGTAATAGCATGTTTATCTCTGAAGGGATGGAGAGATTTCCTTTCATTTTACTACATGCCCTAATATGTGGCCWGTCAACCTTCTGGTGTATTTAATTGTGGAATATCTTGATGTTGCTCAAAAAATCCAAACTAAATATAGGTTATCTTCATGCTGTTGAAACATTGTCATTTAGAAATAATAACATTTTTARCTTCTTTACCCAAAATGTTTTATGTGAGATTACCAAAAGTATCAGCCAAATTACCTAGCTTTTTTTCTCTGCTAGATTTCTCAATTCAAGGTATTTTTCTGATTATTTTTAGGAGTAAAAGTTCCTCGTAATTTTCGTCTGTTGGAAGAACTTGAAGAAGGTCAAAAAGGAGTAGGTGATGGAACAGTTAGCTGGGGTCTTGAAGATGATGAAGATATGACACTTACAAGATGGACAGGAATGATTATTGGGCCTCCAAGAGTAAGCATTCACTTAAATATTAAACCCCTTTTTTCCGCCTGCCTGYCCCAAGAAAGTATGTTGGCTTCTGGAACCGAGCTTATTGCTTGAAAGAAACAGACTGCATTAAAAATAATCTGGAAACATTCAGCATTCTTGTTTGCTGAGTGGTTATTCTGACTTGAACAGTTATATTATTACCATTTTGTTTCTTAATAGGATGTGGGAAATGCTGGCTCGGGGGGCGGGGGGGGGGGAACCACACCAAACACTCCCTTTTTCTTCCTGGGTGGTAAATAGTCATATATAGTCATATTTGTAGCAAGTGGAAGAAATTCTCACTGGGCATCCTGAAGGAAAAAGGAGCTRTAGTGCAGAGTTATCTGTGTGCAGCCTCTTCTGCTGCCATACATGGAAGCTACTTCTCCTTCCCAGACTTTCTGCGGATGGTTTCGCAGCCAGTGATTCATCATGTTTGCACAAGCTATTTAAAAACAGTGGTACTGTCAAAGCTTGAGCTTTGTCTGCACGTACGTTATGTTTCCTACAGACGTGTGCATGGTCAAGACCTTCTGTTTGCTGGACTTGCACTTTAGGGTTATTAGCACAGAGCCCCAGACCCGCCCGAACCTCTGCGGTGTTAATTGCTCTGGGCACAAATGCAGTCAGAAACAGTGCCAGGAGGCCTGGCCAGCACTGGGCAGTCCAGGCAGAGCCAATGTGACTTTCCTCACAGATTTGCAGGATCAGCTTGCCCTGGTCCTGTGCTGGTATCTGGGAGTTTGTCTTGCTGAGATGCTGGAAGAAGCTGCTGTTTGGAGCGGCCATTGAGAGCTGCAGACTGGTTTAAAACTTTTATATTTATTGTATTTATGTCATTGTCATTAGTAATCATTAATATTAAGAGGAAACATTAAGGTGATATACAGGGATATAACAGGCCCTTGAAAGGGATTGCAACAAGCTTTTTATATTAAGCAGAAAATTGTGCAAGACAGGCTTCTACCTTTGTGTAAGGTGCTAGCAAGGTAGGATAGAGGCAGAAACTGTTATTACCTGTTTCTGAGCTCCAATGTCTGCATTTCCTGCTCCTAATCTCTGTCCTGGCAGGTTATTCACTGCAGTGCTGAAGGTCCAGGAAATGATGTCAGAAACTTGAAATCTGGGCAATTCGTTTGCCKAAGTGTCTGATGATGATCCTGTCCCTGCTGTGCACTGCCTACAGTGCCTCGCTCCCCTCGTCCTCTGAGCCAGGCTGCTCTGTAGCTATATTAAAAGCAGTTTAGGTTTATCCATTCTTGGAATGCAGAACAATATTAGCTGTTGTTTCTTTTAGTGACTTATTGGCACAATTGATGTAGCCTTGTTACATTTATTTTTCTTTTGCACCTGTTGATTGCAAGTTGCTGATTTCTCTTTCAGCTCTTAAGTCTAACAGTCTTATTGCAGGGCGCGTGGAAAGTGATGATGCTGTTTGGGATCAGACATACTATGAAATGTCATGAATTCTGGAGCATTTCTTTCTGACACCTGGGGTATTATGACCACAGAATATTTATAAGTGTAGTTTGGGGCCCGTCTGAATTTAGATATTTGCCTAAGACTATCTTGAAGCTGAAGCCACAACTTTAGCTATCTGTTTATTATTAAGTTAACAAAACAAAACTGTTTTATAAGGGTGGGGGTGAAAAGCGGGTATCTGAACTGTGTGTTTAGTAAGAAAAATAATTTCACTTAGTGAATAGGAAGCAATGTTGATTTCATTCTTAATGTGAAAATGTTGTAGATGCTTGAGAGAGCAATGGAACTTAGTACCCTAAAGACAAAGCATTTAAAACTCTCAACCAGACCCCCTGAAAATAGAATATAAAATTACTGCCCTTATGCTTAGCAGTTTATGTCCCTACAATAACTACTGTTTTAAACAAATGATTTTTGGACTTCCCAATGTAATTGTTCCTCCTTTTTTTTTTTCTCAGACAATTTATGAAAACAGAATATACAGCCTTAAAATAGAATGTGGGCCTAAGTATCCAGAAGCACCTCCATTTGTAAGATTTGTAACAAAAATTAATATGAATGGAGTAAATAGTTCTAATGGAGTGGTAAGTTTTTGGATTTTATTCATTTTAACGTGGTTTACACATGCAGCTTCAAATTACTGCTTATGTATTTATTTGAAACTTACTTAGCTAGCTATTGCTTGCCAGGATCCTTTCCTCTGAGTAGAAGGAGGGTATGTGAACCAAGTATATTCTGGTGTTAAGACACAGAATTGCCTTTTTCTTCAATGTGCAACTCAGTTCCGATATGTAGATTGACTATGCTTTTAGGAAACCACATGCCTACTTTTACTTTCTTTTGTTTTCTCCCACTTAGACTCATTATGGAGTCTTTAGTTGGTGGGTGTTTGGTGGGRTAAGACTTTCACAACTGTTGATTCTGACAGGAATGGTATTTTTGTCTATTTTAGGTGGACCCCAGAGCCATATCAGTCCTAGCAAAATGGCAGAATTCTTATAGTATCAAAGTTGTTCTGCAAGAGCTTCGGCGTCTAATGATGTCTAAAGAAAATATGAAACTTCCTCAGCCACCTGAAGGACAATGTTACAGCAATTAATTAAAAAAAAAATCATGCCCCCTCTTACTCAATTTAAGCTGTCTTCATTTTCCACAGTAGTAAATTTTCTAGATGCATCTTGTAGACCTCAAAATACTGGAAAGGAAGTTCCCATTGAAAGAAGTTTTTTTTTTTCTTGAGATACTGTAAATGATACTAATTTTTTCATTTGAAATATAAGTTGTGCTATAACATATAATCCTGTTGTGTAACCACTGTCCACATAGCTGAACTTCTGGTATCAGGAAAAGTCTATTTAAATTTATTACTGTCAAGACCAGTGTGGCACATCTAACTTAACTGTGAAAGCATACATCCCACAATCACCTTGCTGTGTGTCTGGCCTGGGTTTTTTCTTTTTTCTGTCTTTTGCAATAGAGTCGAAGCTCAGGGCTATTTATTAGAGTAAACACAAAGGTTTTGGCTTCCAGTACTGCACTGGGTGTTATGGACTACTAATGGGGATGCGTGCTAACCTCAGTCATCCCTCCCTTTGTGCTATCTCTAGTAAAGGCTGAATGTGACTGTGGTCATTTTTGTTTTTGTATTTTTTTTAAATGCCCTGATTATATGGGCAAGCTTTCCTTCTTCCCTCTGGCCAAGGCATAGATTGTATTTCTCTTCCCGGTTCCCCTCCCCAGTAACATGGGCTTTGGGTGAGGGATTCGGGGTTCTTCTAATCTCTTCCCCTCTTCGCAGTGGGGGTGCTGCTTTCTTTCTGCCCCTTTTTTGTGACTCTTCTCACCCCTGGTCATCAGGGGTGAGTGTTGGGGCAATAACTTGACCCGTTCCCTCTTGCTTATCTTTTGGTTTTGCAACAAACTTAAGTCTTCACCAGCCTGGGAAACAAGAGTATCCGTTCTGCTGGCAAACTTGGATTTCCCTGCCCTCCAGCACTGCTGCCACACCGCCAAGCTGGCCACGGCTGATGTTAATAGGTAGGCTTTGACATGGCGAAAAGAGCAGTCATTTACCAGGATTGCTGAAACCTTCTGCTGCCAAACTTTAACGAGGAAGCTGCACGTGGAGATTCAAAATACACACTCCAGTTCAACTAGTTGCATTTTGGTGCTTCAGAATGACCCGAGAATGTTAATTAACTAAGAGTTGCACTTATGTTTTGCCCTTCTAAAGCTCTGACAGCCACAGACAAATCAGGTCTAGATTTTATTAGGATTCTTTAAGTCTTGGGAGATAAAACTCTTCAGTGAAGATTTTCGGGGAAGTGGTATATACAGCAGATTAAGGACCTTTCTTGGCTTTGCATCCTGGCAAATCACTGACTTTTCTGTTTTACTGTTTTGGACCACTAATTGCTGAAATGTGGATGCAAGCTTAAATACAAACAGCCTAGTGTGTCCTCAGTTTTATGAAAAATTCAGTGTTTGTGTAAAAAAAAAGAAAAAAAAAGAAAAAATAAAACACAATTTAAAGCAGCAGCTATCAAGTCAATGAACGATTGATGTTTCCATTAACTCTTTTAAGGAAAATATTAGTTGTAAGGATTTAACATCCTCTGTAATTCAAGTTTAACATAACAGTATTCCATAAGCAGCCTTTTTATTGTATCAGACCATTGCCTGATTTTAATATAATAAAAAGTGTGCATTAATATTAGAAGGCTTTAATTGTATTTATGTTTAGCATTTTGATCCCTTGTGGAATTGTGGATTTGTTGGAAGTATCTTCCTACAGATCACGTTTGCGTAGCAGTCAAGTATGAAAACTGGTGGTGAAAGGCAGTTGTCCTTACCCAGCTGCTGCTGCTGCTGTGCCTTTCAGCATCCTGTGCGAAGGAGAAGCTGTGGCTGAAACCTCCTGTAGACTTGGCAGGTGGTAATGTTTCTGTCCTGTTAAGGAACTGCTGAAATGAATTTCTAGATGTATTTGCTGTCCGAAGGTACTGTTACTGCACCAACCTTTGTCTGCTCTAGCCCTTCGGAGGGAATCAAATCCACTTACAGCTGTGCACGTTACGTTGTCTGCCAAGTTAAAGAAGAACTTCACAGCCTGAGATGTTACCAGTGGCTCTYGAATAGTGAACTGTACAAAGCTGACCTTCTTTCCAAATCTGGATGAAAACGGGGCTGAGAAATTATGACCTTTTCAGGTAGAGAATGTCTCCATTAAAGAGGATTGCCTGAAGGTACTTGTGTGCGTTCACTTTAAAATTTTGGTGAAAYAAGTTTCTTCCTGGGTGTAGGGAAATAAAAGGGAATGACCTGTATTTATGAAATGTAATGCTGTCTTCTAGCCTAAAATATTTTTCAGTCATTTAATAGCTCGGTTATCTGTGAAGACAATGTGACTGATACTCTGTCAACATCATGTGAATGTTTTTTAAAGTAACTTGATATCTAAAAATGTTAAATGAAAATTAGAAGAATGCTTGATAATTGCAGTCCACTTCTTGAATATCTGTGTTTTTTTCAGAGGTGTTGTAAGAATGTCCTTGTCCTATTCAGTAGGATAAGGTACACGATTGGCACCTTCTTTTCATACTTCAAGTAATGGTTTTAAAACTCTTGCCACTATCTAAGTTGTCTTGCAAGYTGTAAAGGTTAGAGGATTCCAGCGTGACCCTGAACCGTGCTGCTGTCGGATCCGTGCTAGCAGGTGTCTTATTTTGACAGAAGTGWGATACGAAGTTGGGATGCTTTGATAAAACTTGGTAAATTTACTGACCTACGAGCTGCTCTCTGAACACCTCAGTGCTCCAGCGTGCTCATGTTCCAGTGGGAACCAAGTAGGAGAAAAATGACGCCGTAAAAGTTGACTGCTGTTGACTCTGTGTCTTTGCTTTGTCTGGACTGTRTAGTGGAAGAAAAGGGTAGTCCCACCATCCCCATGTGATCCTAGTTGCTTATTTATGCAGCAGAAGTTAAGTGGGGAATGAACCCACACCTTACCTGTCTTTATTCTACCTCAGGCAGTGGAACGGCAAGGGTTTGGGCTGGTCCCTGCTGATCCTCCATTTATGTCCAGAACTGATGCCTTTTAAGGGAAAGATATGATGAGATTAWCTGTAGATTTAAAAAAGTGTACTGGCCATAAAATCCGTGTTGTTCCAAAGTGATTGAAATGGTGCTCGTGAAAGCAGGCTCAGCAAGAAGGCTCCATGTGCCTGCCCTGTAATGGTTCCTGAAGGGACTATATAACACGTTATTGTGGCAAGTGCTTGGTACTGGACGCTTCAAGTAAGGAACTTCACCCCCTTTCCGCTCAGTGGATATGGAAAAAATACTTGGCTCAGCTACTGATGTGTCGAGACAGTAGAGGGAGCCAGCAAGCTTTGCAAGGCTTGGCTCTGAGCAAGGTGCAAATGCTGTTTAATTGAGATGTGAAGCCCTCCTGTGACAGCAACTTCTGTTTATCCTGCATCGTTTTCTTTTTTATTTAGCCTGTTTAACATGACTGTGTCACTATGCAAGAATTAATTTGCTGGGGGAAAGGCAGCACTGCGGTGAGATTTTAATTATTAATAATGACTGGTTGTCATTTGTTTCTTGCTTTGCAGTAATTAAGCTTTGTGTATTGTTGGGGGAGTGTATAGTTAAATATGAGTTTTTGGTACTCTTATGGCTAATTTTAGAGCTTTGGATTTAATTTTTAAGCTTCTGCTCTCACCATTAGAGTTGTTAAGCTAGGGCGTGTATTGTGGACTGCTCTGAGAGGCTGGTGTTGGCTCCATTTCCTGCTGAAATTGCTCGTGGATGTACAGTAGCAAAGCAGGAAAAGCAGCCAGTGGGCGCAGAACTGAATCCAACCATGTCCTTAATTTTGAGGCAAACGGTCCAATTCAAAAAACGAAAAGACCGGTTGTATTTTAGTGCTGCTGAGCTGCATGTGCCACAGTGGGCAGATGCAGTGTAGGGGAACAACATCAAGTTATGGTCCTTTTAACAAGGGAAGCAGAGATGTAAGAGCTTTCCAGGGGTCCTCGGCAGTGTGGGAGTAGGTGACCCGTGTGCTCTGTGCTCGGGGGCGTAGCCGGTGTCCTGCCTGGGGACAGGCTCTGTTGCTGGCCGGGCAGCGCGAGGTGCCGGCAGCCGCACTGGGCTGCAGTATTCCCCCGAGCTGGCGCCCGCTCACACCGCAACAAGAGAGCTCCAGTTCTGCCCCGGGCCCTGAATACGGGTGTCCGCTTCGAGCTGTGGCTGCCTGGAGCTAAAGGAGGTCAAGAGCGTTTGGCAGTGCTGTTCTTCATATCTGAACTTGCCAGGTTTTATTTAAGGCGCTTTCTCTGGTGGCTTAGTTTTCCTAAACCGGTCGGAATTGTCCTATTGCGTTCATCTCTGGCTAGGATGCTTTCCAGCAGCATGTTAACCTTGCTGCTGACTAAAATTCAGGTTCCTTAATAGCTTCACGTTTTCTCTGGTTTTGCTGTAGCAGATTGCTGAAGAATGCTTAACTTTTAAGCCTGCGAAGAGCCCCAGTGAAGTCAAATTGAAGTTAGATGCACACTTAAGTGCTTTGCTGGACAAGAGCCAGCGTGCTCAGTCTCTCCTAGGATCGAGACTGTTTCAGCCTTCACCGCACATCTTCCTAGCCCGCCTTTCTTGGTGCTGCATCCTTGGTGCTTGTGCCTTTGTTTGCCTGGTGCCTCCCACATCTGTTGCAATAAAAAAGCAAAGAGCAGAAGGAGATGTGGAAGATAAGGAGATAAGTTAGATTTTTCATCATCTTATATCTGCTAAGCATCACGTCGTCTTTTTCATCCTTATCTCCTTTTTAAATAAAGTCTACAAAGGGTTTTCAGAAAGGTGGGTCCTSTGCTAATTTTCCACCTCTCCAGCTCTGTTGCTGGTGGCTTTGCCCTGACATGTCTGCAAAGCCCTGCAGTGCCTTGATGGGTAACAATAGGGGAGAAGAAATGTCAAGTGGTTTGTCTAAATGTCCCTTCCCCGCTCAATTGCTCAACATTTGTTCTCCTGTGTTGTCATATGTTATTAGCTCTGCTCACCAAGGAATGTTTCTGGATAGCCAAAGCTGAGGCTTCTCTTGGAGAAAAAAGCAAGCAGGAGGTTTGGAATGAGTAGGAAGGCTGCCTTCTGAGCCATCTGTGTGAGCAAAAGTCACTTTTGCCTTGTGCTCTAGTAGATCCGCTTTAAAACAGCGTGCTGACAGTTGCTGCAGAAAGGCCTCCAAGTCTCTAGAGAACTGTGTAACTTACCCTTATCCCTGGTGTGGAGGCGTTCAGGGCAGGTATTTGTTAGTGGTGAGTGCTGCTGGGGTGAGGACGGAGCGCAGAGCAAGGTGCAGGGCTGGCAGCACCCTCCTGGGCACCCACGTCTGCAGCAGAGTCTTCCCAGGGATCTGCGTGTGCCTGAGTTGTCCAACAGCTGCTTTCTKTCCTGTGTGTCTCGGGGGAGAGCACCCATAAAGCTTCGGGAGCTTCCCAGAGATTAGGAAAAACGTCTAATTAAAGCCTTTTGGAATCACAGGTGGGAGCYGTGGGTAGAGGCTTTGGTAGAGGAGGGCTGCTTGTGATGCTGGAGCAGCRTGCGGGCCTTGGGAAACAGCTGTAGCAGAACAGAGGTTTCAGTCAGGTATTTGCCAAACTTCTTTCCCTCCAAAGAGACCTCTTAAATCCCTGGGCTACCAGATTATGTGTTGTCCAAGGTTAGCAGCCAGATGTTTCTCAGCTGTTTGGACTGATTTCCAGCTGAGACCAAATGAGTGGCTATCCAAGATGTAAGCATTAATATAAACATTGTAGAGGCCTTGCCTTGAGCAAGCCATTAAAAACTTCCCACGATGCTGAGAGCGATGCTGGCTTCCTTGGAGAGCATCAGTGCTGCGTGTATCGCACTGGAATATCCTGAGTGGGTCGGACGCGGCTGCCACCTGCTAACGCAGCGCTCGGGCCAGGCCTCCCCCCTGCTTCGGTGGCGCCAGAGCAGTGTGGTCCCTGGAATTTGATTATTTGTGTTAGCAGATAATTTAGGCCAGAAGGCTTAGAGTGTTCCCTTCCTTCTCTGGATGTCGTCATGCTTCCCAGCAAAACACAAGCCCGGGCCCTGTGTCCCGTCCCTTCCCCTCACCCCACAAGTGTTACAAAAATGCTTTCAACTTTGCTTCGTCTAAAGGGTCACTGTCCACYGCTTTTGAGCTCGTCTGTGGCTTGGGTAGGCCTGCCAGAAGGGGAGGATTTTATTAAATCCGGCGTGTAGAGTTATGTTTTTAATCATTAAGTATTTAAAATAAAGTGAATTTTTAATGCATGATTCTTCTCCTGAAATAATGCTAAATCCACCCATGAGCGTTGGAGTTAGGACGTGAGCAGTAGGAAATGACACTGCAGTCTCCCGTTGGAAAGAAATGAGAATCCTTCAATGTTCATCACGACTTTCAGCAAGTTTTAATACTGCAGTTCTCTAAGACCTGGCCTGTTCTAATCCCGAGCTGAGCAGGATCCTGTGCCAAAACCGAATCCCGTTGGAACTGAGAGATATTTATTTGTAGAGCCAGAGGCTGTTCCACATAAGTAAACGTGTTATGGGTTGAATCTGAGAGGTGAGTTTGTGCCTTAGGGCCTCGCGTTTCTGCAGTGAATAGCACCGCTGACCGCAATCTCTTTACGTAGAGCTGCTTTATCACAGACTTGGATRGTTTGTGTCTGCCCGCGTTACTCATCCCCGTGAGCTGCTGCTGCTGCTGCTGTGTCATGGGGAGGCTGCGGGAGACGAGGCTGCTGCCTCGACCTCCCTTGGCTTCACCCCAATGCCCAGTAGTCCTCATGCCTTGGAACTGGAGCTGCAGAGCGCGATTCTTTGAGCTCGATTCTTTCTTCATCCCGGCGGGTATGTTCATTGGTGAGATAAATAAGATCTGCTACCAAAAGACTTAGATTCCTTAGAACAGTGACTGGAAAAAAAAAAAAAAGCTGTAAATAGCAGCATCAAAAACGCTTTTTTTATTGGGCATCGATCAGGAGCACCTGAAAGCAAGATTGGTGATTTCATTTTCCAAAGGCCAAAGCAAGAAACCAAAAAATGCCAAAGCAAGAAACCAAAAAATGCCAAAGCATCCTAAGCTTTTTACTTGTTAAAATCCTCCTTCACATGTTGTGGTGTAATATTGTGTGGTGCAGTGGAGGAAAAGGAGTCTTAATTAATGAAACGTGTTTCCCTCAGGTAGGCTGCTCTTCAATTAATTTTTCTATTAAGTGCTCTCTGCTTTTGTTATTCCCTTCTTGGGCAGAAGGTATAAATGTGCATGTTGCTACAAGATTTCACATTGTTTACATAGTCTGTACTTGATCCCCAGGTTGAATCCATCAGTTTGATAGCCTAGTGACACTCTTACATGGGTGAACACTTCCTGTTTAAGTATAATTACCTTTAATAATAATAATAAAAGACTTTGGAAATGAATTTTAAGGCAGCTTCTCAGAGTAAGGTTGTCCAGTCAGTCCAAACGCTGTGGTTTAAATCAGTTATCTCTGTTTACAAGCAGTGGAATTTTGTCGGGGGGGTGAAATGTGCTGTTATAACCTCTCAAACGATCTCAGATTTTGAGATGGAGCAACTCCGATAAGCCCCTTGTGTGGCTCTAAGGTTTTTAAGGTGCTCTCCACAAATATTCCCCTAATAACGTGCCATCTAAGAAGAGATGGCTGCTGCTACCCTTCGCACTCAAGGGCTTTTCCTTCCTCCCAGGTTTCATAATTTGCCCAGCGCCAGGTTCATCCCGCCGCGTGTTGCTGCTGAAGGGGGAGCAGCCTGCAGCCTGGAGCAGCCTCCAGCCCGGAGCAGGGCGATGCTGTGGGAGGCCGAGGAGCTGGAGGAGCCGCCGAGGAGCTGGAGGAGCCGCCGAGGAGGAGGTCGCTCTGCGCCTTGGCCTCGCTCGGGCCGGGCAGCGTGGCTCTGCCCCCGCGCGTCCTCATCCGTGCTCGGGACGTGGCTCCTGCTGCCGCCCCTGGTCTCCATCGGGCACCTGGAGCGAATGGAAAGCGGCAGGGCCTTTTCAAAGGGGTCTCAAGGCCCGGCTTGGGAGAGCAGGTTTCCTGCRTGGTCACAGGGTGAGGGGGACTCCAGGCTCTGCGTCTGCTGAGTTGGGTCCCTGGTGCAGTGAAAACACGTTAGGAACGTGCCCATAGGGGAGCTGCCGCTGCCTCCGGAGCGGCAGGGGACGCGTGTGCTGCCGAGCAATGCCGCTGTGGGCAGGGCAAGGGAAGCACCCGGGTTACACACTGCCACGGTGCCCTTTCTTTTGCACTTGGATTTCTTTCTGAGCAGCTTTTGCACGTTGCCCAGGTCTCCAGTGCTTTGATGCCGTGCGGCTGCGATAGCCYTGCGTGCCAGCCGCAAACGAAGCGAATCGAGCGCTGTGAGAAGAGGGAGGGTWGAGGTGCATTTTGAGTCCAACTTGCTAAATACCGAGATCAGCTCCCACAGAGCAAAAATCCTCMTGTTGCATAGGTGAAAACACCAGCTTCTCCAGCACCTGAGAAGCAGCAGCACTGGAATGGGTTTTGACACCCTCCTTCTTGTTAACAGGTATTCAGTCACAGTGTGAGTTTGTTACCCCTTGCTAGAAAAACATCCYTGTTTGCTTTGGGGATGCTGCCTGGAGAACATACGCTCCAGACAGACCTGYTTCTTCTGAAATCATCCTCAGCTTCTACAATCATCCTCATGAAGCCTGGATAAGTCTTGTCCCGGATCCTCTCCTTGTACTTCCCTGCACGTCCTGTGTTGCAGAAGAAAAGTTCAATTGCTGAATCATTTCTCTGCAATATCAGTGAAAGTCACGAATCAATGAAAGTCATGAAAGGCTTGAGTCTGACTGCACCACATGGAGCAGCACGTTGGTTGTGGAAGGCTGGAGCAGAGGAGCTCCAAGTGCAGGAGTTCATCAATGAAGATTGAAGAGGACTGTTACAATGGATGCAAACTGACGTGGATTTATGGAAGGGAGAAACCGTCAAGCCAAGTTTTTAATGAGATGACCAGACCCGTTGGTAAAAGCTGAGTGCTGATGCAGGATGCCCTGACTCTTGACTGAGCATCTCGGATACCGCAGAGCCAACAGGGCACCCAGCACATGGATCGAAACCTGGCTAGTCGGTCAGCTGGGATTGTTTGGCTGGTGGAGTCCCTAGTCAGCTCCTCGGATGGGCAGTTTGTGCATCCTCTATTTCAATGCTCGTGGTAACTTGAAAGGCAAGGTGGYGAGCGCGGGTGGTGTGCTGACTGCTGCTTTGAGGGCTCTTGCTTCGAGGAGGGTGGGAAGTGGGAAGGGGCTCTGGCAAAGAGCTGCCTGGAGCGTGTGGTTCAAAGCAGGGCCTGTGGGCAAGCAGGCCAGGGAGGCGCAGGGCTCGGGCGAGGGGCCGTACGTGATGTGAGGAGCGGAGGTGGCTGCGTCAGTCTGACCCGTGCCGCGTGCACGTCAGGATCCATTAGCCTGGGGTTAGCTGGGCTGGCAGATAACCGCCGTGTTTTATTTTAACAAGAAGAAAGGCTTTTATCCAAACAAAAGTGCTGCCTCCCCTGCAGGAGATACCTGCTGGAAGTGGCTCCGTGTCCAGTGTCCAGCCTGGGGGCTCCTGCCCTGCCCGCTGGGGGCCGTGGGCAGCAGTAACGGGACTTCTCTCTGCTTCGCKCTCTGCCTGTCCCCCCTTTGCTCTCTTGCCTCCTTGCACTGTAGGCTCTTTTTTTGCTTGCACTTAGGGCCGAACGTGGTGTGGGGTGAGGAGAGGAGGAGGCTGCCAAAGCCAAACCAATAAGTCACAAAGAACCGCTCCGAAGTGTGAGGGAGGAAGAAACTGGCCCTTAGTGACTGCGCGGCCTCGGGGCGGGGGCAGCTCAGCACCTGGTTCAGAAGTTAGTTATCTTGCTTTAAAAATCTTACCATGTTTTAAACATTCCTTCGCAATGCGTTTTCCCGCATATGCAGGCGAAGAGGTTTTGCTGTATTGTAACTGACGTTTTAATRTACTTTCATGAACTGGTCAAATAACCCTGTTTTCAGGAGGACCCCTGAATTGCCCGAGCGGCGTGTGCTGCTCTTGGTGCTTGTGCAGGCACCGATGGCCTCGGTGCAGCCTGGTRTGGATGGGACCACAGGGGAGCTTCTCTCTTTCTGTCTTCTTTTGCTTCTCTTTTTAAAAGGTTTTAAGGATGTCAAATAACTGGGATATTAGCTCACTCCCTGCTAATAACACGGTGGCTCCTTCCCAATGCCTAGCTCGGTGGCTTGGGTGCTGCCGGCTCCGCAGGCTGTTTCCGCAGCTCCTGGGACCACGTTCTCTGCGAGTTCCATCATAACCAGGAACGTTTGGACTCCAGTCCTCCYAGATCCCTCCCTGCACGTTGTGTGTAACCCTGCACCCCCCAGGCCGAGTCCCTCGGCGCGTTGTGGATCGGCCTCCTGCCGAGCGGAAAGGCAGAACCGGTGTCTGGGAAGGTGCTCCAGGGGCTCCCTGCTAATCCCGCTGGTTATTCAGGCGCCGCGGGGATGCGGTGTCAATCCCCCCCTCCCCGAGAGCTGCCACGACGGCTTGCACGGGGGCGTTTTCCCGCGTCACGCCTTGCTCGGCCGCATCCCATCCCGGCGCTTTGATGAGGAATCACCCGCCGGGCTGCGGGATCTGCTCTGGGCTTGCTGCGCGAGAGGGGAAGCAGCAAGGGGAGACATCGGTGGCAGAGGCAGCTCTGGAACCACAGGGACTCTGTCTTGGTGGAGCAGCTCCGGCCTTGGCTGCCGGGGAGGCTCTTCCAGCAGCGCCAGCAAACGGGGCTGCGGAGGCGGCTCCTTTGGCAGCGCTCTGAGACCTCTCAAACTYGTTTCATGCAGGCCACCGGGCTGTCACAAATGCAATGGCTTTTGGCCTGTGCTGGTCTGGCCAATTTGTAACCGGTGATCTGCGTGTGAAAAATCCTGTATTCACATTCCTCCCGTTGGAGCAAATGTGTGCAATAAATAATTCTGGGCTGGTTCCAAACTGTCCTGATGTTCAGGAGTGGTCAGAGCTGGGGCTGGGATTTGGATTCGTTTCTCTTTCCATTCTTGGGAACTCTGCATCCCTGGGTGGGAAAAGGATGCAGTTTGGTTGAAAAGAAAAATGAGAAGTGTTTTTTTCCCTCTGCCTACCACAGAAAGGCGTTATTCCAAGAAGGAATTTTCTGCACTGGATGCCGAGATGGGTGTTTTCAATCATTCACTTTCCTTGTGCTTCTCGTTCATTTTTTAACCCATTTCAATTTATTTTTAATGACCCTGACACCCTTGTTCMTAATAACAAATAGTGAACGTGTAGACACAATGAGACTGTTTCAGGTTCAAGTGTTTTTAATAACCTCACAGTGAAAAATAGACCCGCTCCTCGTGCCGGGGGGACGCGGTGAAGCCTCTCCTGCTGCAGGGGAACGCGATTTGGGCTTTGCTGCAGTGGAAACAGCCCCCGTTGCCATCGCCGCCCCGCTYGGACTCCCGGCCAGTCCTTTTAGACAAGACTCTCCCTTGTGTCCCTCTAAGCTCTGACTTGCACACTGTGATTGTCTTCCAGGTAGAGCCCCCTTTCAGCACAGACAAGGTGGTGGGTAAAGATCTTTTATTAATACAGCGGGATGGGAGAAGAGCCTGCGGAGCTGGAGGCAGCGAGGAAGGAGCGGACGTGGGGGCCTCGGCAGCCCCGGGTGCGTTTGGAACTCGACGTTGGGGCCCTGCGACCGTGTCCCATGGGAAACGTGCTCCATRCAGGAGCGGGACGCTCCCTCCGGAGCGTCCTCCCTTCCCCATCCGCAGCCRCTGTGTTGGCGTGAGGGCCCGGGGAAGTGGAGGACGTTTGTGCTGCTTTTCGTCGCTCCCGCCCGGAGGAGGCACCGTTCCCGTCTCCGTCACTGCGGGGAAAAAGTGACGCTCCGCGTTGTTGAGCCTGGGCTGTTTAATTAGGCAGAGTGTTATTAGCTCTTTTCAGGAGTGGAACAACGCGGGGGGAGTCGGCRCTGGCCAAGAAAAATAACCACGTGGGTCTGCGGGCGTGCCGAGCAGGCTSGCGGCTGCGGTTCGAGGCACGAGTCCAGCGTGGAGGCTGCTCTGAGGCTGCTCCGAGGCTGCTCCGAGCCGCCCGCGAGGAACGCGGCGCTGCCTGGGGAGCACCGAGCGCCCCCGGTGCCAGCGCTGGCGCCTCTGAGCGCGGCCGCGGTGCCCGAGGGTCTGCGGTGCCCAAGGAGGCCAAGCTGGAGGCCGGGGTAAAGCAGCGCCCGGAACTGGGGATGGGCAGCAAAGCGGTGCCATGGGGCTTGTCCTGCCCCAGAGCTGCCCCGCACAGCCCGCYGGCACCTCCAGCCCGGGCACTGCCGGGAGGAGGGAACCCCCTGGGCCGAGCGGGACCGAAGCGGCCGTGGGTGCTGAGGGCTCCTTAGCCCCGTTCCTGCTCCCCCCGGGATGGAACCCCCCGTCCTGCTCCGCACAGTGATAAAGGGCAGCTCCTTCTGCAGGGAGGTTGCTCAGGATGCGGTGCCGGGGATGGACGAGGCCGCGTTGGGCTGGTGCCTGCTCCCTGCTTGCGGAGCCAAGTCCTGGTGTGACCCCGGGCACATGAGGGCCCCGTGCTCGGCCTGGTGACCCCCATGCTGCCCCGCCTTGCCCTCCCGGGATGCCGGCCCCATGGGAGTCAGGATGGTGGGAAGGTGGGAAGGCCCCGCGGGCCCTTTCCCAGGCGGCTCTGCCGTGGGGACCCTCCCCAGGAATCACGGCGGGGAGGAGCAAACCCTTAATCCCCCTTCCTTTCCCCAACCCAGCCCAGCTGCAGCGTTTGGACCTCTTGGAACGCAAGGCCGACCATGGGCAAAATGCGTCGCTTTGGTGACTTCTGCGTGGGAAGGGGCAGGAGGGAAGGGGACCCGTGCAGGGAGCCCCAAGGCCACCGCGCTGCGGGGCAAAGGGGGCAGCGGGAGCCGGGGCCTCTCCATGAGGGGCCTTGGGCAGCGTGTCTGGCCGGGCTCTTCCCTCACCTCCCCTTTAATTAAACAGCAGCCTCGTGCGTGTGCAAAAGGAAGGAGAAAAAGGAGAAAATAAAAAGAAATAGGAGGAAAAAAAAAAAGATCAGCAAGCCCAAACCCTTAGATTACTGTTTACCCCCTCGAGGAGCACAGAAGTATATTGTCCGTTTAATAGAAGCCTATAAATCACYGAAAACATTTATAAAATAATTGAAGGTAATGGGAACCATTTGTTTAAATAACATCACGTTCATGCCCCAGAGGTGCAATAAAAGTTAGATTAATTGATAGGATTTTATATCTCACTGTGAAAAACTTAAGGCACATTCTAGACACCGACAGTTTGGGAAAGTTGCAAATTCATCAGGCACCCAGCTACTATCAAAATAGTCTCTTCCATGCAAAGAGGCACATTTATATGACCCCGAAGGGTTTTGGGATGAGAATTATTTACTTAAACTGTGAAGTGAACTAGCCAGTGTGAGATCCTGACCCAGATTGGAGGGGTTTTTTTCTTCCTCTCCTATCTGCTCTTTCATTTTTTCCCCCGTTATGATAAAAGGCAAATAAATATCTCTAAAGCAGAGGCTCRTTCCTAATCCGGGGCTAAAGTTCCCTGCGTCCGTTCCCGCTCGTGGGAATAGCGCCTTGGAGGCGGCACGGGGGCACCCGCGGCGAGGGCAGACCCGCTGCCCCTGCCCGCCTCTATGGGCGCCTGCACGGGCTCCCCCCTGCTCCCCCCTTCCCCTCGCCGTGTTTGGGGGGTTATTTGGTTAAAGGCCATAGAAACACAACAGGGGGTGTTTCTCCAGCAAGGGGTGGATGAAGCGAGCCGGGCGCGGGCCGGGGTCTTCCCTCGCCCCCGYGGRCTCTCTCTGCCAGCTCCTGGCTCCRTCTTTGCCSTGCTGACACGCTCTTCCCGCAGGCCAGGCCCTGCTTTGCGGGTGCCTCCCGCCTGCSCGGGGCTCCCGCGGCAGCTCCGCTCCCGCCCGCGTCGCCGCGTGGCCCCTCGGTGCCGCGCCGGGCCGGGCTCGCGGGCGCCCCGCGCTGCGCCGGAGCTTTTGATAAARGCACGCTGTCAAGCGGGGCCCGAATAAATCATGATGTGTTACCAAGACGCAGTACAGCTTTTAAAACAACCACCGTGGCATTCTACCCCACGGACTGATGAGTCTGGGGATGCCAGATCCCTGGCGCTGCGCAGCCTTGCTGGAGCCAGCGCACATCTGGAGCGCAGTAAACGTACCCAGAAGCAAGAAAGCAGCTCTGTAAGGGTCAGGAGTACAGAGAGCGGCTGCTGACTCCAGGCGCCACCCCAAAACCCACATGCATTTCCTTGTGTAAACACATGTGGCCAAAAGGCAGCCATGGTCACCTTTCTCCAACGTGAGCCCTATAAAACCGCCAGCAAAGTGAGGAACAATGTCACTATTATTGTTTTAGAGGCATTCCTCCGGAGCAGGAAAGCATAGCCGCGCTGCCTACAAGGGTGTCTTTAACAGCAGGCCTGACAATTGACTCCAGAGCCGAGGGGAGGAAAAACCCCCCCGGGGCTGATCCTTGCTGGTTGTTGTGGCCTTCACGAGCGGCTCCTTAAGCTGCTGGTCCTGTGTCCGGCGTGGGGCACGGGGGGTGGCTTTGGCTTTGGAAGCTGTGTGGAAGCGTCCTTGGCTCCCCGGTGGGTGGTTTTTCTCTCCACGAGTGGAACGGGCCATCCTGTCGGTGCAGTCGAAGGGGTCTCGGCGCTGGCGTCAYGTGGGGAGGGAGCTTAATGGCCCTGCAAGAGGAAAACCACGGGCCATCCTCGCGGGGGCCGAGCGCAGCAAGCGCRTGGGCTGTGGAGGGCTCTGCTCAGGGGCGCCTGGTGGGCTGGAGCGGGTCCTGCTCACGGCCGTGCCCGGATGCACCCTGGCCCTGCCCGGCTCCCGGTGCAAGGGAAGGCTCCAGGACGGCGCCGGGACGGCGGCGGCGGCGCRGGAGGACGGGCAGGGCTGGGAGCTGCCAGCAGGTCCCCGGCCCCTGCCAAGACTAACCCCTACCTGGCTCCCCGGGAAGAGGCTTCCCCGCCCTCCCCTTCCTGGYGTTAATCCTCTCCTTGTTGCGGCCCCGCGAGGCTGTGGCTGCCCGCGTGGAGGAAGGGCCTGCCCACCTGCAGGCGTTCAACACCCCATCCAGCCCCCAGCGCACAGGATGTCCAAGCCCCGGGGACGCTGGGGAAGGGGCTCTGAGAGGAACCATAAGGGAGAGGGAGGACACCCTGGTGCAACAAGACGCGTTCCTGGATGTGTCCTCCATGGCGGCACGTGGAGCCTCCCCTGCAGCAACGGTGGAGACGGGAGATCCCAGCCCTGTCCTGCCCCGTGTSCCGGAGGGGTCAGCGCTGGCCGTGCTCGATGCTGCGGCCGCTTCGGGGGCGCTGGGGCCGCCACCTCCAGAGGGGCGCCCGGGGCTGGGTGCGCGGGGAAGCCACGGCCCCCGCGCGGGGCTCGCGGCACGAGGGGAGGCTGGTGGGGCTGAGCCCGGTCAYGCGTTGCAGGTGGCAGCAACCGGGTTTGTCTGCACGGCAGGAAGGGTTTCCCGGCAGCAGGGAGCGCGTTCGGAGCGCGGCGTTTGCAGCGAGGGGGATCCACCTCTCCCAACGCCACCGTCTCCCACTCACAAAGGGGATCGGAGCTGCTTCCGAGAGGGTGTGCTAGGGAGACCCACTCGTGGGGCCCAGACAAGAGCATAAACGGCTGTGAATATGTAACGAGGGCCGAAGRCCTGTAGATAGGGAGATTCTCCATGCTTCACACCTGATTGAAATGACCTTGCACTTAGATAAGGGTCTGCKCTCCAAAGGAAAAAGAAAGATGAGCATTTGAATGTCATTGATAAGCCCATCAAATAGCTAARTGTGTTATAGACTATATGACTGCCCCACAGAAAAAAAACCCAAAGTTTCTCTGGTGAGTCAGGGTCCCAAAATCCTTTCTTGTAGGGAGCTTATCTTATCAGGCAGGGAATACAACATTTGGCGAGGAAACATGGCCAGCTCAGTCTGAATAATGACTTGGGCTAAAGCGTTGCAAAACTAAAGGCACTTTTAAAAAGTCTTGACGTCGCAGATGGAGGGGTGAGCAGGGAGGAAGAAGAGACTTAGTTGTGTTGGCCATAACCCAAATACGTGGCGCTTCTCCCAGGCAAATCCTTTAATGTCCTTCATGAGACAGAGCTTGACATTTGCCTTCCCCGTTCCCCTGCAAGAGGAACCTGAGGGCTGCTCCCACAGGATCCGCCCAACTTTAATTCCCTGCCTTAAACACTGGGGCCGGAGAGAGGGACGATCCTGGCTGCCAGGGGGGCCGAGGAGCCCCATTCCYGCGTGTTGCTGGGTGCAGAGGTTGCACCCAGGATGATGCATGGGCCCGGAGGAGGAAGGTTCTGCCGCGGTGGGCCCCGGGCTTCCTCCCAGGGTTTGTGCGGGTTCCGGCAGCTCCTGAGCAACACGAGCGGGGCAGCAGCAGGCTGGAGGTGGTCGCTGCTGGCGCAYGGCTTCGTGTGAAGGCACCGGAGGAGGGAGACGCCAAGCGAGGGTTGGCTGGAGAAGCCCCTCAGCTGCGGGCAGAGGTGGTGCCRACTGCAGCCTTGCAGGGAGCCCCCAGCGAGCAGCAGGACCGGCTCCCTCCTGGAGACCATCCGCGGAGAAGATGCGTTAGCAGGAGCATCCCAGACGGAGCGCAAGATAAATCCCATCCAAAAACAAACGCGGCGTTTTATAGCCCGGCCAGCGAGGGTCCCCCCTGACCCGCAGACGTGGCCCGAAGCCGGTGGGGACCTTCCTTGGACTCCGCGGGCAGGATCCTGAGCTGCGGCCCCGGGGAGCCTTCACATTCCTCCAGCGCCCCTTATCAGCACGAGCTGGGCTGCATGGGAACGCAAAGGCAGTGTAAATAACACGCAAACGCCGGCCAAATGTTTAAAACAGCTAAAATTCCTGGGGAGGAAGAATGTCAGTGGCCGAGGAATAAATATCTGRAAAACCAAAGGAATATTGAAATGAGAGGTTTGTGCGTCCTCTGCTCCTCATTTTCCCCCTATGTTGATTGAGATCACTATTTTCTACCTACTTGGGACATTCTTCCCGTGGTAATCACCAGTATTAAATTCAAACCTCCTTGGAGCCTTCTTAAAAGCAGGCGTATTTCAGCAAACATCTGAAAGTGCCTATGCGTGGAGGAAAGCGGTCAGGAATGCGTTGCGTATGGTACTTATAAATGAGTATTTAAAAGAATTCCTTAGGATTGACGGAACGGGAAGTGTCTAATCTGTGAGAAGTTTTTGGTTTCTGCCTACCGTTTGCATAAATCCAAGGACACTCACTCACTCCGTGAGCTGCTCCTACCGGCCCGCTCTGCGAGGGGGAAATGAGGAGGAAACGGGTGATTTGACCAAAATTGCAGGCGGTGGGAATGGACCTGCGGCTCTCAGAGCTGCGTGACCAGGCTCTTATCTCGGGGTCGGTGAACAGGCCCAACCAGTCGCGGGGTGTCCCCGTGCTTGGCGGAGSTGCCATGGGCAGGTGTGGCCCCGCGTGGCCCTGCCGGGTGACAACCCGCTCCGCCAGCCCCAGGGTCACCAAAGCGGCCCACGTTGACACCCGCTGCTCTGGTGGCCTGCAAGGTTAAGCCATTGGCACCTACGGAGGCCGGCAGCCAGAGGATGCCTGTGACTATGATCCTCGTTCCCCTCTTGTTTTTAGCATTTCAGAAAATCTGCTGCCCTTCGGGAGGGGATTTGGGAGCTCTTGTTTACAAGCCCAGGGTGTTGATGCCGGGCCTGTAGGAAAACAGCATTAACCACAAAATCGTGGTGGGGTTTTGATGGTTTAAAAAAACCCCAGAAAATAATTAAAAACGAAAGACAGGCCTTTCTAGTCATAGAGGAAGAAAATAATTGCTGAAATTCTGCTCTCTGTCAAAATATGCTCAAGACTTGAGGAACAAAGCTTTGGGACCTGCTCTGTCCCCTGCCTGCTGTTTGTTGGGGATCAAGGGCTGCTGCAGCGCTCCCCTCAGGAGGTCCTGCTCATCCCTTTCCACATGGACTACTCCAAGTAGTATCTCAAGCTTCCTTCTGATGTTCTGGGCTCCTTGGAGCGTCCAACCTCCCCCCGTCAGAGCCTGGTGTCCCCCCAGCAAAGCCTCGGTGGTGCCTGGTGTCCCCGGGGAAGCCGAAGGTCTGGTCTGCAGCACCGCTGCTCTTCCCAGACACAGCAGTGAGTTACACACAGAGCCAGACTCACGTCAGGCCTTCGCACAGAAGCTCAATATAATATCCAGAGACCATCCATAAAGTGGTCGTGAGCCGGAGGCTGGAGACAGGCAACCTCGCAGGAGGCGCAGGACATTTCACAGGTCTCCTCAGAGACCTACATACCTCGAGTCACCCATGAGTTATGGGGTCTGTGCTTCTGTAATTACTTTTCCAGAGCTGGGAGAACTTCCATTCTGAGATGCTGATGCTAAATCCCAAAGAAGATGATGGTCTGACCCCATCTATAGCAGTTTGGGGGGATATGGTCTCTGGGGAGAGGTGAGTCCTTCCCAGTTCAGCAGCTCTTTCTCCTTTGCTCACCAGCAAGATGCTCCCCCAGTTAGACACAATCTCAGGCAAAGGGCACTGTTGTGTTTTAGCATTGCGGATACAACCAGAGAGCCCCAGATCCTGAGGAGAACGTAGAGAATGAGTGCAGAGAACATGTAGGTCACTCCTGGGCCTACGCTAGGACCTGCATGGGTTGGGTCTGTTCCCAGCCATGGCTGGGAAGAAGAGTCTGCAGAGAAACTCCCACCCCAGGCACCACCGTGGTCACAACCAGCCGCTCTTTGTAGTGCTATTTTTAAAACACCAAAGGAGGACTCACATCTCAGTCTGTTAGAAATATGCCCGTGTCCCCTCCTGATAGCTGAAGCAGCCAAGAACCCTGCTCATTTTCAAATYCGCCGGAGTTAGCTTTAAATATAAAACAAAACAAGCAAACTGAAAGGGGCTTGTTGTGTAAAAAAGTTCCTCTGAATTAGTTATATCTGGCTTGTGATCCCTTTTTGATTGAATACTTAATAGCAGCCAGGTGCAACCAATAAGGGATGCTCGCCGGAATCTCTGGAAGCAGCATGGGAACGCAGCTTGGTAGGATATTCCAAGAGGGTGGCTTGGTGTGTGGGCTGCTTATGTCCTTCCGTTATTATTCTCCTTTTATCTGCAAGAATTCCAGCCTTTGTTTCCTTCCCTCTCAGTGCTGAACTGGAGCAAGGCAAGTACACATATGTGTGTATATGTTCACGTGTGCATCCACAAATGCATGGCTGTGTGTGTCTATGGGTGTGTAAAAGCATGTTATTGCATGCATATGTAACAGTGCGTGTTGTGTGCACGCTGTACACTTATAGAGATGTATATTCATGCATACACATGCATATAAACATGTTCTCTYCAGCAGCTGAAACAATATGCCCTTGCCCTGCTGCAGGGTGTCGTAGCACTGCTAGCGCTTGTGGAGCAAGATGGTCACGTGGCGCCTCGAGACGTTTTTCCATAGTAGGACTTCCAAGTATGTGTGCCGGTATTTAAGCCTGTTTCCATCATGGAATATGTATGTGTGGAGTTTTACAGCATTAATTTTAGAAACATGCTGACTTCATAGACCTTCATGGTGAAAAAGTGGTGCTGGGGAGAGTCTGTCGAAACACTACCAAGTTTGCTCCTCCGGAGCTTAACGTGGACCTCCAGCATCAGGAAGGAGCTAAGATGTGCTTGATTTCTCCTGAAATCATGGAAAWCACCCCCATGGGCCCTGGTCCTGAACTGGGATGCAGCAGCGCTGGGGTGAGAAGCTCAGTGCTCTGGGGTGACTGTCCCCACACCATCAAAGTGTCCATGCACCCAGAGGGCTCCCCAGCACCCTACGGCCTCACAGGTGCCACATATCCCCTTTTCAGGATCTCAGGATCCCTGGCCTTAGCCAGGGAGGCTCAAATGTCCTTCCTAGAAGCACATCAASACCCTCAGCCCCCGGGCAATGTGAGTGTCCTGTGCTCCTTCGCTTTCCCGATGCCTCGAGCCATTCATGAACCTGCACACGTACAGGGTGCTGGGGATACGTCCCACAGAAACCTGATAATTTTTAGGGTCTTTTCCATTCACTCTTCTTATTAAGAAATATATTTCTCTTTTTTTTTTCTTTTTTCTTCTATCCATTTCTTCTTTGTATACAAGTGATGCAGTTTCCCCTTATGCCTTTCTGCAGAAAGACCTACTGCATGTCACTTCCAACAATAACTCCCTGTAGCATTGGCTTCAGACTGCTTGATTTATTGAGCTCCAAAGAAAATTGAGGATTTTATATGAACGCTTTTATATGAACGCCTTCCTTTATGCCTGAAAATGCAGCATTTGCCAGCGTGTTTGCGGGTGTTACAATCCAGAGAGTCCCAGAGGCCCAAGAGCCAAAAGGAGAAGAAACCTTGGACTCCTCTTGTGAAATCTGGGGCAAACAGTGTGTTTTAGAGGCTTAGGCCACCTGTAGCCACACAGCTGCAGGAAAGTGAGCACTGGTCTTGCTGTGGTCAGTCTGCAGCACCACGGCTCTTATGGGGACTCTGTCCTTGGTGCAGTAGGAGCAGGATTTGGTCTAAAGGCCAAGGATGAGCCCAGCAGCAGGGCACGCTGGTGGGTTGTTAGGAGACAGTTTATGGCTCCATGAGGAGCGTGTGGGTGAGGGATTGCGGCGGGCGCTGAGCCCGCTGCTGCATGGAGGCCAATGGTGCCTGTGACAGACCACAGGCGGCCAGGACTTTACAGAGCAGCTAATACGGAGCAGGGGCAGCCGCAGTATTCCTGGCCTTGCTTATTAACGCTGCGGCGTGTCCAGAGGGCAAGGACGGAGGAARCGGGACACCCTTCCCGCCGGCCGCGGTGACACTGACTGCCCTTGGCCGGGCGGTTGGACCCTGTGCATCGCGGCCGCAGCCCTGCTGTGGAGGTCAGCACATCCACAGCCGGGGCACGACGGCCTTTCCCGTGGGGCAGATTCCCCATGGAAGTGCTCACAGTCGTGTCGCTGTCAAAGGAGGCAGAAACCCCTCGGGCCGCGTGTGCGCCGGGTTCGGGCTCGCTGCGGCCGCTGGTGCAGAGCAGGGTGGCACAGACGGACCAGCGGGGAGCTGGCAAAAAGSCCCTCGGACAAAATCAACCCATCCAAACATTCTGAATGTGTTTGCTCCAGCAGAATGCGTTTGCACCCGATCGGCACTTTGCAGCGTGCACTGAGAGTGTCTTAGAAGCCCTGAAACCAGATTTCCTCTATCACTGAACTGTAATTCCAGCTACTCCACCTGCGAGCGGGCACGAGGACGCTTGCAGGCTATAGAAAGTGTGATAAGGCTCAAGGCAAAAAGGCTCTGTCCCGGAGCCAAGTCATTCTTCATTATCTGGAGGCCTCAGGTGCGTGCGGGGGGCTGCAGAGCGAAGGCGGCGCGGGCCTGTTCCTTTTCCTGCCGAGGAAGTGTTTGTAGGAGCGGGGCATATTTAGACATGGCACAAATGGGATTCCTAAACAAAGGGCCGGGGGAAAGGGGAGCTGCAGCCCGGCCCGCGCCGCTTCCCAGACCTGAGAGCCTTTCCAGATTCGTCTCCTACCTGCCTCCGCRCGTAAAGCTGTCCAGACCCCGCGCCCATGAACGCACTATTTCCATTTTAGGAGGTTGTAAACCCGGGCTCAGACAGTCCTGCCGCCCTGGACYTCTTGCAGGAGGCGGCAAGGTGGGCGCAGGGGCCGCGCTGCCGCCCGGGCCCCTCCACACGGGGACGACCGCGGGGCTGGGAGGGACGAACCCGCCGCGCGCGCCGGCCCCTTATTGCACACAGGGGGAAGCCGCTTTTCCATTAATCAACACGAAATAAAGGGGACTTAGAAGCTAAATTGCAACACAGAGAGCAATTTATACAAATTAGAGGCAGGGGCAGGAGCGTATTTACCTCGGGCTCATGTAATTAGCAGTGGGGGGGGACACGCAATTCCCTGCAAGCCAGCGTGCTCGGAGCAGAAGCGAGCCGTTTCCGATGGAAGAAACCACGGCAGGCTGAAGAAAAATGTTAGTGTTGGGACTGGGAGC
Source organism: Eudromia elegans (assembly GCA_003342815.1). Lineage (NCBI taxonomy): Eukaryota > Metazoa > Chordata > Aves > Tinamiformes > Tinamidae > Eudromia > Eudromia elegans. The sequence goes on along the minus strand of PTEX01000028.1, from coordinate 908,077 downwards.
AGTGAAACGTCTGCACTAATTAAGCCTTGGCTCATGCTTAGGAAATGGAGATCGGTGACGCCAGACGAGCGTGGCCGGGATCCCGCAGCCGGGATGGGGCGGGAGGTGCTGCTGGCCCTGCCGGGACAGGACCCACAYGGGGTTGCCCCCAGCACGAGGCTCTTGTCCCCTTCCTTTGCCCACCGCCTTAGCTGGGTGCCCGGGCACGTGCTGGTGGCCGTGGGTGACAGGACCTGGGCTGTGCTAGGCTGGCCCTGCTGCTATTTTGTTTGCACCCACAATTGCTTAGAGGCTCTGGGCAAAACTTCACCCCCTCCATGTGAGGGTTTGGCCTGCAGAGGGATTTGGCCTTTTGAAATAGGAAATTTGGCCCTTTGGAAATAGGAAAGGCCCCTCTATGTGGAGAGCTGGTCACTGTGCGCCCGGGATAAGCCTGGGGTTTCCCTCTGCTCCCGTGGCCAGCCAGGCCCCCACTGCTCCCGGAGAGCCCGTGTGTGGCTCTCCGTGACTGAATCCCGAGCCCCCATCCAAACGAGGAGCCCTGGCTGGGCTGGCAGGAGCCTGGGTGCTCGCGGCCCTGCTCTCGCCGGCTATCGGCATGGGATTTCCCTTGAGAAATACGAGGAATAAACTCGGAAGGGAAATGGTGGGGAGAGGGAAACAGCCTGTCGGAGCACAATGGATCTGCTGCCTTCCTGGGAGCAGGAAATACTTGGAGGAAGTGGCCTTGGTCCCCATGCATGGGCTGGCCACTGTGCCGTGCTGTGCCATGCTGTGCCAGCCGGTGCCATGGCATGATGCACCATGCCATGCTAAACCATGCCATGCCGTGCCGTGCCACCCCGTGCTGCACCTCGCCGCGTTGCACCTGCAGCTCTGCCCGTGGCGCTGCCCGTGCGGGTCCCTGTGCCCGGCAGCACCGCCCTGGCCGCGCTCCCCGCGGTGCCGCGGATGCCACCAGCAGAGCCCAGGCCCCGGCGCCCGGCCCGGCGGCTGCCCCCGCGCACGGGAGGCGCTTTCCGCGCAGGAAAAAAAAAGGCAAAAAGAAAAAATCACTGGGGGACGAGATGGAAAAGGAGATAGCGTCAGGCCGCCGCGGCCTGTTCTCCACCTGTTGTTATTTTGGTCTGGCCCAATCAACCTGCTAGCCAGGCTGGAGCCAGCCGCCATCTGGAAAAACGGCCGTGTTTATAAAACCGACATGGAGCAGCACCCCAGGGCCCTGACCTCCCACACGAGTCTGGAAGTGATTAAAACGGCCCTGGCTGCCTGCGCCGCCGCGCGCCGCCCGCTGCGAGCAGCCCCCCGAAGCCATTTGGCCTTCTCATTAGCGGCACGGAGCCGCGCGCGGGGCCGGCGCCGCGCTCGGCACGGCAGCGCCATGTCCCGGCCCTGCCGCACAGGACGGGGCGGCCGGGACAGGGGCGGTGCTGGMGTCGGTCCCGCAGGCCGCGTGTGCCCACGCGCCTCGCTCACACCCATGCAAGGAGCCTCGGTGCTCCAGGTGCTCTGGGYGCTCCGGGCACTYYGAGTGCTCCATGTGCTCCGGGTGCTCGGGGTGCAGAGCTGCCCACACGCTGCAGCCCGTGCACGCTCAGAGACACCCCTTGCAAGGCCCACACCATGCTCCAGGTGCAGGGCAGCATCGCCCTGGGCACGGCACAGCTTCACCCACGCTCTGCATCAGGCCYCGTGCTTGGAAAATCCCTCCCTGGGCCGCCGGCCTTGCGGCCGCGCAGTGCTCCCCTCCCGTGGCTACCACGCAGCAAGGCCAGGTGTGCGGTGCTCCAAGCCGGGTGCAGGCAGCTTTCTTGCAGGTTTCCTTTGGGCCGTGAGCGGGTCCGAGGAGGGGGATCCGGCTCCTCCGAGGGCGGCCGGTGTGGATGCACTGAGTTTGCTCGCTGCCCTGCGCCTTTGCGGGCCCATTGCGGCACCACGATGCCCTGTGCTGCCTGGCTCGGCTTCCCCACGGCATTTCCCCAGGGCTCAAGGGGACACACACGGACCAGGGCTCCCGCTTCCCCTTTTCCTGCTTCCTGATGACTTGTCCTTCTGCTTTTGCATCCCCGGCACCACCAGCCCTGCAGCCTGGCTCCTACTGGGACCAGGGATGTGTGCCGGCCTGGARAACCCCCCAAAATTACATGCATTCCCTTTTGTTTCCTGCGGGGTTTTTCAGTTCCCTGCCAYACTTCACCTTACTCTGGCCATGCCAACAAATGCACGAAGGGGAAGCCACAGGGAGGTGCAGGATCTGTGACCCCCTGTCCTGTGGGGCCAGAGCCWCCCAGGTCCCTCCACAGCAGGCTGTAAACTTCAGCAGAGCAAAAATAGCCACAGAGGCTATACCTGCCTTTAGGAGATTATAAACTGTCCCAAAATTGGGAGATTCTGAGCTACTCTGAAGTCAACATTAAAACCTATTGTGAAAATGGGATCAGGAGAGTCAGCCGTGCTGGAGGGAAGCGTGTTCACTGGAGGATCCGCGCCCGGCCAAGCCCTGGGCGCCGGGCAGTCAGCCCATGGGTCACACCGGGAGAGCTGAACTGAGTTTTCCTCTCTTCTTTATCACCTTTTACCAAGCGATCCCCCCCAGGCCAGGAYCTCTCAACAGGTTTCCCAGCTCTGCTCCCAGGAGGGCGGTGGAGGCTCCCGCAGAGCCCCGCGCTCCGTCGCATTCCCAGCGCCACGGGAGCAAAGGCCCCTTGGAGATGCACCCGCCACCGTGGAGTTTCCACGGGAGAAGGGCTCCGTGACTCACCCTGACGGGGGTTTCTTCGTTGTTATGGTGGTGCCCACGTCTCATTTTTTAACAAGCCTYTAAGTTTCATTTCCTTATGGACTTGGCAAATTTTGCTTCCGTTTCTGCGCCAGGCGGTGTGCTCAATGTGCAGTGCAGGTGGGACCGGGGCAGAAACACATTCCTGCAGCTGGAACAAGGTTTAATTTTATGTCGCACAGGGCTGGGAAGGAGTGAGGGACACAGACCRAAATGCCACAGCCCAACCAGAGGGGTTCATCTCATGACAGCACAAGGTGCATTGGCCCAAGCCTGCCCAAACCTGCGGCCTCTTCCTGCAAGAAATGTTGTCATTTCCAGGGGAAGAGGCTCTGGAGAAGCTGGTGCAGGAGGGACGGTGGCCCCATCCACCTTCTCCTTGGTGATTAACCATTGCTCACCGTCCTGCAGCACTCACCGCTCCCCCAGCACTTCCCCAGCAGAGCAAATAGCTGCAAAAAAAGAAGGTGGTGGCCCTGGTGATTCATTAATGACAGCRGCGGAGGGGGAGGAGAAGGAAAGTGACTCCATTTATATCAACAGTGCACTTTATTTTGCAAAGGAAGGAGGGAAGCCATTCACGTCCGGGCCCAGCGAGCGGCCAGCTCTGCCCCGCTCGCACGGGCCCGCGGCTCCCGCTTCCTGCAGGAATTATCTCTGCTCTCCTGTTGCCAGGAATTGAATTCCAACTGGGACGAAGCCTCGAGGCAGGATATAAACAGGAAGGGTCGTCCGTGTGACGCCACGGGCGTGCGGGCAGTGGGCGCCCGCAGGGGACGGCGCTGGCATTGCCGGGGCTCCGCTCGCCCCGCGATACTCCGGGGCGTCCCGCCAGCCAAGAGCCGGTGCAGAGCAGGGAGCGCCCGTGCTCACCCATGGGTCTGTGCTGTGGGGGGTGACCCACATCCTGCTGCTCCCTGTGCCAGGCAGGACAGGGGGAYGCAGACCTGGTCGCTCCCGTTGATAGGGCTTGGGCGCCTGCAGCGCGGGGAGGAGGGAAGCTCCGGCGCGAGGGGCGCAGGTGAGCGGGGCCGGGCGCTGGCACCACGTTTGGGGTTGCACCTTGCAGGTGCGGGGCAGGAACCAAAGGAAGCCAGGGCTGCTGATAAAGCCCGGGAGCGGGGAGAGGAAGCAGGAGGCAGCCCCAGCCTCTCGGTTCGACCTTCTCCTTCCCACCGGGAATGCGCTGCCTCAGCAGGAAGCGGCCGCATGAGCTTGGAAGAGCCAACGCTGCTGCCAACATGTGYGGGCTGCGTGTGCCCGGTGGCCATGGGGGATATGAGCTGCTCGGGAGCGAGGGACTGACCTGCCCCGGTGCCACGGGCTGCAACACCTCTGCTTGMGGCATGCTGCACTCTGCTCTTTGCCAAAACTGCTGAAATTGCCCCCAAACTGCCGCACTCTGGAGGCAGATCTGAGTATCTGTGTGCTTGTGATGTGTGTGACTGCAAAGAGAGTCATGGCAGCGCCGGGAGTAAAATGCAATATCCCCCCTCAAACCAAAGCTTGGGATGAGCTTGGAAACCAAGCTATTAAAAATACCTAGTCCCCTGCTAAGCGCCAAGCGAGACACGTTTTCTCCAGAAGCAGCACGTGCTCGCTGGAAACTCAGCCCAGGTGAGTCCGTAATGGGATCCAGGTTTCCGCTCCGCTCGGCCAGGGGTTGCCAGAAGTTCAGTGCCTCGTGGGGCTCAGGTTTGCAGGGAAACCCGCYGGCTCCCAGGTCCGGGGATGCTGCCGCACGGCCCCGATCCGAGGAGAAACGGAAGCTCCTTGGGACTAGACTCTGTCAGTGAARCACTCCGAGTGGCATCGAAGCCTTCGCAGTGCCAGATACGGAGGAGGAAGTGGGAATATTTCCAGATGGAAACACTGTTGATTTGGAGTCTTGTTCCCATTGACACCAGCATGTGCCGAGCTCTCCCTGCCACCACAAACTGCCGCTCCGGTGGGCACGGAGCCTCCGGCAAGGGGGTTTATGGGCCCATTGAGCTGTACAGGGGGTGGCACAGGAAAGCAGGACAAGGTGGCGGTCCAGGTGCTCACCAGATCCGGCACCTCGACCCGCTCCTTTCCTCTGCGCTAAAACACAGGGGCTCTGCACCAGCTATCGCATCCTCAGCTGCTGGCCGAAACCATCAGCAGGAAACGGGCCACCGTGGGCGGCACGGCCGGGACCGAGGTCCTGACGCTTCCCCGACGCTTCCTCTGCCCGCTGACCCGCCGGCCCCTGCTCGGCTCCCGGCCGCCCCGGCAGGAAGCAGGTGGGATAAATATTTGTTCCAAACAGTGAAATCTCCCTTGCAGAGCGTGCAATGTGTTTCCCCCGCGGTGCCTGCGCAGGGGAAGGTAACGGCGGCAGGTGCTGCGGAGGCGGCGTGGGAGCCAGGCCTGCCCTTTCCGAGGGAAAGTGAGCGCCCTGCTCTTCCTTGGCTTGTAAAGCAGCCTGGAAAAGCTGGGAAAAGTGAGGAATCAGCAGCAAGGCCCTGGGGAGTGCTGGAGATGAGTGGCTTTGGGTCTAGTCCTGAGCAGCAGGAGGACTGATGCACCAAGCGAGGGGTGCACTGCAGGACCGGTGCAAAGCCCCTTGTGCACTGTTTTTGGAGAAAGAACCCCTCATTTCCCAGTTTTTATAAGGCCAAAATTCCGGGAACCATTTCCATGGCACCATGAGCACAACGCTTGGGGGCTCGCCGGGCTCCATGGATGCAACACGCTCCAGCCAAGGAAGCAGGTGCTGCCAATTCCGGGACAGATGTTCCCGATTTCCTGCCGTGGGACGTTTCCATGCGGACGCTCATGCTGACACTTGTGCACACAGAGCCGGGAGGAGGCAGCCAGCGGCGCCTGCCCGCGCGGTGCAAGGAGGGCGACTGGGATGAGGAGGATTGTGCAGCCCCGGGGCCCTCAGCAGGATCCGTGCAGCCCCGGGAGCTCCTGCCCAGGGGTGTTTGCCTGGAGAACACGTGTTGGGGCTGGAGCCACRGAGCCAGCAGTGCAAACACTAGGAAAATTGGTGGGGAATGTGTTGGGAGAGGCACAGGGGATGCGCATCGTGGGAAAAGCACTGTGGGAAGCAGCATTGGAAAGTGCATTAGGGAAATGCATGGAGATGAAATGCACTGGGGAAATCCATTGCAGAGTCACTGCTCCTTTCTCCCTGTGGAGAAACGAAAGGAGACTTTGGAAGGGGTAGCTTAGCCACGCCCCCAGCTTCTGGTGCTGCACGAGTACGTGCAAACTCCCCAGCTCGAGACCCGGATGGCTCCATGGGGCTCAGTGTACAGGGGTGGGAAGCGGGGGGACGTTCCTGTGCCCGGGGCCGGGCCGCGGAGCCCGGACCGCACCGGATACCGGCGCCTCGGAGCYGACATGGCCTCATCACAGCAGGGCCGCCTGCTCCCTGACCCCGGGCTGCGCTCGGCCCCGCTCGCCTCCCGCTGCGTTTCCTCCTGCGCTGGGAGCAGCCGCCCCGTGTGTGGGGCAGGTGGGGCCGCCGGGACCCCCCAGCCCATGTCCTGCCCCACGTCCCGGCCCACGCGAAGGCTCCTGTCCCGCGGGCGGGCTGTGGTGCCGGGGCAGCCGGCATGGGGCACTTTGCACCCTGCGGAGGAGCCGCACGGGAGAGGTGGCTCCCGGCCCTGCTCTCGCCCCTCCGYTCCCCCTCTCCCCCGGCTCTTTGTCCCTGCGGAGGAAACAGCCCCTCTGAAAATAAACCCGGGCGCCTTTGATCTCCTTTATGGGCACGCACTGTTTATAGCCCCGCGTGTACGACTTGACACCTTCCCACCTGCGGCCCCAGCGACTGCTTCTTCTCACAGCCACTTTGGATATTGCGCGGCAGGCGGCAGGGCCGGCCGGGGCCGCAGGCAGGGGCTGCCCCCCAGCCCCGCGCACCAGGACCCTCCACTGGGACGTCCGGGTGGACACGGGTGGCCCTGGGGWTGGCCCTGCTGGGGCTGAGGGGGCAGAGGGGACAAGGAGGGGCCGTGCAGGAGCAGACACCGATGTGTCAGCGTCGCAGACCCGGTGCAGGGGAACGAGCTGTGAACAGCGTCCAGCCCGCGCTGCGCTCGCCGCCGTCGCCGCCAGCCCTGCCGGCAGTGTCCCATGAAGGGCTGTTTTCAGCTCATCCGTAGGTGCCGRCTGGGAGCGTTTCCTCCGGCCGGCTCAGCGGGTGCCTGGCACTCACTGTGCTCACGGTGGGTGCTGCGGCTCGGGCGCCGCGGCAGCGTCCTGCACAAGTGGCTGCTCTCCGCAGGCCCTGGGGCTCACGGGGCAGGCTAGTGCCGGACCCCCCGTGCACACGGGTGCGGGGAGGTGCCGCCGCCTCCGTGCGAGATTTGTGAGGTTTTCCACAGTTTGCGGCCAGGCGCCGTCATGCCCTTCCCGCCCACTCCCYGCAGCCGCTCGGCAGAGATGAGCCAGGGCAGGGCCACGCTTTCCATGGGGGCAGTTACTGCAAACACCGGCCCGTGCCCTGGGAATGGAGTTGTCGGGTGCCAAGTGCTCACCTTGGGAGACCGGCTCGGCGTGTGGATGCACATAGGGAGACCAGGCTGTGCAGGACACGAAGGGGTTAAAGCTCTGGAAAAGCTGCCGATGGTTTCACAGATGGCCCCTYGGCCGCCTGCGAACCCTGACAGGTTGCGCCCGCCACCGTGAGCCCCGACCCAGCCCTCGTGCAGCAGGTGCCGGGGTGAGGGGGCCACTTCCCTGCCCACTCCCAGCCGGAGTGTGCGGCTCCGTGTGGCTCTGCTTCCAGCGGGAAGCGTGGCCAGAATGGGTGCGGTGGCTGCAAAGTGTCCGTGTGATCCGGGGGGACCCTGCCCCATGGTGCGGGACAGCAGGGGCCTCGTGTCACCGCTGCAAGAGCAGCTGCCCGGCCACAAAGGAGCAGCCCCTTTCAAGGCTGCCCCAGGGCTGGAAATGCCACGGAGACCCTTCCCCGAGGGGGTTGCCCTGGCTCACAGCGCCCAGTGACCCCGCGCGGGGTTGCGCCTCGCCGGCCTCGTCCCGGCCGTGCCTGCGTCCTGCCCTGCGGGCCGCGGCGGCGCCGGCGCTGCAGACTCGCTGTCTGCCCGGGGACTTCCCGTCCCCGCGCGCCGCTCTCCACGGGCTCCGTGCGCGCCAGCTGCTGCTCCCGCCGGGAACGCGCGTGGTGCAGGGATGAGGCGAACCCCCYGGCACCAGCAGAGCCCCCCGCGCTGCCCAGAGCCACCAGCACAAAATGCCTCCTCGTTTCATCCCTCCTGCTCTTATCCCTTTCTCTCGCTTGCTGAGGATGCACACTGTGCATTCCCTCCGCTCACATCCCAAGGAGTTCCCCGGCTTCCCGAGCGAGCGTTTCCTCCGCGGAGCGAGGGGCTGGCGGGAATCGGCCCCGCCGCATCCCGTCTCRGCCGTATCCTGCTGAGTAACACCGGCTCCACAGCCATACATGGGGAAGAGCCGGGCTGGAGGCTTTCTCCTCACGCCCGCCTCTCCTGTGCTCAGTAAATAACATTCCTGCTCGGGCTGGTATGTCGAAAACCTTCCAGCTCGCTGACTAAGGGCCGAGTCACGGCCGCGGCACTGGGGCCACTGCGGCCGGGCGGCCGCTTCGGAGTGGAGTGGAGCAGGTGGGATGCAGCGGGATGCATTGGGATGCGGTGGGCAGTGGCCGCAGGGCCCTCGTCCCCCTGCTCTGCGCACAGACAGTGACACGCGGTGCTGCAGGATGCATTGTCCCAGGCTGAGGGATGCTTGGGGTCGAGGAGGAAGGCAGCAACACCGGGCGAGCGGGAAAGAAAACAGAGGTTTTGCACCTGCACAAGAGGGATTTTTGASTATTTTGCAGCTTCAGGCCGTGGCCACGAGGCACACAGCGGGGACGCTGCTGGGGAGAGGGCTGCCAGCAAGGGTAAAACAAGCCCAGACTGATGCAATCCCGCTGCCGGCTTACTCCRGGGCTTGAGAGGAGACTCGAGACTGCAAAGAGCTGGGGAATGAGCTTGTACAGGGTTGCACCACGGCGCGGGGCCCTTGGCAGAGGGCCCGCTGCGGGGCCTGCTGCGGATCCTGCTGCGGATCCAGCGGGAAGAGGCAACGGCACCTGAGGCAGCTCCATGTGCCGAGCTGGGCTGGGGAGCAGCTCCCGCTCCMCACGGCTCCTCCGCACAGGACGCGCGTGCTGGCGACCGGCCACGTCCTCCCGGGGATTTCCCTTCTCTTCCTCTGCCCTGTCTCGGCAGGTGGAAGTCCCTGGTGGAAACGCTCAGCCCGTGTGCGGCAGGAGGAGGAGGAGGAGGAGAGGACCGAAGGCCTGGACACAGCCTGGCGAGCAGGGCTGGACGCAGCGGCCACGGGCACCACGAGTTTTGCTCCCAGGGCCCATCTGCTTGCTCAGGATCTCGATTTTGGCTCCGCAGTGATTATCTGTGCTCAGAGCAACCCCCAGAGCCGCAGGGCACCTTTAGTCTCTCGAGCTGGGGATGCAGCAGTGGCACCCAGTCCCTGTCCTGCGGGTTGGGACCAGCAACACCCCGGAGCAGGTGGGGCCTTTTGCAGCAACAGAGAAGGGAAATGAAAACAAAAGCATGGGATTTCCAGCKCAGCTGGAGCTGGTGGGAAGCCGGGAGCTGCAGCCCATGCGGGGAGCCCCTCTCGTCCCCCAGCATGGCTRGGGGCAGCGCGGGAATATCCCACGTGCAGGGAGGGAGCCGAGCTCAGAGGGGCTCCCCAGCTGCAGGGAGCGTCGCTGCGGGCTTGAGGAGCTGCTCCCGGAGCCGACCGGGATGTGCCGGGAAGGAGGGGGCAGCAGGGCCATCCTGGCYGGAGGGCGAGGAGAAGCACAAGTGCGTCAAGGGGAGCCGCTGCCACCAGGAGCCCGTGCGGCATGAGGAGCTGGAGCAAAGGGGCGCGAGGGGCCTGGTGAGTGACCTTCCTCCCGCCGAGGTTTACCCAGGGGTCCTTTCCCTCCCCACGCAGCTACACGAGCAGTGCGGCCGTGGGCAGCCCGTGCACGGAGCCGCATCCTGCACCGTGAGCAACGGCGCCTTCACAGCGCTGCAGAGCCCTCCTGGGCAGAGGGGAGCCTTCCTGAGCACCAGCTGCCTCCTCTGTGGAGGAATACACAGGATGGGACCATTGGGAGCTCTCCCTGAAATGAGGCTGGGCCTCACGCACCCCACGCAGGTGCCCACGGTGGCCACGGCTCCGGCGCAGCCATGGGGCTCCCCACACTTACCCGTGGGCTTTGCCATCATCCCCCTCCGGTGCCAGCAAGTGCCCGGAGCCACTCTCCAGCTTTGGAAAAGGAGGTATGGAGCTGGGGAAAGCGGAGCAGGCAGAGGCTGAGGGAATCCCGGCTGGGGAGGGTTTAGGAGGCAGCGTGTGGGCGCACACGGACGGGCCGGGGCGGCTTCAAAAGCCACCAGCTCGAAACGGATCAAGGCCCAAGCCAAAAGCATAAACACCGGGAGGAAGTTTGGCTAAAGTTAAATCATGTTTTATTTAAAAATCTCCCTCTCGCTCTTGTAAGATGGAAACTCTCCATCTGAAAAGTGAAACTAAGATTGGAAACACTCTGCAGTCATTAAGTTTGTGCTGCGTAGTTTTTTTTTTTCCTTCTCTCTCTGGCTTCTCAAGTAAAATATCAACTGGCTCCACTGTCAGGGACAGGAAACATTAGTAATAAGTTCATAGATTTACATTTTCCCCAGGGAAGCCCAGGAATATCAGAGATCAAAAGTTGGAGAAAGGAGTTATTTTTATACAGAGTGATTTGCAACCCGCATCCATTGGTGGGGGAGCAAATAAATTACAGGCCCTTCGCTCTGGGGTTGTGTGAGTTCTTTCTCGCTAATGCCGCCCCTTTCAACTGCTGCCGGCAGCCTGTCGGCGCGCGGGGACGGGGACCGCTCCTGCCCACGGGCCGCCCGGCTCCCGGCGCCGGCACCGACCGCGGCGCTTGGCGGGTGCCGCTGCCGGTGGCACTTGGTGCCAGCGGCGCTCCGAGCGCGGCCGGGGTCCCCGCACGGGATGGATGGACAGACGGGCACCCGGAGCAGGACGGGATGGCCCCGCGGCAGCCGCCCGGGCAGCCCGCCAGCTCCCGTCGGGTGAAACCCCTGGAAACTTTTCCCGGGCGTTTTGTCTCGTGTCATCCATTAAAGGTGAGGCGCTCGCCGGCCGGGCAGRATAACGGATGAGGGTTTTAAGTACAACTGGAAAAACAATAAAATACTCTATTAGTGTGACACAGCTGTGAACAATGAACATTAAACAACTTCACGGCTAGCAGAGCTGCCGCAGCAACACTTAGGGCCGGCGTTTGATTGATTCCTCTTTGGGATATGCCTTGCAAAGCGACTCCCCGTCCAGCGAGGCACGGAGCGCTGGGAACGGCTCCCTCCCGTCCCTGCTTCAAAACGCATCCACATAAAGCGTGCTTTAAGAATCCCTTAAGGTTCATTAATGTCACAAGCAGGGGAGGAGACAGGAGTTGGAAGGCCTTGAAGTGCATGTCGGAAACACTCCAGAGAAAACTGTAAATGCTGCTGGGATGGACTGCAGGCTCTGGAGGATCAGTCGCGCTGGAAGACTATTTATTTTCCAGTCTATTTTAAACACTGGACTGTTTCAGATAAGAGTTGCCTGTGGTGGCAGACAGGATCGTGGGACTGGTGTGCAGGAACTCGTGCCAGATTCATTTCTGGGGAGTATTTCCTCCCTGCCTTGATAAATCTGCCCTGTCTGGTGTACCAGGTTACTTCCTTTGGAGTTCTCTCTCCTTATTATTACTTATTAAAACTGCCTGCAAATAGCACTTGGGCTTCGTGCAACATCCTGTGCTAACAATTCATCCTTCTCGTTATCTCCGAGCTGACAATTCCCACCAGGGCCAGGGCGGGTGGGTGGAAAAAYGCCTTGAGAAGAAGCAGGACCGGCCATCGCTTCTCTCCGAGCGGGAGATGCAGGGACACAGGGGGCAGGAGATAAGTGGGGACTCCCCCCCTTCAAAGGCAGGGCCGTGAATGGGGAGAAAAGGAGGCGAAGCGGAGCCGGCAGCACCACGGAGCCCCTCGCCCGGTGCAGATGGCGCGGGGGGAGCRCGCCCTGACCTCCCCTTCGCCCAGATCTTATCGAGAAAACCGCTCTCAGGTTACACGGCCGCCCCGCGCGGGGCTTTTGACCGCGAGGGCGATTCCAGAGGGCGACGCCCGCAGCTGCTCTCGCAGCCCGGGGTCACCGGCCCCTGCACTTTGGTTCTTCGCCGCGCGCCGGGGCAGCGCGCGGGTACGGAGCGCGGAGTCGGGGCCGTGCGCTCGCTGCTCCGAGCACGTCCTCCGCACCCGAACTGCGGCGGCACCTGCAGCTCYGCCGGGCCCTGCCGGAGCAGCCCCGGCTCCCGCATGTGCCGGTGCTCTGAGTGCGGGGGCCACCCTGCCCTCGCATGTGTGCTCCATCAGAGCATCTGCTCCGCATTGCAGCGCCCCGAGCGGGTCTCCTCGCTGCCTCCTGCTAGGGCGCTAATTTTATACACGAGGCTGCCTCCGGTGGCAATGGCGGCCGTGGCTGCCAGGTAGCCGGGAGAGCCATGGGACCAAGGGAGACGAAGGAGGTCAAGGATTGTGTGAGAAGCTGCAGGGGAGCCTGGAAGCCTTTTGGTCAGACTGGGTGGTGCGGATGCAGACAGGGACTGTGTTCAGCAGCCTCGCGCATGGTGACGTCCCCAGAGCAGGTGACGCTGCCCCGTTACTGACGACACAAGCAGGGGAGCTGGGTTGGGTGACCGGCTCCTCACCACGCTGCGATCACTGCTCGCTCCCCGGCCCCGCCCCGGCCAGAYGAGCCTCGCAAGGGGTAGTTGCTGCCCACAATTTGCAGAAACGGCAAATAATCCCGGTGTCAGACTGCAGGTAGCTCCTCGGGTTGGGGTTGGAAGGGAGGAAAGTGCGACGGGCTTTTCTGCAGAACCGCTGGAGAACAGGCCTCTCCAAGGGGCCGCAGCGCTGGCTTCCCCAGCCGAGGCTCCCCGGTGACTCTTGGAAGCAGCAGCCATCGTTATTTCCTCTCTGTCTCCTCATCGTTCCCTTTTCCCTGGTGCTCAGCATGGTGTTTTCTATCAGTGAGGAACCGCGGGAGCCTGGCAGCTCCTCCAAGAGGGACCGCGTCCCCACAGGGACATCCCAAGTGCTCTCTGGCAGCYGTGGACTTCCCGAGCTCAAAGGGAAGATCTTCTCACGCTTCTCCTACAGGAAACTTCTGGGTTCTGCCAAGAAAGAGGGAAGATCYTCCCTTGCACAGCAGTTTTCCCCCCGAGGGGTAACATTCAAGCGCGGAAAGGTCGAGGGAAGGTGTTTGGCTCCTGCGCTGCTGTCGGGAGGAGGCGTTGAGCTGGGGTGGGGACACGCTGCTCCGCGGAGGGGGAGGACGTGGCGGCAGCGGCAGCATCAGCAACCTGGGCACCCTCGTCACACTGCACGGGGATGCTCCTCAGGGTCACTCCTGATGCCTGTGCAATGAGTGCTCGGGGTCCAGCATGGTCCCCCGCCCACCCTCCGATTAAACCCTTGCGAAGGCGCAGGGTCTCTCCCGGGAGCTGCTTTGGAGCATTTCTCATAGGGAGTCATCAGCTGACACGTCAACAAGCCCCATGGCCGCTGTGCAACCTGCTGCGTCGGTGCAGAGCCCCACGGGACACGCGGAGCCAGGAGCCCCTCACCAGGCAGGCAGGCGGGAGCAGGTCAGAGCAGAGCTCCAGCTGGCAGAGCTCCGCACAAGCCGGGTGCCAGGAATCAACAGGCCGGGAATACCCGTGTCCTCTGGGCCCGAGGAGCAGTTCTGCCTGGGAAAGGTCTCTGCACCTGGGTGCTTTCCCGACGGCGTGACCGGATCCACCTTCTTCCCCGGTTTTGCGAACACTGGAGCTCGTAGGTGGCAGCTGCAAGGAGAGCGGGACGCTGGTCCCGGGYGCCTGGGAGGGCCTTGGCTCGGGCTGTGCGGGGAGCCCTTGATGTGCGCGGTGGTGCCGAGCTGCTCAGCAGGTAGCGGCACCGGAGCTGCTGGGTCCTGCCACCCCGTGGGCGAAACGGGGCTCCCGGCAGCACCGCGGRGATGGAGCCGCGACTTGGAACACCCTTCCCGGCACAGCCTGCGGGCTCCTCTGGGACGCAAAACCCCAGGCTCCTCACTGGGGGAATTTTCCCTTTGCATCTATCACTGCCGTCGATGCTGGCCGCAGTGCGTGCTCAGGAGCAGAGCCAGAGCCCGTTCCCTGCTGGGCAGCATTATCTGCACCCGGCGTGGCGAGTGCCAGCCAGGGATGGAGGGACGCAGGGCACGTGGCCCCTTTCACCACGGAGAAAACACATGGAGATGGGGGCAAGGCGGAGAACCAGGGGCAGCTGCGGGGGTCCGAGTGGCTGCTGGTTTGGGGACCAAGTGGACCCCTGGCTTTGACTGCAAGAAGGCCCGGGGGCAAATGTGAGCTCTGCTTTCTCTCTCCCACCAAAAGCCCCTAGCAAAAATATGCATGCAAAACGCAGTGGTGACAATGGTGGGCATGGGACCCCGAGCTGAAGATGAAGGAGGGGGTTTTCCTGCCAGGAAGGGGCCCTCGGCGCCGCCCCGCCGGCAGCGTCGCTGCGCGGCCGCCTGCCGCTCACAGGGCATATGGTCCCTATTTATCTGCCTCCTTTGCTGCTGGATCCCTTTCAGAAAAGTTTTCTGCAATTACTTGAAGTTTCCTCGGTGCAGATTGGGAGTGAAGCCTGGGCTCCGGGAGATGAACTGCAGACCACTTGGCATGGAGGGGAGCTGTTAATTTGCCAGCAGCACAGACAGGGGGAGAAGGAAAATGAAGAGAGATAATTCATTTCCATCCCGGCGCAGTTTTAAGAGGACGGACACAACTGGAGCTCGTTATTACGGGCTCTGCGCTGCGGCCGGCGGCGCCGTGAGAAACCAGAGCCAGCAGAGCCGCCCCGCAGGCGCGCAGGGCCACCAGCTCCTGGCCTCTGCAGTGGCACCCACGAGGACACGGGCCATGCCCCATCCACGGGCCACGCCAGCCTCTTGCAGGGGAGCAGCAGGATTGCAACAGCGCTGAGTGAATCCCAGGTGTTTTCCTGCACCGGTGCARGTTATTGGTGAGAGGGTGAATCACCACCCCAGGTGCACAAGCCCTGGCCCTGGCGCGGGGCTGGGCGCTCGGCCGCTGCCGGCACCTGCGGAGGGAGGCAGGGGCAGCTGCCCAAGCAGCACGAGGAGGAGCCGGGGGGCTCTCCCGCCGGGGGTGCAACGTGCCGCGCTGCTCCCGCTTGGGGACACGGGAGGCGGCAGCTGCTGCAAGCRAGGAGCTTTTTTGCAGCTTCAGATGACGTTGCAGCAGCGGCCCTAAACCAGGGCAGCAAACTTTCCTACGCTGCTGCGTCTTGTGACCTAAACCGCGCGGCTCGGGGGCCTCTTTCTGGAGCACTGAGTGATGGTTATTTTTTAAGGGTYCGGAATACCAAAGCCCCGGCCCCGCTCGCCCTGCACGTTGCACCCATGGCCATGCCAATGGCCGGGCAGCCTCCAGCGAGGGACCAGCCCCACGAGGGGTCCTGGCGGCTCATCCCGACGCAGGGCACGTGCCGCAGAGCGGGCCGGGTCCCCGCCGGCCTCCTTGACACACATCGGCTTCCTGCGGCGGCGGCCGTGCCACTTCCTACCGCCGCCRCGATCCGCTTCGCAGGGCCCGAAAAGGGGCGGAAAAGAAGAAATAACCACAACGCTAATAAAAGGTTAAATAGAAGAAAGCCGGCGTCGCTGCCCGGCCCGCGCGCGGCTCCGCGCCGGTACCTGGTGTTTCCGCGCGGCGCCGACAGACAGCGCGTCGCCAGCRTAACCCCGCGTGGAAAATGCGGGGCTGGAGGGGACCCGCGCTAATGAGCCCGGGAGCCGCCGCGCTCCGCCTGTGAAACGCGAGCCGTTTTATGGGGAGAAGTGGAACAGGCCTCGCTTTGCTTTCAGGGAGCCCAGTAAAAACAGAAGGTGATCCATAAATATGCATGTTATGCTGGATTTAAAATACTTTCTGATGATTTTCTAGGCAGCTCTCCAATACGTTACAGCACAGCATAGCTATTGTAAAGTCGAGCTGGTGAAACCTGTGCTGATTTCTATAGGGAGGATAGGGATTTTGGTTGTACATGTGCCTTTTCTTCCCCTCCACCATCCCCTTGTGCCAAGCTGCTAATCCTCAGATGAAGGAATTGAATATAACCGCTTAATGGTTCCAGTCTTTCCCCCTCTGCCCTGCTGCGAGGCCCTGGGGACCTGCATGGGTCCTCCCGTGGCCACGTCTTGCTGCGCCCATTCGCGTGGGACGGGTGTGTGGGGCACCGTGGCCCCGGGGAGGCTCCATTCATGTGCCTGCACTCACCACCTACACGTCCCTGGCCCCCTCTTCATGCTTTAGCACCCAATTAAGGATTAATTTGGGGTTACAGCCATTAAAGATTAATTTGGGATCGCGGCCTGGAGCCCATGGAGGACATGCGGTGCCGCGTCCTCAGCGGTTCTGTCCCAGGGCTGCATCATCCACACGTGTGTCCTGGGCATCCCAAGCACAGGGCACATCCCGCAGGGAAAGGCCTGCGGGCAGCCGGCAGCAGCGGGGCTGCAGGAGTGGAGACTCGTGCGGGAGCCTCCCTCCATGCCCATCCGGGCGAGGATGCTGCTCTTCGCGCTTCCCCCTGTGCTTTGAACAGGCTCCAGGAGCCAGGGGGACGGACGTGCTCGCCCCGAGGTCTCRTTGGGGCCGTGGAAATTAAAACGGGGAGTTCAAACGCGGGGCTCCGGCAGCTCCCCGCAGCGGGCGGGCGGCGCGGAGTGTCCTGCTCCTGCTCCTGCTCCCGCTCCCGCTCGCTAACGCGTTGCAGATGTCACCCGCGGTGGCCGCCGGCGGCTCCCCCGCCTGCCCTACCTGCATGGGCAGCCGGGCTCTGCGGAGCCGCGCGTTTTTTTCCTGCAGCGATAAAAGGGAGCAGGAATGACAAAAGCACCGGGGCTTCGCCACGAAGCCTCTGCTTGTGCTGCACAGGCAGGGCCAGGGATGCGCCTGCGAGCAGCAAACAGCCCCAGCGCTTTYGGATGGGCAGACGGGTGGAGGGACATGGGCTGCACGGGGAGCAGATGTTGCACAAGTGCCCGTGGGCCGCTCCTTTGTGATTGAGAGCAGGCCGCATTTCTTTCCCCGCTGTCTTTAGGCTGTATTTGTGTTTGAATGCAGGCGGATTTGCCCCGGGAGACCCCCACCCATGTCAGACCTGTTCACCCAAGCCCGGCGGCCGCTGCACAAAGCCCGTGGTCCAGCAAAGGCTGCGAAATAGAAGGGTTTTCACCGCCCTCACTGCCCGTCCTACCAATACGGAGCGGCTGAGCTCAGGGAAATGGTGCCAGGTGGATTTCTCCCTGACAGGTGCCAGCCTGAGCAAGGGGGGAAGGAATTCCCGGGGCTGCGTCCAGCCCCRCTGGCTCCATCCACCCCGCTCATCAGCAGCCCCGGGTGCAGAAAGCCCTGGGCTGCCCGGGCAGCGGCAGCGACGCTCCAGGATGGGAGTGAGAGGCATCCGCAGGGCCACGCACTGCAGGACCCGACACCCGCACGACACAACCGGGCAGCCTGGGGCTCCAGAGCCTGCCAAACGAGCAAACCCGTGCCCAGCGAGCCAGGAGCACCCAACGTGGGCAGCCGCTGGTTCCCTTTATCAGCTCCTCGACCTTCCTGGCCCGCTCCTGCAGGTGGTCCTTCCTCCGAAGCAGGCTTTTGGCTTTAACTATTTCATTACCCCTGCAAATCCCGGGGTTTATGGCTGGAAAGCTGCAAGCAATTAGCGGCTGCTTCCCTCCCCCACTTCCTGCTGGGAAAAGGAAGAGCCCAGCGCRGAGCAGAGCAAGCCCCAAACCTTCCTGCCGCCTAATGACAAAGTAATGAGTCCAGCTCGCTGGGAAAGTTGCCTTACATGGGGCTGGAGCTTAATTAAAGAGGGGCCGGGCGGGAGGCCTGCTCCGTTTTACGGCCCCGCGCCTTCCTGCTGCGCCGCGGCGGCAGCGAGCCGGCCGGGATGCAGCCCAGGAGCCGCTTTGTGCCGGGATAGCACTGTGGAAATGCAAGGAGAGTGGGACGTGGGACACGGGTGAGATCCTGGCGCTGAGGGAGGCCAGCGGGCACCTGGAGCAATGCAAGGGGTGCAGACACCTGGGACATGGGGCAGCAGGGAGAGCAGCTCGGGAGCATCCAGGCATCCTGCTCCGCTCCCTGCTGAAGGGCTCAGGCCCACAGGGCCACGGAGGCTCCTGCGGGTTTGCCCAGGTCCCTTCCACTGGCGCTCGGTGCCTCCAGGCTGGTGTCGGTGCCGGGACAGCCCCACGGCAGCCCCCCTGGCCAGGAGCCGCAGGGCTGAGTGTCACCCCATCACCACCCCCACAGCAGGGCAAACACCTGGCACTGCTCACCCACCCCAGCACCAACCTGTCCCCCGCCACCACCGCAGGTCCCAGCCGGGCCCTGGGCTGCGGGGAGGCAGGTTGGGACGCGGAGCAGCCCAGCCCGGTTCCCCTTTCCCCGCCGCGCCGCCACCCGCAGCACGGGCAGGAACTGAGTCAGCCCCGCGTCGCTGCCGCAAGCGGCGTCACGGGGCACGTAGCACCCGGCAAGCTCCMCATGGAGCCCACCTGCAGCCCCCGCTCCCACCCGAGTGCCCCCAGACCCTATTATAAATTAAACATTTTATTGAATATCAATAAACTGCATATAATTATATAAAAAGTTTCATCAGTACAAAATTGTGGCACAAAAAAAAATAATATATATATATAAATACCAGTGTACCTTTGAAATGTAAACATCCTCTTTGCTATGATGCTGCAAAAACAATGTCCAAAGAAAGATGCATTGAGGAGGCACCTGTCAACACCCATAAATAGCACCGGGCACCCACCTGTCGGCAGCCGCACAGGCCCCCATTGTATCAGCTGACAAGTGCCCGCTATTAGTCACAGTTCTCTTGAAAAGCAGTTGTTAAGAGTCATATTAACAGGTGCTTGAGTGCATAGCTGCTCTGTAAACAGGATTCTTGTTTGAAATGGCTACCCATGCCTTTCACGGACACTGTTAATCTGGGAGGCATTGCAAATTGTCATTGTGCTGCGGCGAAGCAGCTGCTTCACAGCTAACGTGACGCGGTGTTATTGCATAGTTACACCTTCTACAGGCGGCGTATGTACAGTCGGGGGGACGGGGTTCGCCTTAACACTTTGTCCTCCATTGAAAAAATAAAATATCAGTTCTTAGAGAGTTACCAAGTGGTTACGGTAAAACAAGAAAACACAAAACCAAAGCGAACCCCAAGGCTACAGAATCGCAACGTTGGACACGAGCGGCGCAGGTCCCGCCCCGCAAGGTGCTGAGCGCCTCCAGCAAGCAGGAGGCACCCGGCGCGGGCCCCGGCGCGCCCCTGGCGGCAGCACCCACGGCCCTCGGCTCGTGCCCGAGCCCAGCGGGCGCCTCCAGTCCTGCWCCCGCAGGGGCCTCTGGTGCAGCCGCCTCCGCCGGGGAAGGATCAGGCCTTAAAAATTGCACAGGAGGCACCAAACGAGGAGTGTAGAAGTCCCTTTAGGCCCCAAGTAGATGTGTCTGCAGGTCGGACACACACGGCAACGGCAACAGCACGGAAACTAACTTCTACAGAAACTAGGTACAACATACGTGTGGGCACAAGGCGGTGCGAGTCCTCAGCGCGTCCCGGAGCAGCCCGTTTCCTCGTGTTTGTGGAGCAGGGACATACGGGAGAAAGTCCGGGAGCAGGTTTTGCATTGATACTTCTTTACATCTGAATGGGTCTGCAGGTGGGCGCGGAGATTAGAGCGGTCAGCGAAGGCCCGGTTGCAGTGTGTGCAGGAAAAGGGCTTTTCACCTGCGAGACAAAGCCAAAGGGCCCAATTAAGCAGTGCATCAACACGGCGAGAATATCAAAGAAGGGGCCATTCATTAGCCAAAGTTGGTGAGGAGCCTGTGAAAAGCGGGGCTGGGTTATTATTCTTACTATGGGGGGAAGCGGTGGGAAGCAAGGAGATATATGTGGTTATTCCCTTGGGAAAAGGGAATAACCTCCTTTGGGAGTTTCCCGCTAGAAGCAGCCCCGGGATCAGTTTTGGATGCAGATGGGGACAACGTGGAGCTCCCGAGCTAGGGGAGCCGTTTGCAACGCGGGCAGCACGTGCGGCACGGCGCGCTCATCAGATCATAGCAGGCAGGGCCCGGGCGCCGCGGGGCCAGCGGAGCTATTTCCTCCCCCTTCTCCCTCCCTCCTGGCATTGAAAAGCGCGGGCAGGGTGAATTCCTGTCAGAAAGGCTCTTTGGGAGGAAACAAATGCGTATGCTCAATTTGGAAAGCACAATCAGGTCCTTCCAGCTTCCTCCAGCCCTCGGCTTTGGTCCCCTAAGAGGGTGTGAAATCGGTGCCAAGTAACAATGACACGGCCCGGCAGGCACAAAGGCGGCCGGGAGCAGGAGCAGGAGCAGGAGCCGCGCGGCGGCAGCTGCGGCTGCCCCGCGCTCCAACAGGTGCTGGGGACCGGGCCCCGCTCCGGCACCTGCCCCACGCAGGGCCTGGCCCCGCGTCTGCAGCCGGGAGTGACCCCGAGCGGGGCCGGCTGCTGCCACGGGGCCACCGGAGCAGCCCCGGGCGCCGCCAGCACTGCGTCCTTGTCACTGCGTGCAGAGCCTTGACCCCCGGCTCGAGCGCGGCCAGGAGGATATTTAAAGGCTGCGGCTGCAGGAGGATGTGCCAAGGGGGTTTGGGAAGCCCTTATCTGCCCTGATAACACCCAAAGCGCCGATTCGCCCGAGGAGGCCGAGCTGGGAAGCGGGCGGTGATAAGGGCAGGAGGGAGCGGGAGCGAGGGGCGGCTTTACCGGTGTGCGTGCGGATGTGGCCCTGCAGCAGCCAGGGCCGGGAGAAGGCCTTGCCGCACATCTTGCAGACGCAGGGCAGCGTGTGGCTCCGGATGTGCATCTTGAGAGCCCCCAGGCTCACGTACTCCTTCTCGCAGTACTTGCAGCTGAAGCACTTCCTGGCCTGGGCATCGCAGTGCAGTTGCTTGTGCTTGGAGAGCCCGGCGAACGTGGAATAGGCCTTGGCGCACTGGGCGCAGCGGAAGCGCTCGGCAGCGGCGGGCGCCGAGGCCGGGCTGGGCGGCCCCGAGCTCTTGCCCTCGTCCTCCTCGCTGGAGAGCGCGGCCAGGTCGAGGCCGGGCGCGGGGCCGCCCGCCGCCTCGCCGCCCGCCGGGAAGAGGCTCGAGAGCAGCCCCGCGTCCCACACGAGCGGCGGGTAGTAGGCGCCGCCGCCCAGCACCTCGCCCGGCGGCATCACGGACAGCGGGCACGGCTCGTAGAGCAGCGGCGACACCAGCACTGCGGGCAGCAGGACGTGGCGCTCAGCGTGGCGCCCGGCAYGGGCACCCGCGGCGTGTCCGGACCSAGGGAGGGGCGACCCGACCCTCCCCGCCCGCCAACRGGGGCCCAGAGCAGCCGGGACAGCCGGGGACAACGCGGGGARCGCGCCCCGTGCCCTCCCCTTGCAAAGGCGATAGAAAGAAAAGCTTCCCCCGCCGCACCCATTTAAACGCTTTTCTTTTAGAAAAGCAGAAACAGAAGCAAAGCACCCAGCCCGTCCGCGCCCCGCTCACCCCCGCGCGGCTCATGCATAAGATGGGGTGGAAAAAGAAAACTTTGCAAAGGTCCCGCGCGGGCGCGGGGCGGCACGCACCGCTCTGGCTCTCGAGCTCGCTGTAATTGGGCTTCTTGCTGGCCGAGAAGTGCTTCTTGACGAGGAAGGAGCGCGGCATCTTGCAGCGCCTCCGCCTTCCTCCCCGCCGCGGCCGGCGCGGGGCTGCCGCGCCCGCTCATATGGGCCCGGCGCGGGGGGCGGCGCGGGGCCGCCGGGCCAATGGGGCGGGCGGGGCGGCAGGTGCCGGCCCCGGGGCGGGACCGCGTCCCCGGCCCTGGGATACCCGGCTCGGCCCCGGGGACGGAGCTGCCGGAGCCGCGCGAAGGGCCCAGCGGCCAAGTGGGACCCCGTGGCCGGGGGAGCCCTGCCCAGCCCCGCCGCGGGGCAGCGAGCCTAGCAAAGAAGGGGCAGGCGGTGCTGCCTTGGGGGAAAGGGTTATTCCCGCGGGGAAACATGTCTCTGGGCCCTGGGTTAGGTCAGTCTCTGCTACCTGCTGTGCAGGACAACATCATTCGTTCTGTACAAGGGACCTTCAACGCATCATGCACAGATTGGGTCCCCTTGAGGACCAGGTGGCACCAGAGAAAGGTGCCAGGCCCGTGGGTGCTGCTCGGAGCTGGTGGCGCTGGCTGCAGCCTGGGTCACCTCTGCTGTGCTCCAGTTGYCCCAACCCCGCAGGGTGCAGCGGGAGGGGAACCCGCTCTGCTGCAGGCCACGGATCCTGCGTGAAGAGAGGAAATGACTGCGGAGGATGAGGGCTCCTCTGGGCCCTGCCCTTGCAGGCAGGAGGCAGCTCAGCCTCTTGGGTCACAGGAATGACTCCCTCAGGCCAGGCCACGGGCAGGAGCACAAGCCCAGACCTGCTGCACCCTTGCATGTGGGCCAGGAAGCTTTAGGGCAGAGGAGCTTCCCCCAGCAAGCTGGTCCCAAGCTCTTCCTTCCCTCCTGCTCCCACCTGCCTTCCCTTGGCTCCTTCCCCACTGGGTTAGGCAGTACATGGATGCAGAACAGGCAGCAACAGCCCTTGGTCTCCTCCCCAGGTTCTGCTGTGCGAGGGCAGGCACCCAAGCCACAGCCAGCAGGTCCTGGGAAAGCGGAGAGCAGAGCCCAAGCTCCCAGCTCATCCTGTTCCCCACTCTGGTGCTTGGATTTCCCTCCTGGAAGTGCTCAGGGCTCGGGGCCAGGCACCTGCTGTGCGGGGCTGTGGCGGGCGCCGCTTCCAGGACAGCTGCTGGTGGCGGGCAGCTGAGGGAGGGAGGAGCGGGACCCGCCAGGAGCGCCACGTGGCTCCCATCCAGCTCCGACCTCCTGCCCGCAGACGCCAGCACCGTGAGCACAGGCCTCCTCCCGGCRGGGCTCATCCTGACCCTGCGTCACCGCTCAGCCACAGTCTGGGCGGGATGCAGAACTGGCCAGCAGAGCTTTCCACAAGCAGGGATTCCAGCTGATGGCCTTTCCTCAGGGTGGGAGCAGCTCGGAGAGGTGCTGCTGTTGCCAGTGACACACACTGCAAAGAGGCGGCRTGCTTGCAAACCCTTCCCCTCCAAGCACACGCTCTGGAACGCTCCCTGTTCCTCTGTGGCTGCTCTGGGCTCAGAGTTTTCCCCATAGGAGCTATCTGCCATCACCAGGCATAGGGTGCTCATGAGCCTGGATCACCCCTGGATCACCCTCCCGGAAGGCAGATGCTGTCAGGGAAAACACATTCCTGAAGGATCTAGGGATGCAAATGGTGCAGGTCAGACTCCATGAGCTTCCCGCAGATGAGCAGGAGCCTGGAGGGTCACATCCCACAGCGACTCGCAGMACCAGGTCGCTCTGGGCTGCTTGCAGATGCCCCACGTGCTCATTACACCTGCTGCGGATGTGGGTACGTGTGCAGGGTTGCACAAGGTACTCAACTAAGTGGTTTTCTTTTAAGAGGCAAAGGCAGCGCTTTGGCTCTCRTCAAAATGTTATCAATAAGGCTGGTTCCAACCACGGCCAGGGCACGCAGAACAAAAGTTGCATTTGCTAGGGGAAAAATCTAGATGAGGGGAGGAAGGTGACCTGCCTGTGACTGGGCCAGAAGGAGGACAGAGACCAGGGAGAAGGGAGGGGAAGCTCTGCGATGATTCACGGGCTGCAAGCGGGTGGTTTCTGCGACGCACCGCAGGCTGCAGAGGCAGCCGAGCCCTGGGGCGCTCAGGGCAGCCCTGCGACAGGTTGTGGCAAAGCTCCAGCCCAAAACCCACAGGGGTTGTCTTCAGGAGCTCAAAAGCTCTTACCTTAACCACTCTAGGAGCAGAAAACATGTTGCGAGTTTCTTAATTTAACCTCCTTGGGTCCCGTAGCTCTACAAAGCAATTCAGGTTTCCTGCTGCAGAGCTCTGACAGTGGCAGGACCTAAATGCACAAGTGGAACTTTCAGTTACAAAAAAAGGAACTGAGTGTCTTGGCGAGGCTGTCGACACCCGGGCCCGCTATTGCCTTTTAATTCAGACTCACGAATCAACAAGCTACGCATTGACACAGCCCTATTGCAGCGATGGTGGAGCAGGTCTAGGAAACACACTGCTACTCAAGCAAATCAAACCCTGCAACCCATGACAAACCCGAGGGGAGAGCACCGGGACAGGCAAGCACTCTCCATCCGCATGGCCTGTAAACAGGTCCTGCACTTTGCAAAATGCAACATCTCCCTCTGCTGTCTAAAGATCCCTACAGCTCCTCTGGTGCCTTAGACAAAAATGYTGTCAAGGAGCTTGATGAGAACCCACTGATTATGAGATTAATCGAGTGCACAGTCTCCAGCCATAACTACTACTGAAACACTTAATGACCACAGCTAAGCGTGAGCCTTTTCCAGCTTTAAAAATAAAAATGGTCACTGTCCTACAGTCAAAAGTGGTGTCCTGTTTTTAACTGCAGCTCTTTTGTCAAACAGTTTCAGAACAGGGTCATTTTTGAACCAATACATTTTTATTCACTTCATGCTTGATTAAAGAGGACTACACTGTGTCAGGGATATCAAAACACCTCCCAGACGCTCCAGTACAACTGCTTCTTTACAGACCAGTATCTGACTATGAGGTAAGAACAAAACAGACCTGAGAAGAACTAAGTGAGAAGACCCAAGTCACGTAACAGCAATATGTATTTTCACTTAGCTGTGAATACTTTTGGGAGTTTTGGGGAGGGAATGAGGAACAAACAAAACATTTAACYTTTAATTTGTGCTGCAGGTATAACTGAAAAAGATGCTAAAAGATACTACAAATGTTAGTAAAAATCCTGACAAGAGCTTTGTCCTTCTTATGTTAATCTCACCTGTGACCATCCTGTGTATCTGACCAAAGGCAATCTGCCTGAAGCAAGTTTGTTCTGATTTTGTTAATCAGGTGGCCTTAGAAGCTAGACTATTCAGCCAATGCTTCATTATAGACAGGGTTCTTTAAAAGAGCTCATCCCTCTCAGCATAAGCAGATCAGGGGATTTACTGCTGTAGTTCCAGCCAAAGCGATGCCAGTCGTGTTGGGCAATGAATGTTGACATCAATTTATCAGACCTATTAAGGTCAGCCTTTAACTGGAGCCAAATTCATTCCAAAAAACTAGCAGCTCAGTTGCCTTCTTGTCCCTTCCCCTTCTGTCCCTCTGCCTGGGTGTCAGTCGTCCTTCTAATGCTGTCTCCTGGTGCCAGACACAGGAATGTCACAGGCCCAAGGTAGCCCGATTAAATTATCACCGACAATGGGCAGCTGGGATTTGCTAGGGCTACAAGATCAGCTGCTGACAACGAGGTGAAAGCAGCTCTGGCAGAGCACTTCACTCCTGGGCAGGAGCACTACATACAGGATTTAAAAGCCCAAACTAGCTTATTGCATAATAAGCTTTTTTTTTTTTTATCCTGATTTTTGTTGCACACACACTTTATGAACCAAGATTATACACAGAACAATATGCCCTTCCATCTTTTTTAAACCAACCAGCAAGTATCAGCAAGACATCTGACAAGCTGTGTAAACATGTTTATATTTGTTAGTTTGACGAGGTCAGCACGGACACACAAAGCTCTTCAGTAGTTGGAATAACAAATAGGAATCTACTGCTCAGTTTATCTCTGAACGGTTGCAGGAATGCTCATCACATTCATGTCGTAAATTCCACTGCTATCAGACTAGCAGGTGCCAAGACATTGCCCTTACTCGCACACAAATTTAATCAAGAGTAGATTTTATATGCATTTTCCAGGTAACTTACTGCTTGCTCGCAGTATTTAGGTGTATACAAAATAGGGAATAATGTCCACATAAATAGGGAATAATGTCCACATAATAAGTCTTTGCAACTGAGATTTAGCTTCCACAGTGAAATGCATCTGGACCAACAGTCAGGTATGATCATTTAGCAGGAACAACTTGACTTCTGACCAACTGCCACTAWGAGCCACTCCAACTTTCATCCCCTCATTTGCAGCTGCTCAAACTGAGGACAMCACAGATATCACTACACAACAGAATTTACATCTAGAAGAGTTAAAGCTGAGGGTTAGAGARGTTGATTTAAAAAACTACAGGACAATAAAACCTTCTTAACTTACCCAAGAAAACTCATGAGTTTATTCCTCTGACTCATATTAGTTTGGTTAAAGCCATGCTATCCAAACTGGTTTTCATAACCTGTCTGGTCCATTGTCTGAAGGATTGACATTCTACATAACARTAAATCAGGGCAAAATACATAAAAAAGAGTTGTAGCATCTACATTACTCGATTTCTAAGGTGTGCCTTACACCATTACACAGCCAGCAAGAACTCTTTTTATGATGGTGCTGTAATAAARTGTACGGATCACGAGAAGGAAATAACAATAGTTCACATAAAGATCACGTTTTATAAATTATATGAACTTTATTTATAACTCATCTTCAAAAGTCAAAAACATGACAAAGTAATTGCTTGGAAGCATCTAACTGCTCCTGAAACATTTTATCAGAATTTCATGGAAGTGCACTTAGTAGCAGAAATCTAGTTTCAGGTCAATCAAGTATCACAAAACTTGGTTCTCGACACAACCTAGRAGTGCCCACCCTGCCCCTAATGCATCATAATCTCTTTGCAGACTAAGCATTAAAAACCCAACACACAGAACGTTCTCCAGAGCACGACRAGATTTTTCCTAGGACTGAACGCCCAGTCACCAATCATATGCATGAATCTATACTAGCCCGTAGGAAGTCTGTGAAAATGTACCAAAACCAAATTCAACTTAAATACATCAGAGGTCTGTCTGGACACAAAGTTCAAAAAAGCAGTTTGCRATGGATTATATCACATTACCTCCTGGTTTAGGGTAAGGCTGTGCTGCCATCTGCAGASTGCAAAGATAAATCTGTCGGCCAAACTGATTAGTAGCAAGTTCTGTGGTTGTGCAGGTCCACCACGCTAAGCATCCCAATGCCAAGTCACTCTGTACCGAGATCTCAGTCCTGTGCTGATTTACACGTTCTCATCAGGTGCCTCAGCTGGCTGGATCACAGTATCTTGATTGTTTAATTAATGAAGTGCTGAAGAAAAGGAAGCTCTGTAACTAACAGAGCAACATTAAAAAAAYGGAATAAATCCATTTACCATGTATTGGAATAGTCATCCTACCTTCTGGTTTCTATTTTATTTTTTCCTTTGAACTATATCATACACACATTATATGGAAAACAATCTATGTACAGGTTCACCTACTTTAGTGACATTCAAATGAAGTTCAGGAATTCAAAGTATTTGCTAAAAATGAAAGGCAGAAAAGTAGTACCATGTGAGCCCTATGGATTGTAAATATATATAATTTTTAAACCAACTTGCCCTGAGGGATATAATACCTAAATACACAAACAAAAATTTTAAACAAGCAGCAGCATAATTTCAAAAAAACTTCTGAAATCCTCTGTTAACATRAGGCTTAAAATCAAATTGAGAGAAAATTAATGCCAAAATCATGAATCAAAGCCAGCAAATATGAATATTATTTGCTATTATACTTAAATTTCACCTTCAAAAAAAMCACACTAAGACATTTTGATTTCCAGGTTAGAAGCCATTTTTGTCATGGTATGCAGGAAAATAGTAGGCATGAAATTTAAATATTTTGAACTAGTTTAAAGAGTTGCACAGATTTGCTTGGGAAGTTTGAAGATTTATATAGTTAAGAGGTTGACTATGGGACTTCAAACACCGGCAAATATTATGGAGTCACAGTTATTATAGTTCACTTGAAGTGAGAACCGATCAATTACYGAGAACAATTACAGCTGACACCTAAAGCTCTTGCTGAACAAAACAGAGTTGTGAATACACCTCTGATAGCATTATTTAAGAAATGTAAATCAGAGACTGGGGAGACTTCTTTACCTACTAGCTCAGGCCATTCCTTATGGAATGTTTTTGCCTATAAAAAGTCAAATGAACAAAACTGTAGAAAAAGGACCTATCATTAAGCTTTATGTGAAGCTAGTAATAAAATTAGGCTGACATGGTTAACCAGCATACGACATGCTCACAAGAGATCAGATGATACAGAAAGACCAAACCAGGATTCGAAACCAAGAGATAGATATTCAAGAGTCTTCCATATTTCTGGATGCCTGAGTTCATCTTGGGATGTAAAGGAAGAAATGCAACGAAGTTGGGCATTTCCTCCCGTAATGGGAGCTTGGTTTTACAGTTAATCTTCTACTTGGTTCATTTATCACGCAAAGAACGGATCAAAACCTGTGCCATCATATCATCTTCATCAGCATCATAATCCTACAGAAAAAAAGATACAGCAAATTCAGAAAACATCCACCTCATACTTCCATTTACTAATTATCCAATTTCTCTAAAATAATGAATAAACTGRCTATCGAGATATCATCTGCATGGACCAGACCTCACAGTAGCAGCTATGTAAAAAAGCTGGCATTTAAGAGTCATCATCTTGTATTCCAAAGGYAAGGAAACACATACCACAAAAGTATCATACGAAAAGCGATGTCGCCTTTGAAGGTGCTCCATGAAGTTAGCACTCCTGTAATTTGGATCTCCCCATGGCATTGAGGCGCAAATTGGGCAGACCTACAGGGAARAAAAAGGACAGTGACAATACAGAAGATTAAAGTCTGAGACTTGTGACAATTGCTACTCTATATGCATAAAGATTTTARATTATTTTACTAGGGTTTTTAATAACAAAAATCAGATAACCCTGATTTTTTATTTGATTTTTAATTCTCTGGACTGGAATGGCTTAGTCTTTTCCTCACATACTGAAAATTAGAATTATCAACTACAGCTGTTTACTTGGAAAGATTTCACCTCTCATTTCTCAACAACAGAAAAGTTTCCTTGTACTCTTTTGCAAAGATCACTTCTCTGAGTGAAAGACTTTTTCCCCTCTAATTTAATAATTTTGAATTCCAAAGAACACTTTCAAGACAAATTAAAGATTCAAAGTTAGTTYTAAGTTTTGAAATTCCTCTTGTGAGGAAACAGTGCCAAAGAAAATTATTAGGAGATGCAATTTTTTTCCAAGTATTTTTCACACGTGTTTATAATGGTATCTTCTTGCTCAGAACAGCATAGACAGATCTTAAACATTTATGATTTTTTAATTAATGGTGTTATGTTTATTCCTGTGCATAATTTACTCCAAATGTTTGCCAATCTAAGTACAAAAGAAGGATGTGAACCACATGCAATAGGACTGGAGACTGGTTACCTCTAAAGAATGTTTCTACAACCAAAATCAAGTAAAACTTAAATGTCTGAAGAGCATACCCACCCTTGCCTTTGAAAGGAGCAAATACAACTGTGTACTGAATTTCAAGTACCAATTTTCACTGTCTCAAGGAGACTTAAGACTAGACCTAATTACAATTCTTGAATCAAGACTCATTACCACTTGTTTTGCATCCATGCTGTGCAGTGTTTTGCAATGTTCTACTAGTCCTTCTTGATCAAAGTTTTTCTCACTGCAGTATGGACAAGGAAAGGTAAAGCGATTTGGAAAATTCCTGGTTGGGGTGGAAAGAAAAAGAGACCATTTATCATTTTAGAAACACTGAGAATAGCTACTTATCTTTCCAGTTATACAAATTATTCAAAACAATCTCGTTCTATGCAGTTAAGGCAAGCTAGTTAAGAATCAGCTTTTAAATTCCTATTAATGTATTACAGAACTCCTAATATCATCCTAATATCATAAAAGTAGTTCTCTTACAAAGATTACAAATACCATTTATACATTTGCCTAGATTTATCTTTTTAAACAAGGGACAACTAAACACTTAACATGCTACAATATAGACCTCTGCAATCATTTCCAACTTACCTTCATTATAAGCTATTAGGGTCAACACACAAAGGTAARACTATTATTTAATATTCCCCCTCCCCACATACACACACCTCTTACTAAGCACCCTGATCTTGAACTAAAACTCGCATGATCGACACTGGAGAGTAGAATAGCTTATATGTGCACATTCTGATGTGGGATTAGGGTTTAGTTTAACAGTAGGAAAGGATTACATGAATTAACATCCAAATTGAGTGAAGAGGTAGAGTTTTTCTTTATTCCAATATTTTACAGTTTGCACGATGCTTTATAACATCATTAACTTTTTAAAACAAGATAAAATGACTGTTCTGAGGACAAGAATTAATTCTGAGGTTTCATAAGGATTAAACATTTACAGTCAGCTCAAAAAAAAAAGGAGCACGTCAAGGGAATCACTATTTACCTGGTGCTGTGAAGTGGTTCTTTAGTTACAGCCTTTACACCCTCCATTATATAATTCTGGTACTTTGAACAAGAAGCTGCATGGCTCCGCATCTTTGACAGATACATCTGGGCAAGCAACAATYAAACAGTTTAATAACACTAATAACTACTTGGAATCACTTTCAAACTTTTTAACAGAGGAAGCAAGTATATACTTAAAATAGGCTTTCTATAGAGAAAACACTAAACAGAGAAAAACATTCCGGCTGACAAGACAGAAAGGAGTAAATGCTACAGAGTAGTTAACCTGTAACACTGTTGCCTRTAATAAGTTACAAATAATAAGCTGCCCAGGAAAGCTCACTTTTCATAAGCTATCATATAGAAGTTTCATACAAAGTCAATTTAYCAGGTTGCTGAAGAGAAGAGTCAATATGGATAATAATCTGGCTTTTAGTAATCTGTTGATACCAATATCTGTGCTGCAGAATATTGTCAGATACACGGAAGGCATAACAAAGGAAGTGAAATGAATCTACTTCCACATTTTTACTTACAAAAATTTACAGGCTTTTTTTCCTCGTGGGGAAAAAAATGCTTTCTGTGCCTGAAGTGTGCCTAATAATTGATTTCAAAACATACTTTAAATTACTTCTGAATCTTAATAGCTCTATATGAGCTGGGAGGAATGGTAGTATAAGAAGAGTAAGGGGTACAAAAGCAGATCACCACCACRACGGTTTAGACACTAATTGATAGTATACGTGAGCTAAAAATATAAATAAATGAATCAGTCTCCATCAGAAACCACCTCTAAGTCTGACAACACTGTTTCAAGCATTATCCACCACCAAAACCTCAACTTCTCAGTAAGGAGGTGTCCATTTCAAGGCACTGCAATTTTCTAACARCTAGATTCAGAAAGTGATACCACTCAAAAGGGCAAAGTGAAACTAACTGAACAGTTGACCTACTGCAGTTTATGAGTAATACATAAAAATAGCTGTGCAGCAGATGAAGAACTTTGTTTTAGTCAAGAGCCAGCTGTAAAAGCTTTTCATTAATATAGTGATGTTCTTTAGTAAGTTTTTAATCAAAGATTTTAGCCTGACAGTGAACCAATTAATCTGAGGATTAGATACAGGCACATATGAACTATGAAGCTGCAGTTCTGTTGTAATATGCATCTAATTAACCTTTTCTTACTGTTTTTACCATCTGTCAAGATATTTTCCCACACATTCAAATAATGCTAAGAAATCTAAACTTATGAGGAGCAAGTGTAACAGTAGGAAGGTGTCCTGTAAGTATTTAACCTAGAGGATTTTGCATAATATTTAAATACGTGGAACACACTGGTTACACAGGGGAGCACTGTCTCACGTCTATTTCTGATGAAGCAAWGTCCTTCTGTTCAAAGCCTAGGCTGCCAGAATGTTAAATTGCATTTGCCACTTCCTCTTAGTGTCACACCTATGGATACATGTCCACAGCAATGTACATTCTTAAACCAACACAGCACTRGGCACACAGAACTCACTTCCTTGAAAGATAACGATAAAAATTACAGAAAGAACATCAACATTGGGGTACTACCTACACAAATGAGCCTTGAGGAGCTCCCAAGACAAGCGCTTGGTCTGTTGCTGCAGAGGGGGAGCACTTTGCTCCCCTCCGTGCTGTGCGAGCTCGCCCCTCGAGGGCTGCCCTCCCCCTGCCTACCTTTTTATTGCAGCCGTTGCACGCRGTCTCCGTCATCTCGATCTGCTTCTCGAGGTCCAGGGCCCTGCTGCCGGGGCCCAGGCTGCTGCGGCACACGCCRCAGAGCGGCTTCTTGGGCTTGAGGCACTCCTGGAGGCACGGCGTGCAGAACCTGCCGGGGCAGAGCGCCGTGAGACCGGCCCCCCGCGGCACCACCGCCCTCTGCTCAGTGGCCGGGGCCCGGTACAGGCGGAAAGAGCAGGTTTTGGAGAGGGAAAACCTGCTGCTCTGGGCCAGGCCCGGCCCCAAGCTGCCCTCGGTCCCTCCCGGTCAAGGCCCTCCTGGCTCCTCCTGGGGACACCCTCACCCCTCTGCCTGAGGAAGGAGGCCGCGACCCGGAGCCGCCACCACGGCTCGGCCGCCGCCAAGGCCGCCGCCAAGGCCCCCGCGCCGCCGCCGGCCGCTCACACATGTCCGCAGGGCACGCGCACCGGGCTCTCGTACACCTCGAGGCACACGGGGCAGGTGAAGCGCGAGAGAGGGTCCTGCTGCTGCTGCTGCCGCCGCGCTGCCGCCGCCCGCTCCGGCGAGCGCGACCCGCCGCCCGCCACCGCCATCTTGAGGCGGCCGCGCCGGCCCCGCCCTCCGCGGCCTCGCCGCACCACCGGCCCCGCCCCCGCCCGCCCGCCAACCGCGAGGCGGCGCGCGCGCAGCCGCAGAACGCGCCCCGTGGCCGGGGTGGGAGGGAGTGGGACACGCCCCTCCAGCGCAGGGGCGTGGCCTAGCGTAGAGGGGGCGGGGACTGAGACGTAGAGGGCGTGACCTAGGGTGCAGGGGCGGAGTCTAACGCTGATAGGGCGTGGTCTGTGATGGAAGGGGCGTGGCTTAGAGCCCCACCCCCGGCTGCAGCCCCCTCTACCTGGGGGTCCCTCAGCGCAGGCGCCCCCGTTGACGTCACTGCCTCGTTTCTCCCTTCTCCTCGCCGCAGGAGGAGGCGCTGCTTCCGCTTCGTTCTTCTCCTTCCGCTTCCGGGTTGCCGCCGCGCCGCCGCTCGCTGGTGCGCGGGGGAAGGAGGCGTCGTGAGGAGGCGGAGAGGGCGGGGCCCGGCGGGGGTGGCCCTGCTTCCGGCGCGGGCTGCATCCGGGTCAGCGGGCGCTTCCTGCCGGTGGCGCGGCGGGTTGGGGCGCGGTGAGTGCGGGAGGAGGCGGTGGGGCCCGAGGTGCGGGTAGAGGAGGCTCCGCTCCGGCCGTGGGGACTTTCGGTGTTTCGGTCGTCTCTGCTGGGGTGGAGATGGTGGGAGGGAGCTCGGCTGAAAGCGGGGGCTGCCCCGGGGCTGCCGGTTCCCCCCGCGCTGGCGGCTGCCTCGGAGCGCGCCGGTTGCTGCGGCCTCCGTGAAGGGCCTCCCTGCTCTGCGGGGGCTTCCCGGCCGCCCTTCCGTGCGCCGCGCTGCGGAGCAGCCTCGCCGTCAGGGGCGGGAGAAGCGCCGCTCGGTCCCGCAGTTTTGCAGCGCCGCGGCAGTCCTCGCTCCTCGTCTCGCGCGTGGGGTCGCCTCGGCCCCCTGCCTGCCGCGTAACGGCGGCTGTTGTCCGCAGGCTTCGCCGTAAACGGATCGAGGGAGGGAAATCTGTGCGGAAGAGAAGCGATCTCTCTGCGGGGAGACTCAATTGCAGGGATTTTTTCTGCCTCTCGTATTAAGATGCTCCGTTTGAGCTCCAGGTTCCCTGGGATTCGCAGCTCCTGCCCTGGTGCTGCTGTGATCCTGGCTGTGGAAGGACCCAGGGTGGGATTTGGGCTGCGCTTTAGCTGCCTTGCACAGTCCTGCACGTCCCTTCAGCAGGCAGTGCTCGTTGCTGGCTGTTCATTTTGTTGTTTCTGCCCATTTTGCCCTGGCCGTGCATGTGTGTTATGGCTTCATTCATTCGTCTTGCGTTTAAGAGTGATTTTTCAATGTCTTTATAGTCTCCTGTTAAAATAAACGGTAATATTATAGCTGAAATGCATTTTGACTGGGAATTCTTTCTAAAAGGCTATTTCAGACTGACTGTAGCTGGGTTTTTTTCTGTTTTGGTTCAGAGCTAGGAAGACTCAAGGGTAGGATTGTGTCTTTGTTTAAGTAAAAATACTACTTTTTTAAGGCCTGTGATGTGCTTTCTGATCACAATTCCTCAAGCAATCTGTACAGATTCTGTTGGCCTGCTGGCTGCCTTGGCTTTGGTAGTGTGAGGAACCTTGTTTTTTTACCAGCAATTTTTTGTGTAGGAGACAAGAGTTCACTGCAATGAAAACGCAGTCAGTAGTGTGTAAAAGATATCAATTTTGCAAACATTAAAAATCCCTGCTTTTAGGCTTATGCTATGAGATACCTTTGCTTTTGTTCCCTTGGCCAAGGAACCCTCCATCTGGAGTTGAGTCTTCACCAGTTTCTAGTACCAGGCTCTCGGTTTTGTGTCCGATTTTGCTTCCTTGTGACAAAGACCCAAGGACAGGAGCAGAGAATGTCAGGGAAAGGAGGACACCAAGTTTGTGTAGAGTATTGTGCTTTCTCAGAACCCTGGAGAGTCTGTGCTGGGAGCCACTGTGGGGGAACCATTTTATAGAGCCCTGTGAGGCATATAGATGCTTTCAACACTTGGGATTTTTGCACTGTGTTGACTTGTCTTTTTTTTTTTTTTTTAATTTTTCTTCCAGCAGAGTTGCCATTGCTGAAGATTCTTAACGCCAGATAATCAACCTACAGTGGAATAACCATGAGAGAGGCGAGGTAGCTGCCGAAGCGTGAGACAAAATCTGATTTCAATGGATACAAAATATAAAGACGATTTATTTAGGAAGTATGTACAGTTCCATGAGTGCAAACTGAATGCCCCTGACAGCAAGCAGCGTCCTATTAATGATGAATATTTGCGAGTGGCAGCGTCGGCCTTACTTTGCCTTCCCAAAATTGATCCCTTTTATAGATTCCGGTTGATAAAATTCTATGAGATGGCTGAAAACTCTCTGAGATCTCTGAAATCCTCAAGTTTACATTCTCTCCGTAATGCATTCAGCATGCTTGAGACAGTTGGAATTAATCTCTTCCTTTACCCCTGGAAAAAGGAGTTCAAAAATATTAAGGTAAGACATTTTATATGTGGAATAGCAAGAATATGATTTTTTTTAGAGGTTTCATGCATTTCCTTTAAAAAAATTCTTTCCGTCTCTTAAGACAGCATGATGTGTATGTATATGTATTTACAATTGTAGGCTGTATACAGTTGTAAACGGAAGTGGTAGGAAATGTTAGATTGGTTGAAAAGGTGAGGTGGATTTTATATTGGTGAGAGTAGCCAGACAGTAGAAGTCAAAGTCCTGTCTGCATTCATAAATTAACTGTATAGCAGAGGAAGAACTTGCCTAATGTTTTGTTCAGACTGATCTCCTGCTATGCGTTATTTTCTGCTTGGAGATGCTTTTCCAAGGGGGAGTGATCAGGTGGCCTGTAAGCTCACTCCAAGTTTGTTCCTTATACTCTGTCTGCTGTGAATTTGTATTAACAAGTACTAACAGTCAATCCTTGCTTTTAATTAGATGCGTTGCTGAGGTTCCCACAAGTTACATAATGACAGTGAGCAAATGTCTCTGAAATAAAAGCTTCAAGAATATCTCTCACTTGCTTGTGAGTTCTCAACTCATGCGGCTTTAACTATAACATACCTTTAGATTATTTACCTGTGCTAGGATCTCAAACGAAAATGTAGGAATCTATATTGCTTGGTTTGTATGCTGGAGGGCAGCTAGTGACCTACTGTCGATCTTCTATTTTATCTTTTGCTGATCCTCATGTGCTTGTTTAAAGCTGCTGCAGCATTTCAATAATAAATGCTACATGTGACTTGAAAGAAATAATTTGAAACCTATGCTTAATTAAAAACATTTCTGGCATAGGTTTCTAAAACACTTCTTTTTCTTTCTGAAAAGATGCCATTTCACAGTTTAGCAATTATTTTGTATGTGAAAGGAATATTTGAGAGTTCTGTGTTTCTCTTAAGGGGAAACTTCTGTTTCTCAAGATCTCTACATATATCTGCTTCATCATTATGCTTAAGTTCTGGCTTTTGAAACACTGGCTCCTCTTTTCAGAATATCTCTCTGTGCTGCTGATGTTGACTTTGATTGTGCACTGTGGATTTAATGCTTGTTCCACCCAAGGATGCGATGACCAAACTATTCCTGCTTGCAATCAAAAACAATTTGAGCAGTGGTGAGAGCATAGCTCAGCTATGCCAGGAGCTAAGGGAACTGACTTGCACCAATTGGTGCATCTATGTGTGTGTTTTGTTTTGGKTTTTTTTTTCTGTCTCTGTAATTCTTGGCCTAGTTTAAGATTAAAGAARAGAGTAGTTCAAAATTTTCTATATACTAAAGTGATAAAAGTTGTTATTGAATGTAATATGAAGTCTACCAAGTCTACCCAGATATTCTGAAATATTATCTCAATTTGAAGTGAAATTGGCATTTTGCTATTTCAAATAAGGGAATTAAGCTTTGGTTGTGGTTTGGCATGTGCATCTGGTCTTAGTTGCTTGAGTTACCATTTTACATTTTTCTCTGAATTATTCCAGACTAGATACTTGCTTATGCAAAGCACTTGAGAGGAAGTTCTAAGAGGACCCAAAACTGAAAATAAGATATTTCAAGGACTGATCTGTAGTTGGTCAGTGCTGATATTTCAAAGGAGTGATCAGCATGTTTGTTAATGTTGAGTTCCCCAGATTGGGAAATTCAGTTTATTGGAATGAATGGATATATAACTTGATATCCCCAACTAAAATTAACCTAGAATGTTTCTCTAAATGCATGATAATATTCATGCCTAATGTGTGTTCCAGAGTATTGTTTCTAATCTTAGACAACTTCTATCTTTCCTAATTTAGTATTCACAGCAGTTCTTATCTGGTGCATGCCTGCAATATTACCTGCAGTACATATGTGTTAAGTAAATCTCCTTAGAGCTCTAGATTTAGTCAACAAATTATGCTAAGGCTGCAGAATTCCCTAGAATTGCCTGTAAATGCCAGTGTATAGCTTACTGATTTAAATCAACAGGGAGACCATTATGCTAATCAGGATTTCAGTTTGAATGAAAGCTCCTACTTTGAATTTGCTTCATGYACAGTTTCCATCTGTTGAACAGAGGGATGCAGAAATGGAATTCATCTTGCCACTGAAGTTGCATGTGTTCACTGCGGTTATTGTTTCAGTTTGATTATATGGTATCCATAGCTGAATTATCTGAACATCTGTCCACCACTGAATTGGTAACTTTAGTTTTCCTCTATTTTTCCCCCCCTCCTCAGACCTATACAGGACCTTTTGTTTATTATGTAAAATCT
The DNA here is from genome assembly GCA_003342815.1 of Eudromia elegans. Classification (NCBI taxonomy): domain Eukaryota; kingdom Metazoa; phylum Chordata; class Aves; order Tinamiformes; family Tinamidae; genus Eudromia; species Eudromia elegans. The sequence goes on along the minus strand of PTEX01000028.1, from coordinate 870,727 downwards.
ACTCTAACTGAAGATGATGTAAGGCAGATTCTGAACTACATGGGTTATGTACAAGAACTGGGAACAATGTATAAGCTCAAAGAGCAGGTTGATGCCATTCAAGTGAAAATGATTTCATTTGAACTCTTTTTGGCCAAAGTGGAATGTGAGCAGCTTCTTGAAATTCACTTGCAAGTGAAGGATAAAGGTTATTCAGAGATTGATGTCATAAATGAACGAAAAAATAGCAGTGAAGATGTTCGAGGTTGCTCAGAAGCCATGAAACGACGTGCAGAGTGTAAAGAAAACTTAAATACTTCCATGGCACGCATGGTACTTCAGAAATCAGCAAGTGAAAGGGCTTCAAAAGATTATTTCAAGCCCAAAGTGAGCAAGCCTTCCAAATCAGTGGACACATATGATAATTATTGGGAAAGTAAGAAACCACCTTTGATGAGCTCACTGAGTCTCAGGAAAGAACCAATTCTAGTTGATGCAGAAGATGACATTAAAGATGAAATTATCCGTCCTTCACCCTCACTCCTGACAATGTCAAGCTCCCCGCATGGGTGTTCAGATGAGTTCTCGCCAACTTCATCTCATCACAATGGCATGTTAAGAACAAATGTCCCTTATAGCTCCTATTTTTCTGCTCAAGAAGACTTAGATTTATATACTGATCCCGATTCTAGAAGTATGCTAAACTTTAAAAGGCAAGACGCTATTAAGCCTGATGTATGGGTGTTAAAAAGTGATGCCAACCCTGTGTACCACAAACGCACGCATCTAGCCAAAGAGACAGCTACGCTCAAGTGCCAGAACTGTGGCGTACCTTGTGGCACTTCCATTTGCCAAAAGTGTGACAATCTCTTTAACTGCAGGCAGGATTATCCAGCAGTGAAACAGAGCACCTATTCAATCAAACCCCTTCCAAATGATGGCTTGTCTCCTGCATCTGCTTTAAGAGAGAAATCTCAGTACACRTCGCAGACTCAGAGTCAAGAGAGAGCTTCTCAGTTCAGTTCCAAATCCAAACCTTCGGGCACCTCACGCTGTGGCTTTTGTAATCGGTCTGGAGCTGCAAACACTTGCACGTTCTGTTCAAAAGTCTCATGTGACACTTGCCTCAATGCTTACTATTATGATCCCTGCTGTAGAAAAAGTGAGCTTCACAGGTTCATGCCTAACAACCAGCTAAACTATAAATCGGCCCAACTGTCTCATGTAGTTTATAGATAGACCTGAGTAGTCTGTTTTGGAGGGGAAGGCAAAGGGGAAGGGAAAGGGCTACCACAACTTGTGTTCTGACTCCACTGATAAGAAAATACACTGACCTCATAGGCAAATGACACGCCCAGATATTTGGAACCATGATTCAGTGACCAGGTGCCAGTTCTTGTGTTTTGTGGCTTCACAGATGCTGCAGATGCATTAGAGTTCATGCTGCTATAATTTAGGTACCTTCCAGCTGATCATTGCTTTTCAATTTAAATCGGGGAGAAGAGCACATTTTTCTTTAAAACTTGGCAGCTGTTGCATTTTAGAAAGGTGCCATTACAGCTTTCTATTACATTGTAGTCATCTCCTTGCCCAAATAAAACCATGCAAGTCTTTAAAACATTGKCTAAAAAAAATGTCATTTTCTATTGATTATGAAACTACTGCTGGTTTTTGATAGAGTATGACTTTTAAAATGTGCAAGAAATACATGAATGGCTTGTTTTGCCAACAAGGACTCATTTTTGCAGTGTGTCTGCATTTCTTGATCTCCAAAATGCAAACACCACAGCGTCTCTTCTTTTCATCTTTGTTTCTTCCTTCTCCCGTTATCACCCAGTTGTTTATCTCAAGCTTATATAATCTGAATCTGAACAGTATGTGCTTTATTTTCTAGTGTTGCCAATGTCATCCTACTGTTTTTTACTGTATGGTATTTTAAAAGGGTGAACCTGTTTTCATGTCACTTAAATTATGCCTGGAGTGTTGTCTTTCCAGATGAGTACTGATTTTATTTACTTTCTGTTGCACAAGTATTGAATACTGCTCTTTGTACTGTAAATAGGTAATTTGGAAACACTTTATTTTTAATAAATATTTAATATGTTGCGTTCTTAAAAGTGGTAAAATCATTATAACTATGAAGTCTCTGGGTTATTCGTTCAGGTGACTTTTTGTTTTTCTGTGTACTGTATTTCATAGCTTATAATCACTGTGGCAGACTGATATTTTTGGCTCAGATTATTATTTTTTTATCCAGTTCTTCCCCACTACCACTGATAAGACTCCCCCTAAACCAGCTGGAGTCTTGTCTAAGACCGTTAGGATTTTGATTCTCAGTGCGCGCCTCTTTTTTTTGGTTTGGGACTTGTAAGTATAAATGTTACGCTTGCTTCTAACTTCATTGCGAAGGCTGTAGCATAGTCCAAGCAAAGCACCAGCCTGGTTAAAAATCAGGGCTCATTTGTGACTCTTACTAAAGTAGATCCATCAGTTTTGGATGTGGATTAGTTAATATTTCTCTGTATTGCTGCAGCACAGAGGAAGCCTAGCTGAGAGCCAGGGCTCTGTTGTGCTGATCTTGTACAGTACAACCCCATCCCACCCCGAGACACCTGACTATTTTYGCTTTCTATTAAAAGGAAACCCACAAGATCCTTCCAGCTTCTCTATTCAGACTAGCTAGTTAGCACAAAATATCAGGCAACCTAATTGGATGTGCAGAACTAAATGTGTTTAAAATGTATGTAAAGAAATCTAGCTGAAGTGTAAACTATGTAGTCTACTTTGCACAAAATATAGTTACTTTTTTTCTTTTAAGCACTGTTAGAGTCTAGGCTTCTAAACTTAAATGTCCATTGATCCTGTGTGACAGAAACATGCATGAATGATTGCTTTTATTTTTATTTTTTTGGGTGTAGGGGGGAGGGATTGAGGTTAAGTAGAGGGGAAAAACTATATAGGCTAACGTTGTAAAATAGTTTAAAAAAATTAGCCATAATTGGATGTCAGAAGCAGTATGGAAATAGGTGAAACCTGAGTCTTACAGAGGGCTGAGAACAATACGTTACTGTACAGTTTGCACTAAGAAACACAGTGAGCGACGACACATGTTTAGCAATCAGGGACAACTCTGAATCAAGTGGCTGCGACTGAACATAGTGTTCCAGGCAAGTGTTACCTTGCTGACCCTGAAGGTTGGGATAAATATTGTTTAGGTGAATGATTTTAAGGTTTTCAAAATCTTGTATGTTTTTTATAAATATATAAATATATATATAAAAATACCASAAATGTAGATACATATGTATATAATGAAGAATTTGAAAAATTTTAAAATACAGTCTAAGGGTGGTTTTCATTTTGGTGGTTACTCTGTTTCTGTTCATCTTCTGAAGTGTCATGCCTGTTTGGCTGCTATACGATGTATCTTCTAGTTCACTGGTTCAATTTCCATATGGCTATTCACACTACAGTAATTAACTAAAACTGTGATGCCACGTAATTTATACGGTGAACATAGCAGGGACTCTACTTGCTTTGAAAAAGAAAAGTCCTGTGTATATATGTCTTGGAATACTGTAGTTCAAAACTGTGTTGAATTTAAGTGATACCATGCTCTATTTTTGTGTATCTTACTGTATGAGGTTGCTGTGATTGATACAGTAAAATATATGCTAATTTAAAATGCAGGTGTTTTGCATCTGATTTGTTAAAATTAACTTATGTTTTGAAGGGATTCAAAAATAAAGAGGCCTTTAAGAAAAGGCTTAACTCTTTTCTTAAAGCTGAGTGCATGTAGCTGTCTGTTTCCCAGCTGTGTTTTGCATGTGGAAATGAATCGAGGTGCGGAGGGGACGGGCTCAGAAATGGGCAGCTGTGTTTGTATCATGAGCCTCCACTTTCTGAAGCTGGCTGTGCTCCCTGGGGAATGCAGAGCTGCTCTAAAAAACAAAACAAAAAAAAAAAAGAAGAAAAAGTGTCTTTTTTTCTTTCTTTGTTTCTTCTTCCTCCTTCTTCCCAGGTCTCAGCAGCATGACTCTGTTCCATGAGAGCATGCAAGCCAACATGTGAGCAGCCTGCAGAGGCAGGTTTCGTGTGTGGTGTGGAGCTAACCTAAATTCATCTCCAGTCTTGAGTCTTCATGTCGTAAGCAGCTTCCGAGTGTAAGCTGTATCTTGCACAAGTTGTATAATATCCCTTTTTTTTTTTTTTTTCACTTTGAGTTAAGCCTTTTGGCTTTTTCATCCAGCTAGCTTTGGAGCAGGATAATTTGTCATTTTTTTTTTTTTTTTTTTCCCCCCCACTTTGAGTTAAGCCTTTTGGCTTTTTCATCCAGCTAGCTTTGGAGCAGGATAATTTGTCAGGCTCCAAGCTAGAGGGGGGGGGGTGTGTCTTAGAGCACATTAGGTGAGTGCTTAGGCCCCTATGATCCCTTTCCACAAGTCCTCTGATCTTCCAGTCTGAGGCTACTGAAAGTACTGGGTAGGTCTGTGCTGTAAAGATCAGGCTCAAGAAATAAACTGTGAAATATTTTTGCAGGGAGTCATGTCTTATACTCTGTGCCTCTGTGCTAATGCATTTGTGGTGCACATGAAACATGTCTTGATGCTGACTTCCCGTCTGACATTTCTGGTTGCAGCCCTATTTGTGTGTCTGCGAGCTCTTCGCTCTGAGTAGACGTCTGAAAGCCGCATGCATCGAGTCCTTTAGACCTGATGCTGCTTTAGCTTAGCTTTTTTGTGGCGGATGAMTCTGGATTACAAACATTTAGTATGTATTGCTAATTATGCTGCAGTGTCTTTTTTTAGGGGAAGAGATTCACCTTTCCAGCGTTTGTGTAGACAGAGGAGCTTCTGTGAGTGCTGTGATGATTGTAATGTTGCCAGAGTGACTGAGACAGGAAGGCGGGAGGTGACTACAAATTAAGGTAACACGGTGATGCACCTGTTTTGTCTCTAATTTGGGAACTTTTCTGAAGCCAGTGGGAGTTAATTAGGCCTTTTAGTATGGCCATTGCTGTCATATCTAAGCTGCAAGTGAGTCGGGCTACAAATGTTCCTGGCTGCTGTTTGTGAAAGACGTTCCATCCTCCCTTCTGGAAATGATAGGATGCAGTTGTGCCTTGGAGCCATTGCGTGAAATTAAATAAAATTGAACATTGTAGTTGTTTTTTTTTCTTTTTTTTCTGGCTGATTGCATCCCACTATAAAATATTTTCTAAAACTTATCTTGCCAACCTGAAAATATAGGGGTAGGGAAACAGTCATTATAGTAGCTTTCTGGTTTTGCACTCCTACATCCTAGCTGTGAACAAACCAACTCAGAGGGTGACCTTTTGCATCGAGCCACGATATGAAAATGAACAAACTAGTGCATCAGATCTTGGACAGCGCCTGGAGGAAGGCAAAAGGTTGAGAAAGAATGATCCAGCAGCAGCTCTTTCAGCTCTAAGATCCTGTGGGCTTGTGTAGCTCGAGTTCCTCCATCTGCGGAGAGGTGTAGGAGAGCAGGGGAGCTGCTGCTTTGTTTGACAGACTTGCTGCACAGATTTCAGCGCGCTCCTGCGCGGCAAGCACGGCTGCTCCTCGCAGCACTGAAAGCTCTGAGTGCCGAAAATGCCTTGGCACATTTTGTGCCGTGGAACGGGCCCTCGATCCGGATGGGATCTGGAGCGACACAGCAGCGCGCGACACTAGGGCTTTGGCACCAGTGCTGAGTGCTGTAGCCCCTGGCTGTCCACTTGAGTCAAAGGAGCTTCTGGCTGGTAACAAAAGAATTCAGGGCACACAGCAGTGCTCAAAGGGGAGAAATTGATTTATATACACATATATATATATTCTTTTTTACCTCTCAGACTACCTTCTTGCTGTGCTTGCAGCGTGAAATGGGCCATGCAAACTCTGGCCTTGCTGAGTTGTTGCGTTATTGGGATCTGCCTTCCTGCCCTGCTGGTGGGAATAGCTGCCTTCCTGCCGGCGTGGGCTCCTGGGCAGCCCTTGGCAAGCATCAAGGGGTGCTGCTCAGGGGGCTGCCGGGTGCTTTCTGCACCTCGGTGAGACCTGCTTGCCCTGGGCTTTCTCAAACACTGCGCAAGGGCTTCCCCCGGCGCTGGCACTGGCCACGCTGCCGCCGGGACCTGCCCGACGAGCTGGGTGCCGACCCCGAGGAGCAGCAGCATTAGAGGCAGCGGCTGCTGCTCCTTGGGCGCTGCCACCACCGCCCCGATTCTGAGCCTCCCGCTGCGGTGGCAAAGGGGCACCSTAAAGCCAGGCACAGACTGCCACTGAATCTGGAAGAGCTTTGAGCAGAAAAGAGGTGGGCAGGTGGAAATGTTCCAGTTAAAAATGAAGCAACCTGCTCTGATTTTTTTTTCTTCTCCTTCCTCCTGTTAACATAAGCAGAAATTTCCATCTTTCAGAATCTTTGAGGCGCTGAAGTCATATTGTAACTTCAGGTGAGGTCAGAGGTGGTTTTAATCACTAATGTTCCTTGCTGGTGGGCTCTTGTCCTGGTGCTCCATCTCCGGAATACTGGCAGGCAGTGCTGGCCRTGACACTCTTGCTCAGGTAAGGCTCTGCTGCTGCAGCCCCTGCTCCGAGGGGAGGGTGTGAAATTCTTTCCCACTTGGGTGATGCTGTTGGTTGCTTGTCCTCCCTCTTCCTGGCCTTTTTTGAGTTCCGCACTTGCTCGTGGAAGACGATGCCGAAGCTCCCGTTAGCTTGAGCGGTGCAGGATGAGCCCTGCAGCGCGAGGCTGACAGCTCGAGCGTGGCAGCTGCTCCTGCTCCTGTGGGTGTGGGGCTGTCATGTTTCCTGCTTTAGAAATCATTCTCATGATAGTCATGCTGTTCTGAGATTTTTTTTTTTTTTTTTCATCCTCAACCTGCTTTTAAAAAAAGAGAAAACAACCTGCAACTGCTTAGCAAGTCCTCAGTGAAAGAAAAATGGGGCTTYTCCTGGAATAAGGAAGAGGGATTTTGGTGCACTGCCTGTGTACCATTAGCTGCCTTACCCGAGGTCTCCCCGACCAGCAGCGTGTTGCTAAAGCACCACCCGTGTGGGTTTTCACTCACGGCATGCGTGTAAATCTGCTTTGCCCGTTACCCTCCGGCTGGCAGAACTGATGCTTGCACAGCCTGCTGGCTGGAAATACGAATCCCTGCCGTCCCTTGTGGGGCGCGGAAGAAATCTGCCAGATGCCCCCGTGAGCGCCGGTCGGGGAGCTGGAATCCTGCCTGGGTCCCTGGAGGGCAGTGGGAGGTGTCGGTGTCGGGCTGAGTCCTGGTGCCGGAGATTCCCTCTGCTCAGAGGCAGAGCGAGCCAGCAGCACCCCGTGGCTTTGCCTGCGTCCTTGGGGTGTGCAGGCCGAGCGGGCTGCTCTGGAGGACCGGGTTTCAGGATGGTGTTTTTGGAGGTGTTCCCCTTCCTCATGAGGAAGGGAGGAACCTGCTGAGAGCCGCCCGGCAGCACCAGYGCTCGGGCTGCCTGGGCAGGAGGGGCTGCGGCCAGCACGGCGTCACTCAGTGACAGGAGCAGAGGGGACAAGGCTGCCATCTGCCACGTCACCTGTTTCAGACCCGTTTCCTCCCTGGGGGCAGCCGTAACCCCTTCTGTATCAAAGGGTTGGCTCAGTGCTGCTGTGAGGCCCTAATCCGAGAGCCTGCTCCGCTCGGAAGCCACCACTGGGAAGCGGCTCCTCCGTCAGCCCGGGGAGACGCGCTGGGGCGAGGAGGCCGTTCCCAGCTCCCTTTCCGCTCTGCTCCTGCGCCTAGGAAGGCAAAGCGGTTGCAGCATCTTTTCCAGGCAGTGTTGGAGGAGAAGATGAATTCCTATAGTTTCAAGAAGCCTGTTTAACAGGCTGGCTTTGGGCCACCGCAGCAGAAACCAGTGGGCCGCACGCGTATGCTCTGCCTCGGGGAGWGCGGGAAGGGACTTTAACCCTCGCGCTGCGCCTCGCTCTGGGATGAGAAACGGCCTCTTTGGGCAGCTCACGTTGCATCCTTCACTGTGATTAAATTTACTTGTTCTCCAGGCCAGAAGCTTCTCGGGGAAGCGTTCCCGAGGGCAGGAGGGGAAAGGGGGCGCGTGCGGCGTTGTTCTCCCCGCTCCTTGCTGCAGAGCCCTGGGAAGCGGCCGTAGGTGGCACTCTGGTACCGGGTACCGTCCATCCCCGGCGCTGCTGGTGCCGGGAGCCCCGAGCGCTGCGAGGGTCTGGCCCGAGGGAGCCCCACCAGCCCGGGCGGCTTCAGACCGCGGTTCACGTCCAGCTYGTGCAGCGAGCGCCCTGTGCAGCCCAGGCTGTGCCAAGGGGAAGGGCGGAAACRAAACGGAAAGAACAAGATGAAGCTTCGGGGCAGAAGAGCGTGAGCTCCGGGCTGTGGGAATGCTGTCTTCTCTMTAGGAGATCCTATGGGCAATGCTTTGCATTAGAAGATCTGGCATTTTGGGTGCTGCTGTTTTAAGGAAGCTGTTCCCATTTCCCTCACGGAKTTTGTTCGTATTTTAAATGTGCTTTCCATGCACGGTTGCTCTCAGAGATCCTTTTCTTTCCCCCTTTCTTTTCCTTTTCCACACCCACAGTTTAACATGCACAGGAGAAACCCTCATACGGTGTGCTCCAYGGAGAGAGATCGCTGCCAGGTTCTGCAAAGAGCAGGTTCTCCTGGGCCCGGGCTTTTGAAATTGTTTTTTTGCTTGGACTCTTTGATTTCTGAAGCACATAGAACTTCATTGCTTTCCATTGCGACTCATAAAATTCTGGACTAATTAGAGACAAAAAATCTCTTCTGGCAGCAGCACTGGAGCCTGCGGTGTTTTATTATTTGATATGAAGTTTTCTCTTGTTCAGAGAGGAGTTAATTTTAATACTGTGAAATAGAGCATGACAAGCACGCTRCCATATGTACCAGAGTGAGCATTATGTGCTGCTTAATAAGATGACACTCCTGTCCAAGAACCTCATTTCAGAATGGAAGAGGGAAGCTGCACTATACAGATACTGATAGCTTGCACCTAATTCCACTGCCTGCAACAAGAGTTAAATTCTCTCTTTAAGCTGGGTCCAGTGCCCACAGCTTAAAATGCTGTTAAATGTTGCAACAGTCCAGTGACCTTCAGCATCCGGCTGGTCTTGCAGCCGTCGCTCTGCTCGGGCAGAGCTGCTTTGCAGTCCCGGGGAAGGAAACACTTCCCAAAAGGGTCTCGGAGGCTTCTTTGCATCCCATGTCCCTGCAAGTAAAATAGTCTGTTTAGGAAGTGGTTGGTGATATTTTTTGCCTTGCAAGTTTGCTGCTGCTTTGCTCAAGTGCTGTCCCCATGGTGACCTAGTGCTAAGGGAGATGGATTTCACTTATCTTATAGCTGCCCTTAGAATCACTTARAACATCTGAAAACTCCCAGTGAAATGCATCAAGGGTATGAATTTCTATTCCCTAGGAAAAAACCATGAGAGATCCTGCAGCACGTGTAGCTGCAGAAATACACCATGCATAGGGCTCTGCCACCACAATCTGTTAGGAGTGACCCAAGCTAAATATTCCTCATTTCGGTTTGAGCATAGGATGTAATTACTGTGTTTTGCTTCTCGTCTGTTCCCGAGTTTGCAGTCTCAGASATGGGGTAGGTATCTTTTGGTGCATTTCAGTGCTTGATTTATGATTCTCCTTYTTCCTTTCTCCTTGTACTTAATCCTTTTCAATGGGCCTACAGCATCTTGGTTAAATGACTTCTACTGGGCTCAAGTAGGACAAGGCTGCTCACGTGTCTTGGGAGCGAATGTTGGTCTGACACTGATTTGATTCTGTTTCTCTGCCTGCAGCTTATCACTCAAGCTCTCCAATGAATAACTTTATTTCCTCAGTCAAATCCTTTCCATATGACTTGCTAATAGCTAGAGGCAGTGATCTTTCTGTCAGTGCTTGGCACTGTGGGGTTTTTGTTCACAAATCATATGGCCATCTGAAGAGTAGTCTTAAAGAAAGAGTGCCCTGTTTGTTCAGAGTGACAGGGCAAAGTGACGGGGTGTTTTTATTCCCACAGAACTTAAAATTCTTCTTTTTTCCCCTCCAGCAGAGCTTAAGGCCAAAGGAAGCTCCATTTTAAAAAAATACCACCACATTTTTAAGTGGTTTTGTGATTAGGGAAAATTGTCTGCTAGAAACCTGAGATACCAAACTTGTTATTCGCTGGTCACCACGCTGCTGCCTTTTGATCATGATTTGCTATTATTATTGGAAAAAAAAGGCCTAGCACAGTAATCTCTGTGCTGGCTTCCTGCAAGTGGAGCACGACTGGTTGCAGTTAAACCCGATCCACACAACAGGAGTAGGAGCTGAGGATACAGAATTAATGTTAGATAAAACCCTAAGTGTGAAATGCTTGTTAAAAACTGTCATGACACAGAGTAAAAGAAACCTAGGAGAGAAATAATACATATGCCAAACAGCAACACGAATAGGAAGATAAGAGGAGAAAGTTATTGACCTGACAGTCCTTCAAAGAGGAGGAGGAAAAATTGGTTTGGAAATTGAGCTAGATAACAAGGCAGTATCTAATGACTTTACAAGCAAAAGTGAATCTACCTTGGAATATTATAGTTTTGTATTCTAACTCAGAGAAGCAAGGTAACAACAAAAGGAATTTCTAGATTTCAAAAGGAACATTAATTAGGAACAATTTGAGAGYGTAAGCAAAGATTTATTTAAAGTGATGTATTTCTAATGGAAATCAGTCATATGTTYTCTTGAAACAACTTGGAACTTGGTAACTTGGAACTTAGATGACTGCATGAAACACGCAGACCCTTGACACCATCTGCACTGCTCAGCCCTTWTCGTCGCTATGAAATAGCCATCAAGTGGAAGAGTTTTCTCAGCAGTAACATTGGAAGAGACCCGTGCATGTCCCCCACTGTGACCTGCACAGTTGCAGTCTGTGCTGATGGGTCTTAGCAGGTTCTCACTAGTCACATTGGGGTTTTTTGCCCTTTACTTTTCAGGCTCTTACCTGATCCTAAGGCAGTAGCCCAAGGCCTGTACTATAACCCTTGACTCACAGCACCAGAGACTGCTCCAGGACCTGCTGCCTGGGCCTCCGTGCTCGGCTGTCCTGCTCTCTGCTTCGGCCTCACCATTGAGGTTTGCTGAGAAACCTGCAGCAAGGGGTGAGACCCCAGCCTGGCCATACCTGGCCCTACTCTGTTGGGGCTATAGAGCAGGACTGGGCAGGCTTAGAAGGAAACTGGGAGAGGGACTTGGAAATTAAGAGTTAAACTCTGACCAGCTGAACCTTAAAGAAGCCGGCAGCATCCACAGCACAGCGGACACGTGGGATGTGAGAAGCCAGAACTTGCAGGCACCGGGAATTGTGGGTGGCATTGAAGAGCCAGATACAAGAGCAGAAGCCTGTATTGTAATATGTACTTTAATTACAGTCACAAGCGCTAAGTGGAGAGGGAGGAGCACATCTCAAGTGCAACATATGTGTTATTTCATGCCTCTAAGTATACAAGCATAAGATTAATGTCTATTTAACATAAAGCTAGAAGTTTAGTGTACAGATGGTAGGTAGTTGGGTAACAGCATGTTCAGCTTGTAGCATAGATCTGTCTTAAATGAGTATTGTCACCTAGCATTGTTTTTCAGAGTGTGATCCTTCAAATCCACCTATATCCCACTTTCAGAGACGCCGAGCTGCCCCATCAGTAGCTGTATCCAGAAAAACATAGGCCAGGGAGTCTGACTGCAGGTAAGAGTCTCGTGATAGTAATAAGAGATGAGATCACAAAATGACAGCAGGAATAAGAGCTGATAAAAATCARCCAGCAGAGCTAGACCTTATCAGATAAATGCAAGAGGGCTTTTCATCCCCCTCCTTTTTGTAAGGTGATGCAGTAAGCAGAGACACACACGCAGGAAGCAGTGGACACAGATGTCTGTAAGACATTTGACATAGTGAGGCAAAACAGACGGATATGTAAGATAAGCAGGTACAAAATGTACCTGGAAGATAGCAGGGTTAAAGATGTGACTGACATTGGAAAACTCATCACATGAAGATTTTGGAGCCTTTTTCTGGCAGGTGATTAGTGAAATCTCATACCACACTGTGTATAAACTAAATATAATTAATGTTATTTGCAGATGGGGAAACAGAGGCCCAGTGAGATGACAATTCACAGAAAGTGAGAAAGAACAAAATTGAAAATATATTCTTTTTCAGCTTCATTTCACTAGTATGCTGCATTATGAGCTGGTGCGTCTGCTCTAGCGAAATAGGTAAGTTGTGTTGAGAGGGATGAGGTTTAAAAACAACCTCAGGAGGCCTCAACAGCTTCTTACTCAGGCAGTTTTGTTTCAGAATTTTCTTCTGAGCCTATTTATGATGATTTTCTTTGTCCATGTGAATCTGATCTAACCCATATTGAAAGAGAACTTAGCTTTCAACCTGCTGTTACTGCAATCCAAAATACTAGGAACAAGCTTTTTGGGAAATGTCTTTTGACCCTGATCGTTATATTGCATCTCTGCTTTTCTAAGCTTAGAGCACTTATCTGCTTCATGRGCACAATTGAAATCAGTGCTGTTTCTTTCTGCTCTCTATTTGATCCCTAAAATGAAACAGTCTGGAGGCTGGAGGAGTCAGGAGTGGCRGTTTGCGATGCCTTTGCTGCAGCTCATTTGCTCGAAGCCCCCCCAGCTGGTCTTTGCAGAGTTACCTGCCTGCTGCRTGCGGGTACTGAGCACTGGAGCTGCAGCTTCCACATGGCAGCAGAGGTGGGAAGGGATCTTGAAGGATCTACTCTGTTTATGCCTTTTATGCCCCTCTCTAAAGGGACATAAACAGGCACTTAGGCACCTCTCTATATCATGCCTTCAGGTCCACATTTTTTATTGTATCAGTTCTGGATTTTCCATTATATTTATTATTAATGCCTATCCCTATTTTTAGTTGAAATGATCCTCAGGTTGTCATTCAYGGACTCTATTTCTTCACAAATGATCCTTTTTAACCTGCCACTGCTTATGTTGGTAGACCTTTCCTTCTAAAAAGCTCAATACTTTTATAAGATAATGGTTTATCCCTTAGTAAAGGCTATAAATCTCTATCGAGATGACTGGTATGAATGGATTTTTTTGGCAACTGCCAATATTCCTTTAAAATTTCCTGCGACGGACCTGACTAAAATGTCACTGTGCTGGTTGCTTTGGGGGCCACAGGGGTGGCAGCAGCTGGAGTTAAGTGGGTAGGTGCCTCCTTAGATCTCAGTGTTAATGTCATATGGCCTTTTTATTACATACAAGATGTGGAGAAGGAGCAGGTCCTGCCCAGAGTTACTGTTCCCTTCTACTCTCACCCAAAGCTTCACTCCATTCGCTCAAGGGGTAGAGGTTTGCATTGAGGGCAGCTGTGGGGAGGGCACAGCACAGAGATCACTGAACATCCCTGAGAGTCCCAAAAAAGAAGAAGAAGAGAAGCCTTAGCTAGTGTGCAGGGCTTAGACCTGGCCGGGATAGCATGCAGTGATGCACTGCAGGGGAGATGGACAAGCAGGGAAGGGCGACTCACGTCTCTGCTCACCAAGGCCTTTCTGCGGCCAATGGGTCACATCCTTCAGACTCCAAATAGCAGCATCTCTTGAGGAACTCTTCTTCCTCCAGCTAGCAGTGCTGGTCTGTGGGATGGAGATAGTGTTTGCATCTGCTGCAGAGCCTTTTGCTGCCTGCAGATATCCTCRGTATCAGCCACAGATGTTTGGACAGGTCTCCGAGTCATTAATCTTGCTGAGGTGGAGAGAGTTTCCTCCCAGTCGCCTCTGTGCTCTCTTGTCCTGTGAATGCACCTGCTGGCCAATTTTTCATTCGACTGAAGGATGAGGCTCCTTTCAGCTCCCTATCACTGCAGGACATGGTGGCATTTGGCTGGGCGAGCACAGCGCGGCTGGCTGACCCGCACCCCTCGTGACCACCCGTGTCCTGGCACCAAGACCCGTTCATGCTCTTTCTGGTTACCCACACATTCGTGACTCTGTCCCCTTTTGCACAGGAGTCTGAATTTCCATTTCCTGGCGATGTGCTGTAATGGCCCCCCTGGACTGCCTGCTCTTGTGCCCGTTCCCTCTGCCCTGCTCTGAGCCTCCTGCTCCAACGGTGAGTGACTGTGTGGAAGAAACCTCTGGTTTCTCCTCTCCCCGTCCCCTTCCCTGCCTGCTCACCTGCCTAGGACATTCTGAGACCCATCTAAAACACCATGAAGGGCCAGGTCCACCCCTTGAGCCTCCATCTTATTCATTGACCAACACAAAGTAATCCTTCAAGCCCGTGTTTCAAATGAGTAGTTGAGATAACTGAGATAAAGTTCTTTGAGCACAGTATCCTTGGAGCTATTTTGCCTCTTGAACTCTGGATCCATGCTGGTGCAGGTTCTAATCATCCTGCAGGTTACTCAGGCAGCCAGATCCCTCAGCGCTCATTTCAGCCACCAAGGAGATTATTAGTGGTGAATCACGTGCCCTTACTAGTCACTGCTGAGTGACTGAAACTCCTCAGACATGGGGAAATCCATGGGTTCCAAAATACTACCAGCCTAATGACTGGCTGCAACAAAATACCCGCCGTTCTGCCTCTTAATCAGTGCTTTTAATAATGCCTAAAGTGCTCACAGAGGAGTATTGCATAATCTCATTTAATTTAAAATTTAATGGCTTTGTAGTTGGCAAGTCTCTCAGACACCTGCCCCTCGACAGAGCTAGTGTCAGCATTAACTCTCCATCATGGCAACCTGCTTCTTTCATCTTTTTTCTCCCTTGAATTGCTCTAGTATCCTGGCATCAAGGAACTTCCACTGTTTGAAAAGGTCCCACTCTGTATGTCAGTCAATATCTGTCTGGTTTGCATGGAAATTTTTTGCCTGTACAAGTGAGCTGCACAATTACATGGTCACTTAGAGCATGTGCTGGTACATTTACCAATTCTTGCAGCCTTGCAACTCAGGCACAATGCCACAAGTAAGTCCAAGGGCAGACAAGCTAGTGGCTCCTGGAGTCCCACCACCTTCTTGTCTCCAACAGCACAAGCTGTGCTGCTAGCATTTTAATGTAGAAGGATCCCGCACCGTGCGGTGAGCTGGGAACCTCTACAAAAGGGAAGGAGTTTCAGGTTGCTTCCCACCATCTGGACTCCAGAAATGCTACGCTGAGGATGGGCAAGGACACAGGGCGGCCGAGCACCTCTGATGGGTGACAGCTGGGCTGCAGTGTCGCTTCTTCACGCGGCGTGAAAGCGACACCGGCATCACGCAGGGCGGCAGCCTGGCCAAGAAGGGCTGGAAGTCTGAGCAGGCAGTGGTCAATATAAGATCATTGGTGCATCTGCGCAAGGAAACATTTGTGGCATTGGTCGCCATACACAGAGCTGGTTGAAAGCTTTAGGGGGTGAGCCGTGTTGTTCCTTGGCTGTAACATGATCTTTTTGGGTCCTCTAGACAGGTAAATGTGATGTGTATGTGTGTTTGTACAGATGCATCGCACAGTCTGCTCAGCCTTCATCTGCAGCACATGGGGCAGAAAAGACACAACCAGAACAGGATGGCAGTCCCAGTGCTGGGGTTGAAAGGGAACAGAGTCTTGGCATTGCTTGCCTAGTCACAGGCTGCAGCCTGTTCAACAAGTGCTTTCCGCTTTAAACTCTCCTGGCTGGCAATCAAGTATCAGTTTTGGGACAAGGTGCATTGTGCAGGTTTGACACAGCTCTTTGTTGTCTTTGTAACAGTGTGAGCATGCTGTGGTAATTCTCTGTCAGCTGCATATTGCTCCTTTGGAGGGCTGAGTCCTCAAATTGTCTGTCTGTCTCTGTCTGTCTCTTTTTTCTTTCATTTCTTTCTCTCTGGACATCTTCTCTGGTGGCTCTCAGGCTCCTGGGGTTGACTACCGACATGTGGAGAGGACTGTGCAACAGGGCCCCCAGCTTGGCCAAGGCCTTCCTGTTTCTGGAACACAGACAACCCATAGCTCGCAGTCTGCAGTCATCTCAGTGTGTGTCTGTTTACATAGCTGCATTGTCCACAAACGGTTCTCAGGAAGGCTGTTTCCAAAGTAAGTCGAGTACCTCAGGCACTTGCTATGCGTTTCTCCAGCTTTGGGTYTCCTGAAGCAAATTTAAACTCCCAAATCCAAGCTCACCAGCAGTCCTGGAAGTGTTTGGAGCTCTAAAAATAAGCATTAGGTGTTTTGAAATCACCCCCTTTTCTAGCCAGCAAGCAAAGGAAAGCTAGAGACTGTAGACGGGGACAACAAGATGTATAATTAGGTGATGGCCATGACTTGTGCTTTGCCAAGCAGAGACAGGGCAAATGATTTAGCCGGAAAGCAAAACCCGTCTCTGATTGGCAAAAGACTCTGCACAGCGACCCCCACCTCCCGTCTCCGCTGTCACTCCGAGCATGTCCTCAGAGCACCTCGCAGCGCGGGATGGGACCGTGCTGGGCGGCTGGTCCGGTCTGCAGGAAGAGGTGAGTGAGCTGCCCGGCTGCTGCCCTCGGCAGGGCTGACGGAGGGAGTGGAGAGCCTGGGGGTGCGGGAACGGGGGGCCGCCTCTGCCTGCCTCAGTTTCTCTTGCGACAGAAGCAGCAGCTTCAAAGCCAGACGTTGGGGATGGCTGATAGGGAGGGAGGAGGTGGACGGGCTGAGATGTGCCCGGGGAGGAGGATGCCCAGCAGCAGGTGACACCGAGGGGGGTGCCCAGAGGGGGTGCCCGGAGGAGGCTCCGCGCCCGGCCCCGCCGGACACGGGGCGCAGCCCCCGCGGGAGCGGCGCGGAGCGGAGCTGTCCGCGGCGGCCGGTGCTGAAGTCGCGGCCGCCGCCGCCGCCCCGCGCAGCTGCCGTGAGGAGGTCGCGGCGGCGGAGAGCGGAGCGGCCGGGCTGAGSGGCCCGGGAGAGGTAAGGGGGGCCCGGCCGGGGGGACCCGCTGCCGCGAGGGGTCACACGCTGCTCTAGCCGCACCGTCCCCAGCCTCTCCGGGCATGGGGGGACGCTGCCCCAAGCAGCCCCATCCCTGGGAGGGATGTCCTGCCCCGGAGCCTCTCCACAGCCAGGAGCAAAGCGCAGTCCCTGGGTGTCCCTGCCCCGGTGTGAGGATACACAGTCCCCCTGTGCAGCCCCAGCACAGGGTGCAGGAGGACACAGTCTCCAAGAGCATCCCCGGCTCCGAGTGCAGGACGTGCACTATGAAGCTCAGTCCCACCAGGTCTCTCTTCCCTGGACAGGCAGCATRTGCCTTGGGGTGGGTTTGGGGGATCAGCAGCGCCAGCCCCGTGTGTGTGTCCCTGTTCCCCAGGTGGGCCACCACAGGTACTAATGCAAATGTTGAATTGATTCCTCTTGCTGGGAGCTTTGATGTGTGTGCACTTGTGAGGGACAAGCGCCTTTGTGCCCCCTCTGAAAGGGGCTTGCAAGAGTCCTGCGTGGCTACGGACAGATAGAAAGACTTGCCTTGTACCTAGCATATGGGGGTGGGCAGCCCCAAAACTCTGAACTCTGCAGTGATTTAGAGGTGGGAGACTGAGGGCTGTCTCTCCTTGCACTCCGCAATCTGTCCTTCGTGCTGAGCAGTCACTCAGCTCTGTCTTCTGCTCTTCTGTGACTTTGCATGGTTTGCTTGGTTTGTTAGGCAGGTGAACAGGCTGCCTGGCTTGTCAGTGTCTGAGCTTCCCCTGTGCTAGGAGTCACAGAAATCAATGCCTGGTGTTTGCTGTTGAAAGAGACTGGAGGTCATTCAAGTTTTCAGACTCATCAGATTTCCTCCCCATCTCCAAGACAGGCWCTGGGCTCGTAGCACACTGGCCAGAGAAAAGCGACTGTCAGAGTCTTTAGAGCAAAAGGGCAAACCCAACAACCATGTGYAGTAAAATGCAAGGTAGACAATGCTGGTTCAGGTGGTCAATAGCTGGGTAGCAGATCAGGCCGGTCCATCTGTGTCAACCTCCTCCCACACACACAGATGCCAGACACGGGAGCAGATGTGGCTCCCTGTGTTCTGAAAGCAAGTTTAGGTTTGATTCTCCCTGCGAGCGAGAGAAGGAGCGAGAGGCTCTGAGGTGCAGAACGTGGGAGCCTCCTGATAGTGCTCCTCTGGCAGCCGCTGCTTGGGAAGCTTCAGCTCATTTTGAAGTCTGATTAGATTGAGGGGAAAGGAGMTTTCACAGCCTGTCTCTTCTCACAACAGAGCCTGAGCAATGGAGCTTAAATCAAATTCACCAGCATCCGCATGTACCCAAAGACTACATGGCCGAGTGGTTTGATTCC
Organism: Eudromia elegans; assembly: GCA_003342815.1. NCBI lineage: Eukaryota > Metazoa > Chordata > Aves > Tinamiformes > Tinamidae > Eudromia > Eudromia elegans. The sequence continues at coordinate 852,451 of PTEX01000028.1, read as the reverse complement.
AAAGGGCTGCCTTCTCCCACTGAGACGTTCTCCTCTGAACTCCCTCCCAGAGGAGGTAAAGGGCACTCAGTCTTGACTGAATATGGTCAATTTTCCCGAATGTTTTTGAGATGCAACARAACTCTAGCAGCCATTTCTCTAAGAAACTCCTGTGAAGGCGTTTAATGTCTGCACTGGTGGCTCTGCAGCTTGTAGGTCTCTCCACTGCCCTTTGCAGTGCCGATGAAGGAAGGTTCTTCTTCTAAGTCAYCTGCAGAGGAAGGGCTTTATGAGCCCCAAAACAACATGGGAAAATCTTTGATACTTTTGCAATAGTTTTTGAACTGATTCTATTTCAMTTGCCCATGCAGACCGTGTCCAGCTAAGGTAAGATTACAAGATGTACTTTACGGTTTGCTTTCAGACATAAAAATGGCAACTCTCCATAYTTCTGTAAAACTGATCTATAGCCCGTGTGTCAGTGACATCACCGTTTCTGTCAGTGTGAGAGATGCATTTTTATCATTTTCACCATTACAATGAGAGATGTATATTTTACAAATTGCCCAACCATAAAAGTAAGGCCTCCACCACGTGATACATCAGAAATTCAAGTCCATCTCCTCCAGGCYGCCGTTATTCTTTGCCAGGAGTGAATCTTTGATTTCACAGGACACTTGTAGCTGCCCCGATACACTGCAGGATGGAGACCTGYCAGGGACCTGCAGGAAGGACAGACAGTCCTGCAGGCCTGGCCAGCTCTCTCCTCCGCTGCTCTGTGTGCAGGCACTCCGAGGAGCAGGAACAGTTAATTCCAGGCTGTTTACTCTGGACCTTGTCTTGTCTGCTTGTCCCCAGTGCAGCTGTGTGACCAGGCTCCCTCTCATTCCTCTCCCTTTCTCGGTGGGCTCGGTATTCTCAGTCCATCTGTTTTGCTCTTTCCTCCAGAATCCTTGCAGGGAGCGGCCTCCAAAAGGACGAAATTAAACTCAATCCCTTTTCCTTCCTTGTGATGGAGAAATACAATTAGAAAACTTTTCTGATAATCTTGGGGGAAAAGGCCTTCTTTCTTAAGATTGAAAGTTCAGAAACAAATTGGCGTTGCAAGAATGAGAAAGGGTGAAAGAATGAATGACAAAAGGATGGAACAGTTATTGAGCAGAGATTTTGGGGCGTGCAGATCGCTAAGAGCATTTGTTATTAGTGTATTTTTAACAACCTGAGTAGTTTTCCATCAGTTCAGGTCCACCTGTCTCCTTCAGTCAAAGTCTTGTGTCTTCTAGTTGTCCTTCTTGCAGCTGGTTGTCTTCCCTCAAGGCCCAGGTTACCCATTTAYGCCTTGCCTAAGACTCACAAAGTTTTAGGCAGAGCTCAAGTGGATCTTGCCCATGTTTCAGTYTTGGACCTTGGCAATTGCACTGTGTAGGAAATCAACCAGGGGTGACCAGGGGTTTTCCATTCTGCCCAGAACAGCTACAAAGCCCAAGAGAGTAGCTGGAGGTCACAGTGACTTCTAATAACCTTTTCATGGATGGGTTCTGCTGCTGTGGGCCATGCTGATGGGGCTGCTTCCTCTGCCTCGCAAACAGGCAGGAAAGGCCTGGGGTGAAGCAGGGGGTGGAGCGAGCACCCTRTGAGTTGTATTTGCTCTGGAAAGAAAATCAATGCACCTGAACTGTATCCTGCAAAGGAGATGTTCAAATATAGCTGAATGGTCCAAGTTCACCCAGGGCTGAAGACGGACTGAGGAAGCAGGGCAGCATCTGCAAAAGCAGCTCAGGCGTGCATGCAACAAGTGTTGGCAGGGAGAGTTCTTCCTCCAGGTCAGGGTGCTCCGTGGMCACCAGTACGGTATTGCCTAAAGTTTGAAGGCTCTCTGTAAAAAACGTTAATATTTTCTTACATGTTATAAAAAACAATTTTTAACAAGGATTGAATTTTATGGTTAAATATCCAAACCACAAGTATATAAATACAGGTAATGATGTATGTGCTGTTGCTTTACACTGGAGAATTACAGCGATCAGCACCTTTTCTCACATGTGCTTTCATACTAAATCCTGAGGGCTGGCAGCATCTTCTCCACTGCCCGTAAGTAGCAGGGGTTTCAGTTCTCCAGGAAGCACACACTGCTGTTGTGCCTTGTTTTGCATAAACGGGTGCCTTGTTTTGCATAAAAAGGCTGGAAAAGTCCCTAAGATGATCAGCCCTGGTGATCATTTTGCTGATGTGAAGGGCTGTGGCCGTGAAGCTCTTTTGTCCTGGAAAACCCCGACAGAAGGGGTTGCATCATCCGGCTGTGCCTGTCTTGGCCATGTCTGKGCAGTCCTACAGACAGACTCCAGACCCGGGCAGGAGGATGGGCCAGTTCAGTAGAGTGCAGCATTTCATTCACGTCAAGAAGAGCCAATAAATCATTGGTGAARGCAGGAAAATGTACATGACCCCTAGAGCCTTTTTGAATTTAGTAGCATGGTGTAAATGGAGCTTAATTTAAGATCAWATTTGCATCAAGCTGCCTAACTAGTCACCTGGGCAAAAGGATATGGGAGTTTGCCAGCAGCCCAAAGGCTTTGGCTGTGTCTGCTGTAGAGACAGCACCAAAATCTGGCTTGCTGTTGATCCTTCTGCCTTCAGTGTGTAACATCTCCATCTGCAGGACRTGGTGCCTGGGCAGCCTTTGCGGACCAGCTCTCCACCTTCACTCTTCACTAGGGGAGGAGGAACCGTAAAGGGAGGCCAGAAGTTCAGCACAGTGAAATGAGAACATGACCGAGCATTGCAGCACTCATTAACTAAATTAACCAGCATCTACTTACCTGGCCTACCAAGAACTCTGTCAAACTCATGGTGTCAGGCACCAGTGCAATGGGAACAATCCAATCATAAAAACATTTGATTGCTTAACATCACATACTAGACATAGTCCCAATGGCTTGTGCTCAGTGAACCTATGTGAGCCGTAAATCTTCCATGGCCTGTGTGCCAAGCTAACCCAAGAAACCATGAAACAGGCGGGAGAAACTCCTGCCCATCAGGGTTTGGCTGCTTGGGCCAGTAACACAGAGCATGAAGAACTGTTGGCAGGACTGCTTGGCAATTCAACACCAATGAGTACCTTAAAATCCGTTTATGCTCAAAGACAATTTACTTGTTACTTGAAGTAATTAGCTCCATCTGTCTGAATGCAGCTTTGCATGTGAAGTGGGCATTTTTGCCTGGGTAGAGACGATAATTTGTCTTTGTTCTGCTTGTGAAATCCAGTGTGAACGGCGCTCATGGAAAGAAATGCTCCCTGTCCCAGGGCTGCCAGCTCCTCGAGGGCCGGTGGAAACGGAGCAGTTAAAAAGCAGCGGGTGACACGGTTGTGCCCCGTGGTAGAGGTGCAGCCCGAGCAGGGAGCYGTGGAGTTCAGACTTGGAGCCTCCACAGGGTTAATGCACGTCTGGCTCTCCTGTGCTCTCCTCATTCACTGCCGCTGTGATCCTGGCAGACCTTGGAGCAGCGACACTTTTCMTTCCCAGCCCTTGTCCTCCAACCAAGGTGTCCCCGTACAAGCACTGGGCAGCAATCCCAAACGAAGGGGCGAATTTCTGATCCGTGTCATTGTCCTCTGCTGTTGAGGGGCGTACAGGGGTAGCTGTGCAGGGAGTATCATCTTCATTCACGTGGCGTGCAGGTAGGGGCCTCAGGGCAAGCAGCAGCAGCAGCAATGTGGACACTGAACGTCCTGGGAAGCAAGCTAGCAGCTCCTCCAAGATATAATTACACCATTATTTTCTCTCATCCCCTTTCCTTTTTTCTTCACCTGAGCAAAATATTTCTCCATTTATTTGTTATCAGTGCAGGGAGTGAATACACTGGAAGGCACCTGCCGTTCTGCTCTACTACCCCCTATTAATTTCCTAAGCACTTGGTAACCTTGGTCTCAGCTGCGTGAAATAACAGGGAAACTAATTAGGCTGATAAAACTCAATGATTTCGTCAGGCACCCAAGAAAAGGAATGACTTTTTACTTCTTTTATTTTTGGTGATGCTCATGATCACCGTCAGGTTCCTCGCTGCCTGCCCTGCCAGCACGTGGATCAGAATTAGTTTCAGTCAAGGCAGCCAGAAGCAGGGACGTTGCCTTTTTTTCTTCTCCCAGCTGTGGGGTCTCCTTGTCTCTTGTCTGCAGRGCTCTTCTCACACGTGTGGGGCACATCTCACAGTAGAGGCAACAACCTCAACCTTGTCACAGGGACTGTCTGGATGAAATCTCTCCGATTGTCACCACACTCCCCATGCCCAAGTCCAAGTCATAGCTAGCTCACCAAGGCCAGGTTTTTAGCATTTTTTTACTATCTCTGTGACATTAAACCCTTCCAGGATGTCGTGGTGTCCTTCAGCACATGCCGATGCAGGAAGGGGGCCAAGGTGTGTGAGGGAGGTGGGGACTGCTGAGGACGAAGCCCTCAGCCCCAAGCAGCCGGTCCCTGCGGCCGAGCACGCAGGGCCCGCTGCCGCCAGCATATGGCCAAGACTTGCAAAGAAAACTCAGATCCAAAGGCTAATCAGTATCATCTGTACTTAAAGAAGCAGTAATCAAGTGAGATTACCAGGCTGATCCTATTACCAGCCCCCTGCACTGACAGCCGTTTYGGTGCCACACTCAGCATTGAGCAAACACCGTCACGGGGTGGCAGGGCCCAGGGACAGGCACTGCAGGCTCCRCTGGCGCTGCCGGCAGGGGCTCCGAGATCAGGCCTTCCTGGGAAGCCCAGGGAGCCCAGGGCTCCTCATGCAGCCCGAATTCACGCTTGCTTGTATTTGTATCTTGCTTTGCAGATGGGAAATGTGTCCAACGCCTCRGTGTTCGTCTCCACCTTGTCAGAGAGAGAAGACCTGGTTTTTGGCACGCTTTATTTAGTCTTTGGTAAGAAAAGAGAGCCAACCTGTCAGAAGGCTTTCATCGTCGCTGGTGCTTGCACACAAGTGTGTAGTTGTTAGCAGATTAACCACACTGGCCTTTCCCATGTGAGCCTTCCCCGTGTTACCAGGCAGTGTGATCTTGCCAAGCTTGGTGACCACATTCCCCCTCTCACGGGACTGCAAGTGCCATCCGTATGTTTAATATTTRGAATGGTCAAGAACAACGTTTGGTGACCCTGCTGTAACTCCTATCGCAGCCACCTCATGTGGGACAGACTGGGGCTCCCTGTTAAGCATTACCAGTTTCATGATTTGAAGTCCCACCGGCCCTTGTCTTCAGCAGAAGATGCTGGTGACTGTCCTGTGATTTGAAGTTTCTGGCATCTGAAAGACACGAGGGAAAACAGAAGATTTAGGACATGGCCTAACCTCTGTCCATGTGGGCTGGAAGTAAATGATGGGCAGGGAGGAGCTTTCTAAGCTCCAGGTGATTGTGTCCGAAGTGCCAGGAGATTCTTTCAGTCCAGACTAGCAGGAAAAGGAAAGGACCCACAGGACTCATTGTGTCTGGTASCAGGGCCAGGAAGGGTCTCCTGCACTTGTAGTCGGATGGTTCTTTGCTTTGCAATACACAGTGTGTAAAACCAGGACAAACAACCCCCGTCCTGCTGCAGGCCTGCAGAGAAGCCCACAGGCTCTTGGGCCCGCAAGGAGCCGCGTGCTGGTGCACGGATCACTGGGTGTGTGAATCCCCCCAAGGGGGACTATGTACGCGAGGAGGCCAAGGCCAGCGCTTCTCCCAGAGACCCACATCTCCTGGGGCTGCCAGTACTGCTGGGGGCACCTAAAGCTCCTATGGAATGACAAAGCTGTTAAAACGTATGTAATATAGACCTGAATAAAGAAGCAGACTAGCTCTGTGGGAGAGTTTCTCAGGAGGCTGGAAATGAGCACAAATATCTCCGATCTCTACCCTCCAGCAACTTCCAAGTCATGCATTTGGCCAAGTCCTGTATTTATGAAAGGAACTTTTGTGTAGCCCCTTCAGCAGCTTTGGAATCTAGTTGCTACCACAGTTTTTAATTTGTAACCTAAGACATTAGAAAGAAACTCTGGTTCTACCTAACCTGTCCCATCAACATCAAAGATTCCTCTTCTGAGGACACAGAAACCTCTTTTCAATGAAAGTTCAATTGCACTAAAAAAGAGAGCAAGGTCTCGTTATAAAATTTTGATCACCAGTGTTATTTTAAACACAATAATAGCAAACAAAGAGCCTTCCTATGTTTAGTCTAGATTTTCCTTGATCTTCATGCCTTTCTTCTTGTTTATTTTCTTTACTGTGATTCTGGACAACACAGACTCCCACTAGTGACATTGCCAGGAAGAAATCAAAACCGCGGACGGGCTCAGCTGCCTGGCCTCGCATCAGAGGAGCGAAGACACAGCTCCTGTTGTTTACCTAGCTGGAAGGAAGTGGCCCCCTTGCCCCTTCCAGCTGGAAGAGCCTGGCTGGATCTGCACCCGGAGGCGTTTCCAGCTTCATCCCATCGCAACCCTCTTTCCAAACACCTCTGTAGGGGCTCTTCAAGATGAGGAAGGGATCACGTCCAATCCAGGGCAGCTCCAGATGCACTCACATACCTGCGTAGGTGCCATGGGTGCCCTTTGCCCACCTCGCAATATCAAAATCTGGAGCCCCTTTCCGTGCTCTGCGAGCAGCTCYGGTGTCTGCTCCCAGGACAGCCAAGGAGGCCCTGGTTCCTGCTCTGCCTCTGGTTATTTGGCACCTCTTTGACTGTGTTACAAGGCAAGCTGTGACTGTGGGAAGGAACTAGGGTGCCATGAAGGAAAGGTCTAGTGGCCTGTGCATGTCCATGGCCAGGTGTGTCACCGGGGAGGTCTGTGCTGGCAGACAAAGCCACCTTACCGGCCAGACGGCAGAGCCCCAGCTCTGTCTTTCTGCTCACTTTCCTGCCAGGTGTCCCCAGCCCATTGAAGAGGCATCACGTTGTAGCAGAGAGGAGCTTTGTCCATCATCCCTGTCCTTGTGTCCCGTCTCCCTCAGCATCCTGCAAGACCAAGTCCCAGCTCCGCAGCAAGCCCTGGTCCCTGGCAGCCGGGGAGGGAGCCCTTGTTCCCATGGGAATGGGGGTGATCTCCCACCCCCTGTTCCGGCAGCGCCTCCGGGTACTGCCTCTCTCCGTCCTTCCGCAGGCCTCGTGTCGCTCTCCGGGAACTCGCTGCTCCTGCTGGTYGCTTATCGGAAGAGGTCCCTGCTGAAGCCGGCCGAATTCTTCATCGTGAACCTGGCCGTCAGCGACCTCAGCATGACGGTGACCCTGTTCCCCCTGGCCACGTCATCCTTCTTTGCACACAGGTATCCTGCGGAGGGGCTGCTGTAGCTTGTGCCAGGTGATGGCCCTGGAGGTGGTCTGGAGATGGGCAGCACAAGCCCTTGTTCTTGTGCTCAGTGTCTTGGCACGTCATGTTGTGGGAGGCAGCGTGAAACCAAAATACTACAAGTCCTGCCTCCCCTTCAGACTTTGGGAAAGTCCTTTCCTTCCTCTGTGCTCCATCTCTAATGGGAGWTCAGTGGGGGCTGCCAGCTGTTTACGGGGCGTTAGCTGGGGCTGTGGGCTCCGGGTGCCTCACGTGGGGCTCCTTGCCTTGCAGGTGGCTCTTCGACCGCGCGGTGTGCACCGTCTAYGCCTTCTGCGGGGTGCTCTTCGGCCTCTGCAGCCTCAGCAGCCTGACGGCGCTCAGCACCGTYTGCTGCCTCAAGGTCTGCTACCCTGCATACGGTAGGTGCTGCACCCCAGTACCTGCTCTGTGCTCCGGCCCCTCTCCGTTCACGTCACCCTCTTCCCTCTCCTGGGAGAGCTGGAGCCCAGGGCTCCTATTCCTGGTGCGCACAGTGGGCAGCAGACCTGGAGCCTCCCGTCACTGGCACCATCCTCTCCCTCCGCCTGCTCGAGCTTGTGGAGACCCAGCCCAGCGCGAGGAGCCGGGGATCGGGCAGGACTGTGTAGCATTCACTGCTTGCTTTGCTCCGGGCTTCAGAAACACCATCCAGAACAGGGTCCAAGGGGCTGGTTCCTCCATAGAGAAGTCCCTGCCGCTGTGTTGGAAGATAGTTCGGGCAGGGCAAGGCAGATCGGGGCCTCTGAAGGTCCCTATGCTGATGCTTGTGCACTCAACAGCGCTACAGACTCTGTGGCCGCTGCTCCGGCTGCAGGGAGCAGAGGCCTCTCACCTCCCTGCACACGGAGCACCAAAAAGAGGGAAAGAAGGATAAAAGCTAGTGCTGGCTCTTCAAAAACAGCCCAGCTGCCAGGGGCTTTTCCCAGGGTGGTTTTTGCTCTCTGGTAACTGCTTTGTTTGAAAGAAAATCTTTACTCCCCCAGATGCCACAAGTTTTAGCTCTTTCCAGGGAGCCCTTATGAGGCTGGARGACTTTGCATTTGAGGGTGCACGGGTCAAAGAGCGAGCAAAAGCCTCTCTGCAGCTTGGCTCTCAGGACAGGGGCTGTGAGGAGGCAGGGCAGGAGCAGGGAGGCTCCCTCACGCCGCGGTCGCTGTCCCGCAGGGAACAAGTTCTCGCCGTCGCACGCCGGCCTCCTGCTGCTCTGCGTCTGGGCCTACGCGCTGCTCTTCGCCACGGCGCCGCTGGCCGAGTGGGGCAGCTACGGGCCCGAGCCCTACGGCACCGCGTGCTGCATCACGTGGAACGCCGCCAGCCGGGAGGCCGCGCTCTACATCCTGGCCCTCTTCGTCTTCTGCTACCTCCTGCCCTGCCTCCTCATCGTGGCCTCCTACGCRCTCATCCTGTGGACGGTGAAGGGCTCGCGCCGCGCCGTGCGGCAGCACGTGTCCCCGCGGGGCCGGGCGCGCGGCGCCCACCGCCTGCTCGTCAAGGTGGGCGCGCGGGGTGGGACGGAGCCCGCGGGACGGGGCCTCGCACTGCGGAGCCCCCGCGCTGGGTCACTGCTGCCGTGTCGGCCCCGGCTGCCCCCGGAGCTCGCGGAGCTCTGCGCCCTGCGGGGCTCTCCAGGTGCCTGTGTCGGCCCCGSTTCCAACGCTTTTCTCCTGGTTTAAAGCCATTGCTGGAGGAGTTTTTGTTTTAAATCACACTGTGAAAGATCACAGAAWGAGCTTTCGTGACTCACTGTTCTCCAGACTATGAGCTAATGCTATAATTTACCAAGGAGGTGTCAAAAAAGTTGATACCCTTTAAGGAAAAAAAAAAAAGGAAAAGAAAACAAGCAGCTTGCAAACCTCGTGCGCTCAAAGAAGACACTCGTGTCCGGCTGGGAGATGGGCTCAGGCTGCTCCCTGGGGCACGGATCACAACGGGTTTGGGTGATGCCAAAGGTGCCGGTGTCCGACGCGGGCTGCTCCCCAAGGCGTTTCATAGTGAGGCCCCGTCTCCTCGTCCCCTCTGCTGCCGTGTGCCAAGGGGAGTCCGGAGGGCCCTGCGCTGGGTCCTGAAGCCCGGGCTGGGTGGGGGATAGCTGTGGRGTGCTGCGGGCGCCCACAGCGCTGCTCTCTCCGTCTCTTCCAGCTGAGCGTCGCCGTGTGCCTGGGCTTCCTGGCCGCCTGGACCCCTTACGCCATCGTGGCCCTCTGGGCGGTCCTGGGCGAYGCCAGCCGCGTGCCGGCTCTGGCCTTCGTGCTCTCGGCCGTCTCCGCCAAGTCCTCCACGCTCTACAACCCGCTCGTCTACCTGCTCTTCAAGCCCAGCTTCCAGGGCTTCCTCCCCAGGGACGTGCCGCTCGCAGGGGCCCTGCGCGCYGTGCTGGGCTGCGGGTGCCCGCGCGCCCCGCCGCCCTTCTCCCCACGCAGCCACCGCGGCTGCCACGGCGCCTTCGAGGCCTCCAGCAGCTGCCCTGACTGCTGCAGACCCGGGCCCGCCGCCCCCGCTGTCCTCAGCGGCGGYGCCCACCAGCCTGGCCGCAGGCACACGGTGCAGGTCATGGTGCTCGTCACGGGGCCAGGGCCGGGCCGGGCTGCCACCAGCGCCGCGCTGCCCTCCGAGGTGCCCAGGGAGCTTCTCTGAGCGCCCCGCGAGCCTCATGGCACCGGGGGCCTCGGGCACTGGCTCTGTCTTAGCGGTGCGTTGGGAAAAGAACCCAAATGCAACATTTCTCTCATCGATCTATCACTATATCTATCCCAGAGGTCCCAAGCATGTTCTGCAGATTGTCAGGAGATTTTAAGACCAGCTCTGCCTCCTCTTCCTGTCTGGCTCTTGCTGTTTGGAGCCAATTATTTGCACTTRCAAAAACACAGAGCCCAGTGCCTGAAATCTGGCTAGGGCGCAATTCCCGGCTGCGGTTCCTGCTGCCGTCGGCTCTCAGAGCCCTTGGCCTTTGCTTTTCCATCCTGGTGCTCTGATGGCCAAGCACGAGCTTGGCCTCAGCAGGAACGTTGTCTAGCAGGGAGGTGGGACCYGGGAACAAGCCCAGCTCCGGCACCGACTCCTATGGCCTCGGCTAGTCACCCCTTTCCCAGTTGGAAGCGGGATAACGCCGTTCAGCTACCTCACTTGGGCTTGGGAATTTATTCTACGTACCTCACAAGGGACCACTCTGTGCCATCTCCAATGCCTCGCTCCTTCGGTCAGAGTGCAGCGCCAGGGCAACCTCATTCATCTACATGGGAGCTTGTCTTTAGAGTAAGCATTTGAGGTGAAAATCATCCCGGTGCAAGTAATGCCAGCGCCCTTGCATGGCTCTGCAAGCAGGAAACAGCAAAACTGCCGCCGAGCAGCATCCTGGAGAAAGGCCCGCAACCCTGGGAGCCCAGGCACCCCMCAGCTCCCACCCCAGCACCCAGGGGCCACGGGCCGGGAGAGGAGCAAGTGGTTCCCTTGCAGGTGTCATTACAAGAACAGTTCCAAACGGGGAGGTCCAGGGCACTGGCTGGCCACATGGATCATGTGGAGAGCGGGAAGCAGAGCGGGAAGGATGGGCTGGGGTGGCCCAGCCTCCTGGGGCAGGGCTGGCACTGTCGGTCGTGTGAAATCTTGGGGGGACCTTGTGGGACTCGTCCTCACAGTGCCTGGGCAGACAGCAGCAAGAGAGACCAGCACTTGGGGGACAAGCCTTGCTGTTGGAATGGGTGGAGAAGGCACGTTTTGGAATGAAATCCGGCCCCAGCGAGGAGAAGGAAGGTGCCCCAAGGGTGGCATGGGGAACCCTCTGGCCTCTGTGTCACTGTGGAGCGCTCATCGTCCTTCAGAAATGGTGCATTTGAAAAATAAATTAATTCATGAAAACCTTGCTGGGAACTCGATCCAGTTCTGTGCTAACCCGGCTGCCACTTTGGGATGGAGGGAGGTCCTGCTCCCTGCCTCGGTGGTCGCCAGATGAATTGGGCAGGGAGGAGCATCAAGGGGTGTCCTGTGTGGCYGGGTCTCCTCCTGCTCCAGCAGAGCTGGAACTCCAACAGCTGCTCCCATCCCCAACCCCATCTCCCCTGGCCTTTGCCACGTGCAGCCACAGCACCTCAGCACAGAGAACRTGGGACAGGCCAGAAAAGGTGGAAGAACACTGTGGGAGGCTTCGTGCTGCCAGCAGTTGGATCCCACATTCCCCCTGCCTTCCCTTGGTGCAGCTCCTTCGTTGTCGAGAGCAAACCTTGGGATTTGCAGCTGGGCAATCCATCAGGGCCTCCATAATTAGCAACATCTCCATCTGTCCATAATTAAGAACATCTGTGTTTGGCTGCCTGGTGGGTCCCTATKTAAGAAAGCAGAAAAGTGAAGTTTATGTTACACTTGTACAGACTTGCATGTGTCACCAAGCCAGGACAGGGCTGCTAGTGCTTTGTGCAGGAGGATTAGAGTCTAAAYGCATTTTGATACAGTAGTAAATGATCTAAAGTAACTTCAAGGCAATTCAATAAGGGCAAGGACACAGTAGTATGCTTAGAAAAGTAAAACTAAGAAATCCCAAATGGGAAATGACCATCATAGAAAAATCAAGGTATTTATAAGTRGATGTAAAAAAATCAGTCAGCCACATTACAGTATAGATTTCTCCTGTGGATTCCAAAATACTCGGATAACTGCATAATTTATTGAGGGACAACAAATTAGTCCTGACTCCAAGTTTTGATAATGTATTACACACTTTAAGCTTTAGTAGAGTTACTTTTTAAATAAAACAAGCCAGCCTTCAATATAATTGCTTCGAAGTGACTTCATTAATTCTAGCTGTTACTCAGTTAATTGCATCACTTTATATATATATTTTTTCTCAGCAAACGATTCTCAAAATAGATGTTAATGTATTTTCTCAAATGGCCAGGAGAGGGCAGGAACCAATTAACTTATCTTGAAGGAAGCTACCCTACAGTTKTGCTTCTGCAGGACTTTTCATCCTGTTCAGGAATGACCCCTTTTGCCAGAGGAGCAACATAAATTGGTGGCTATTTTGTATGTCAGCATGTGTTGGGCGTTGGGTATCCCTGAAACCACCGGAATCACATCTGGAGCACTCAACCAATATACGCAGAGCCTGCGGGGACAAAGAAGCTTCCAGAAACTTCCCCACTTCCACCAGCTCTTGGACTGGACAAGAAAAAACGGTTAGACGGGGTCAGCCCCACATATCCGCCCCCGTTCCGGCCGGCACATGTGACTTATCTAGTGCAGGACAAGGACGGAAGAGTTGGACAATGCCTGCTTGTCTCCCGCAGATAAACAGCACAAACACTAGAGAAAACGCTAAGTTAGCAACCGGGGGCTCTGTCGGCCTTGACAGCACAGACTGATCCTCACTGGGGGAAATTTATCCTTCTGTATGAAAGAAATGCCCTTGCTTGCACTGGGGACAAGCGTATTTTAATGCACCATTTAGGCACATCCGCATTCCACACAGTAATACAGTTTAGATTTGTGYATCTTAAATGATCAAATCCAGAAGCTTAGCAGGACTGATGAGTAACAAATCGTAATCAAATCTACAGTTGCCAGGAAACAAAGTCTGATTTTTCTATACATTCTCTTTCCTAAGGAGGAAACAAGCAGCAATTCTTTTCTGCTCAACACCAGAAATCTGACTCCATGCCTCATCCAGACTCCCTCCAGCACCGGTTTCAGCTCTGTAAGGTCCATGCTACTCTCACACACAAGGAAGGAAATGTTTTGGGCTTGATCAGCARAGACATTCCTTGAAGTATCAGGAAAGAAACAGGAAGAGCAGAGCCCTGTGAAGAGAGGCACTGTATTGGAAAAACTGCTCAGATAACACAGACTTAGGATTCACAAATATATTCTTGACCTTTTATTAAACTCTTGTAACAAAACCAAACCAAAAATATTATTTTCAGAAGCAAATATGTACACTTACATGCTTGATTTACACCCAAAATTGTGATATCAAATTTCAACAGTGAATATGCTAGTGAGGCAGTGTGAGAAAATGCCTGCRTATGTAACCACGACAAATGTATAAGAAATAAATGTGTGTGTTTAGGTGTATGCAGTTTTGAGCAAACTCACCATGCCACAGMGAAAAAGTGAAATGACTCTGCTGATCCTGAAGCTGCAGGGGCGAAAAAGAGCAGGATAACTTCATGAAAACTGGCACTTGGCAACCGTGACTGCTTCAGCAATGTGCTTGTGACTCCTTGAGAAATTCTGCAGAATTCACTTCACGGATTTACACATAACAGAAGTAGCTSCTTCCAAACATTTGAAGCCAAAGTGCTAGACAGGGAGCAACCACCAGTTATAGAAACCTAAATACAACTAGTTGAAAGCAACGAAAAAAATGTGTTTTAAAAAAATACTACAAAAGCAGTTCTGTATTGCCATATAATATCCTCCCCCCAAATCATACCACAGTCAGTACTGTGGATTACACTATTTCTGAATAAAAACCAAAAACCACAGAACAGAAACACAGAAGTTTTTGAATTCCCAAACTTCCTTATATGTGCAGCATCTGCTTTTTGTCAAGGTACTTATTACCCATTTTGGATTTGTAACGTGCAAAATCCATCAATTATAGATTAATTCCTGACATTCTCTTAGTAGTGCTGAAACAAATTCACAGTTCAAACCATTAGGACTCTTCATGCTGTGAACGAGTATTAAAAAAGGTAAAGTGCAATTCAACCTGTTTTGAAGAGTCATCCAGTGATCTCTATACTTCAGCATAGACTTACAGCATATTTCCGACTAGGAAGACTCCACATTAAACAATGTCTTTAGTTCAAGGTGGATGATTCTGCTTTTTAATAGGCTGCATGAAATCTACTTTGCTGTAAAATCTGAAAAATTCTGGCTTCAGTCCAGCTTCTGCCAGCGTTAAGGTCTCAGTGACTCATTAGCAACAGCAACAACAGCAGATCTTTGATATCTAAACACAGCACAAGTCTGAAATCAGAAGGTTCATTCAGAGTCTTCCAGCTTTTGTGCAGTCCAGCTCTTGTTACTTAAACCCAGGCATTGATGCCCTAATGACAAACTCTGTGTATTCCTTCCCCAGTTTGCTATAGCAGCTCTTGCTCATCATCTTCAGATCCTGAGGGTCCTTGTCGTACTTCTTCATACCATTTGTTTGTGAGAGTTTTCATCTGTATGCGTCCGTGATGCAAGTCCTAGGGCAAAACAAAACCAGAGCACTTGTTATTTAGCAACAGCACTATTTGTGTATCAGAGAGAACAAGAGAGAAAGACTCGTTTATCATATGTCTCAAGAAATAATCTGATCCTGAGTGTGCAAAACATTTTGGTTCTTACCAGGAAGTATCTATCACATACTCAATCCGTCAGTACTTTTTTTCCAGGGGTGATATTTTAGATGGCAGATTTTCATTAGTATTTTTCTAGACAGTGATGCTCTGTGAGTTTCAACAATCACAATATTGTCTGGATGGCCTATCTTTGAACCTCCCTCCCTTTTACATGTCTCTGGAGACAGTGGAAAGGTTGTGGCCTGTTCTGTTGAGTCACATACTTATTTTTCTAGCCTTCGGCTGCAATCTGGATGGCAGCCTGTGTTTTTGACTAGCCAAGTATGAATCCAGTGCTTGCTCTGGTTTCTTASTTCTTTTTGGTTTTGTAAAAAAAAATCCTTTTGGCTTTTGTGTGAAAGTGCTGAAAGCATGTCCTGTAATTGTTTTGGAAAGAAGTATTTCTGAGCAGGTTAGGAAGCTGGAATGAGCATACTTTACACAAAATGATCGGTTCCACAGCTGAAATGCTGAAATTTATGGTGATTGGGAAAACACTGAAGTCTGTGGCTAAGAAATCTGAGATTTCTAAACACCTGGATTGAACACTGAATTTTCACATCTCAGAATCCCTGAGCATGAAGTTATCTCCATATTCAGCCAACTGTCACTCTGTATTCACAGCTTTTAAGTCTGTCTCCCAGTGAGGAAGTCTAGGAAGCGAAGATTCAATCCTAGTGCAAAATTCSCAGATAAAACGGGCACACCACAGAAAACTAACAGCTGAAAAAATCACAAGACTTCAARCAGCAAGTGGTAGCAACAGTTTGTGTGACAGCATTTGAAACTGCATGGCAGCAATTTTTTCTAGTAAGTTTGCCTTTAGAAGCTCTATGAGGCATGATTTTAGATAGAGTTGCCACACTCCTGACAAGGTAACGTGGTTTGTAGTAATCTGTAAGATTAAAGCCGAATCAGTAGACCCATAAATGCTTTAAAATTTACTTGTTGTAGCCCTGGAAGGTGCTCAATTAATTCAATTGCAATTTTACAGCACAACTTTTCATTACAGATGCTTTACATATGCACAAGTAATATTACACGCCTCACTGTTCCTAATGCAGAAGTTGCATGGCTGCATTACAAGCCTTGAATGGGACGCAGTGAATCGACAACCACACTGTGTCTTCTACTTACTTCTTGTGTGAGTCTTCTTGTGAAGAAAGGATTCAAATACTTGGCATCAAACCACATAAACCCTTTGAGGTCCTGGCGTTTGATGTACTGGGCTTCATACTCCTCCTCTGTGAGTTCTGACAAATGTTCYGATTCGATGGTATTCCCCTAGAATAAAAACACAGACGTACTGGAATAACTACTAGAAATAGAGCAGCTGTTTCCTTCAGTTTGCTTCAGCCCTCTCTGTTCTCCATCTTCTCAGAAACAACTCTCATGCTGCAACAAAATGGAAATCACCACCTCAGCCTACCAAAGCTTCTGGCTGTATGCATCTTTTCAGTTGTTGATTCCCAGACCACTTCCCTTTTCACACTGCAAGCCAAAAAGGCTTCAAATGTTTCGTATTTTATATTTGTTAGCACTGCAGAGAGCAGAAATTTCTAGTGTGTAGGTTTTCTTTCTCTTGTGAGCTGAACAATGAGTTCACCCAGCAAGCAACAACACTTCCATGCATTGTCCAGGTGACTGCTGACTCTCAYGCTGAAAACAAGCCCTGTATCCAAACAGGCCACATCACTGTGTCCTTCCCATGCACATTTCCCTAATAAGATAATTCCAAAGCCTGGGGAAGATCTTTCATGCCAGAAGGAGCTGCTCTTCATACCCTGTGGAACAATGCCCTGCACGTACTGCTTGATTGGTTGGACAAAAAGAGACAAAGGGATTGGGATTCTAAACGCAGTCTTGCATTTAGCAGAGGAGGTTTCAGACTGGCTGTTTTCTGYAGTACTTCTGCTTAGTCCAGAACCGCTTTAAACTGAAGTCTAACTCAGAGAGATGCTGTTACAACCTCCTTGTGGCTTTTGACTTTTTCAGAATAATTTCTCCCTGTCCCTTATGAAAAGTGCATGACGCATAATRTATTAGCTATCTTTCCTCTATATGTGAGTCAACCTATCCTGTATCATCTGCTGTGTTTTTGCAGGAGTTACAATAATTTCTACTGATCACTTTATAAATATATTGATTTGAAGTCATTCACTTAGTCCTAAACACAGCTATTTGTACATATACTAACTGAGTGCTGTCTTTGCGGATCTCTGCAACAACAGCCCTTATTTTTATCCTATCGTGCTCCCATTGCTTTCACTTTTTAGTAGGAAATAACCTTAAGTTTTTACTATGAATTGKTTTTTTTCTTTCAAAACGCAAAGAAATAACATCAATAATCTACTGAATAAAAGAGAAACAAACCATCTTCTCTGTCTTGCTAAGATTAATGTCCTTCTTGTTCCTCTTGCGTGCTTTGGAGTCCTCAATATCAATCAGTCTGATGAGGGGCATGGTTCCTCCTCCCAGCAGCAAAATTGTGAACAACACGATGATGATTGTTGTAGTGCCAATGAGCTGCCTCTTCTCTATCGGTTCCAGGCCCAAATGGAGGCTGAGGGCATAGGGAATTGCGCCACGTAAACCTTACCAGAGAGAATAATAAATCAGTGAAGAGCCAGTCAACAGCAACACCGGTCCTCAGCAGCCAGTTACGCCACCAGGAGTCCTCTAACTTTAAGGATATTTATGATCCTATACCGGACCCATTTCTCTATTAATTGGTCACTACCCTAAAATAAATCACAACTCTTAAGATATCATGCTTCTCAGACCACAATGTTTGTAGATCTATAAAGAAATCAGCTTCTTTGCAGAAAAGCTGTACTTGGAATCTACGCGATATGGCCCTCCAGCAAAAGGGGGAAGAATGTCTATCCACTGCATTTGGGTTTCAGAATGGCACAAGTGTTCAACTGAGTTTTGCTAAACAGATGGAAAATTCTACCCTTTTAGTGTAGCTCACACAATGAAAAAGATGAAACATTTTAACAAACCTTTTGAGCTTTAACTCACCACTAAACCACATAATAAACATCATCTTGGGGGTAATTTTATGATCACGGAAAAAGTTGAGTAGGTAGGAAAGTGGGAAAATGTTCACTGCTCTACCAAACAGAACGAGTACCTGAAAAACAAAAATCAAAGGAAAAGGTTATCTGACACATTACATTCATTCAGGCCACAGCTGCATCTGGCTTCTGCAGAGCAAACTGAATACACCCTTTTTACACATAAGCCTCATGCACAGACATGCTGCTAAGTCACATAAATAAATACCCCAGTATAGGTCAGTGTAGAAATGAAAGTTATAAACATTTAGTCTGCTTAACTGAAATGAAACCAGACTTGTCACTGACAGAGACCAGACACTGTTTTACTTAAAACCCGTAAATAAAACCCAAAAGGCATTCTAAGACGACAAAGAATTGCTTTTGGAGCAAGTTTTACTCAGTTCAGCTCCTTTAATCATTCCCTTGGCATCACGGCCAAGGGAGCCTGTATTGTCTCCCTATGCACCAGTTCTTCAGAGAAGGCCAGAAACCAAATGAAGGGTGTGGAATTCAGTTCCTCATAAATACTTGGGTATAGTTATAAAATACACCAAAACATCCAAGTAACTCTGACTGGGGTCGGATATTATTGATTTGATGGAAGCAAATAAACAAGCACAGCTAAAGCTAACTCAGGCAGGCAAAGTTCTTCATAGCGACATTGCTTTGTAAACTCCACCACAAACAGACCTTGAAAAGGTAAATATCCTAGAACTAGTTAGCAGGATCCTTGTAGGGCTGTGTCATTTTCATCTATGAATCACCCCCAAATTATTCTATTTGCGTTATGGCTGCAGGGGCGATGCTACATAGAAGGAAGTGTCACACCTTAAATATATAGCAGATAAGGATGTTGGGTACATATGTGCAATGCAATGAGAGCAGTTCCCCATGCTGATACCACTAATCTGTGAATGGCAGGGAACAGTTCTTCTCTAGAAACCATGGACTGAAATGTGCTACCTATATGTTCCTGTAGGTACCCGGATTCATATTTTACTCTTTTCACTCTACAAAGAGGAACATACTTTCTTCTTTAAAGTAATGTAATTCCAATAGAAATACATAATTCCCATGTGAAACAACTAAAAGTGTCACTACAAAAAGGTGCATTGAAACATGTCACACTGAAAGAAAGAAGCAAGAGTAAGGCCTGTCTGAAAAAGGTGAACTAAAAGCAAAGAAATCACATATGGCCTAAATTTATTTATATTATTTATATGAACAAACAGCAAACACTGAGAGAGACTCAAAGCTTCAGTGCTAGAAATGGTGAAATGATACAGAGTTTGACATGAGTTTGTACTGTAGTTTCTACAAAATGCTCATTTATGCAAATCCTTTTTAAGAAGATAAAGATGCGTAAAAAAAATTAGAATTGTTTTCCAATAAGACAATTTCCGGGATTAAGTGATATTTACAACAACCTTAACATCCTCTGAAATTTCCCATACTGCAGTAGATCTAATAACCTCAAAATAAAGAAGGGTCTTCTTATTTTTAATAATCTTACATATACAGGCTTCAAAATAACAGCACACTAATTACTCAAAGAATGCTGCTATGTATGTACACAAAAGTGCTAAGAAAACAGTAATTTCCTGCTATTAGTGAGAATGAACTAAGATCAGTTCAGTAGGCAGTGAGAAAGATTCAGTATTTTTTCTTAGCAAAGTATTTTCATACAACTCTATAAAACATTCTGAAATATTTTAACTGTGAGGATTTTTTACCCTGTGAGTATCCAAAAAAAAAAAAAAAGTATCTAAATAAGTTTAGAAGGAAGTAAATACTTACTATGCACCAGATGACAAAAGACATTTCAAACTTGTGAGGAAAACTAAAAATTGACAGGCCAAGGAAAGCAAACACACACGTTTCTGAAAAGGAGAGAACATTCTAAATAAGCAGTTTTATGAAACTATTTCTACTCCTATAATAAATTAATAAATATGCTGCATAAAATACATATTTCCTCATTTTTAGGTGCACAAAATAAGCACAAGTGGTATTTTGCAACAGGGCAGATTTTCCCACTCTCACTGTCAGTGGACATCACCTTATATATAGGCCTTTTATTTTTCCAGTTGTAAATTGCAAATGACTAAGAGCAAAGAGAGCAAGACTTTTTACTGGGTACAGCAGGTTTGAATCAGATTCTATATACAACTGAAATATCTGCAAATATGCAACAGTTCCACCAATGAGCAATTGCTCCTGTAATCCAGACATTTTTTTTCCTAAGTACCTACTATACTCTCACCATTACAGAATCTCCCAGTAAGGGTGTTTCCTATAACCATTGCACTGTTGGCTGTCCTTGCAAGACAGATTCCTTACTATAAAGACTGTTACAGAGAGGAAGGTTTTGGATAGACAGTAGCAAATAACTGAATAACCAAGTCAGCCCATCTTAACACTTTATTGCTCATGCTTTGGGTCCTGGTTACTTACATTTGCATGCTCAAAGCCTGCTGCAGACAGGCAAAAAATTACACAGTAACTCTTTTACAGCGACTCGAATGAACATGTCTTTTCAGTATTTGTTACACATAACAGTAAAAACCCAATGAGCTACTGGTGCTCAGATGAGTGGTTAAATTTAGTTTGTAGCAGTGCCACTCCTTTTTCACACTTCCAATGCAAGCAACTTTTTACAAAAAAAAGTGGAATACTTTTATGCCACTTGCTAAGAAAATATGGATATATTTGTAATACAAACGTCATTTCTTTTAAAAGTTTGGCTCATAAAAGGAAATGGAAAAAAAAAAGCTATATGGCTCTGAGCTGTTTCTATCACTATTTCCAAAAAATTCTTCTCATTTTCTGAAGCTATTATTTTTGCGAGTAGCTTTTAAGTATCCCAACTCAGTTAAAGTTATGGCTATATCCCATCTCCTACAACTAAAAATAGGCCAAAGGAAGAAAGGAGTGACAGAGATCTACTTGGTTATCAATCTTGAGGCAAATCTCAGCAGGAGCCTGCAGGATGGAAAAAGAAGATTTACTCTATGTTTTATCTTGTATGGCAGAAAAGGTGACTTCTGACTGCCTTCCAGCTTCATCATTAGAGAGCTTCTGCTGAAGACACGAACAAACAAATTGCTGGAGGAAAATTCTCTTGCTCCCACCAGAATCACCACTTCATGCAAAATGATTTCTAAACTACAATTAGACAAATGCTAAACATAGCACTTACCACACATAAAAGCAACAGTTCTCAGTGTTTGCTGCATTAAAATCTGTGTAACAGGCGACAGATTATGATGTGTGTAGTGAGACATCACGATACCAGAGAACAGGATTGCCATGATACCTGTAGAAACAATATGACAATCAGCAAAAAAAGAACACCTTGTATCCTGCAAACACTACTGTTTTTTATAACCCACACCAACACAGAAGCTTATGAAGAGGTGACTGAAGCTTCTTACCACATACTGGTCTCATCCCATCAATCATGTAAATACTAGGAGATCAAATATACATCACGTGCATACTAGAGTAAATCCTTATTACGTCATATTTTCCCACAAAAGTGAACAATCTAAAATCTTGTGTTTTTCTGCCTTTCATTCTCCTAACTGGATAGGAAGGTAACGTCAAAAGAAGAGTAAAACTAACCTGAGAATAAAGAGTCTAGAAGGATTAGAATAAATGAGATACTAAAAAAAAATCCTTTTTCTGAAATAAAGTGGTGATTTAATAAAAGTTATTTAAAGCTTGTATTTCTTAAGAACTCATTTTTGAGGGCATTTGAGCAAACTGGGGAGCTTGTCTTTACAAATTAAAAGACAAAGACCCCTAACTACCTAAGATAGGGAACTTACTATAAATTCTTGTTGGTTATATATCAAAATGCAAACATGTTGCTTGAATGATGTAATGTAATGTTATAACATTATAATTTTGGATTTATAAGAAATACAAACTATAAATAAAAAAGGCCATGTTCTGAAGCATTCACGTATTATGCTGACAATTCTAGAATAACATTCTTAAAGGCAAAATTCATTCTTGTAACAATACAAACATAAAAACACATCAAGCTGCTTGCTTCGATTTCGGGTATTACTGCCATTTCCCATATATGTGTTGGCCTATACACACAAACAGAATAGTTTTGGATGCAGGTGGGCAGAAAGGAATGTTTGCATTAGCACTATATATTCTGATTGTGTAACGACAATAATTACAAGACACATCTTTAAACATACAAAAAAATACAATTCTACAGGCTTCAGTGGAGGAACGCTGATACCTCCTACTCTTCAAACTACAGATACTCCTAACTACAGAATCCATTTCAAAATATACATGTTAGTGCACACACACATTTTAAAAAGTTGATTTCTTACCTGCAAATAATTTACAAGAAATCTAATTCTGCTATTATTTCTCAGAAATCAGTAACACATTATATAAACATGCAGAGCAAATATCTTTTAATATCTTTTTTTAATGCACTAAAAAAAAAAAAAAAAAAAAAAAAAGAAAACGCCTCCCCCCAGACTGGATCCAAACAGATGCCTGAGGTGTTTAAATCATGCTAACTGTTGCATTGTTCCCCATTTCCCTTTATGAACAGCTGTGGAAGGAGACAGGAAGCAGATTGCCTCCAAAAACCAATTAAGTCAAGAGGGGTCAGAGGCGAGCAGCCAGCAGAACTGGATCCTCTTTTTGGACCGGATTTTACACATTGTCAGATAAAAATCACTTCTAAGCCTCTTCTCCTGCCTTTGCAGCAAAATTTCTATCTAGCATAGAGAGACGATTACAAAGCCTCGTGGTCTCAGTGAAACTTTTCCACAGCACTGAAGGATGGCGAGTAAAACATCTACTATAAAGTGGGTTGGATTTTATCTGAACCGGTCACGGTGTGGGCAAGTCCTGCAGTGTGCAACTGCAATTCTTCTTCTGTGTGAGGCAGAGGTAACTGGGGAGAATACCATTATTTACCTTGGCTATCTTAATGTTTATTAAAACTGCAGTTGACTTTTGCATATTTTTATCTTCACAAACACTAAACAGAGAATAAGTGTTTGCGTAAAGTAAAGCAAGGTCAGAAGTAAAAGCACAGGTTAAATAAGAAAACATGTAAAATAAAAACAAACAAAAAACCCAAAAGGAAAACAAATAAAAACCCCCAGGATCTTCCTATTCATTTTACTACTCACCTGACAGTGAGATACCTTCAGCAAGTCCATAAGGGAGGTAAGCAAAGATAATCATCATGCCAAACTCCAGAGAGGGAGTCTTCCTTAAATCAATGTGCTTTAGCACGTATATATGAAAATGTTATGGCAAATTTGAGTGAAAAGCATCCAAAGAAAAAATTAATATATATATATCAAATATATACCTATAACTCTATTATGACCCAGTCATTAGGTTTAATATACTTACCTAGTGAATAGCTAAAAAGTTTATAAATTCACCTACAAATCAGGTGTGAAAGCATTCATATTTTATTACTATTAATTTTTTTTTTGTGTGTGGTAGAAGTCCATCAGCATGGACAGACCTAGAGACACAAGTGTTCTGTTACCAGCACACCTACTTGATGCTGATAACAGCACACCAAAATTTGTTTGCATCTAGAAGGGCCACTTCCCTACACTTTCAGTCTTTGAAATGGCCAGATGACCAAATAAGGATCTGTGTCCATAAAGAAGTGAACTGATTGCACCAAAAAATATTGCAGAGAAACCACAGAGAGTCATTAAATGTCAAAGTCTTTTTTAAAAACAGGTGAGAGCTATGAAACAGCAACTCGAAAGCGAAATAACTCTCACCCCTGATTCAACAGAACTTCCTTTTGATACTAACCATGAGCGGAGCTAAATCCACTGTTCTTATTTACAAACACAGTGCTTAACAGTATGTTCCAGATCACTTGAATATCTGTTACATATATACAGTATAAAAATTACCTAGAATGAATTCTGTGCTAACATTAGAGCAATCTTCCAGACATAACAAAGGTATATGACTTGAACAAACATCCTTCCTTATTTCACCAGAGAAGCTTTTTGGGTTGTTTAGCAAGCAAATTATGCATGGGGAAAAGCAAAAAGATACAGCTCATTGTAAATAAAAATTGGTGGCATCTGTATTCAGCTGGCTGAATATGATACATATTGACTAATATACATGTTTGATTCAAAAACCAGCCTTTTTTATATATGTGTTTTATATGTGAAATGAGCCACATACTTACAATCAGTATATTGAAATGAAATTAACATACTTAGAAAACAACTTCCCTACTTTGTAAAATGCAATAGGAACTGCTGAACAGCATTTCAGACTTGAATTATGTTCATACACCCATGTGTACGAACATAAAAACAAAATGAGCACGACAAGATACACAGTAAATCCCTAAGAATAACCGGAGAATGTGGGAACAAAAACCACAATTAGAACATTAGAGTTCACCAATTTTTAAAAAAGGATATTAATGCAGAAATAAGGCCAGTAAGTGTGCCAAGTGCTGCAGAGCCAAAGAACATCTTAAGAAAGTATCCCAGCGCCTGTAGAAAGGTTTGCCATCCACTTACATCCGACATATTTTCTCTTGTCAAACCTTCTGCTGTGCTGGAAATGTTTAAAAAATAAAAAGAAAACTTATGAATTCTAAGTCTGGATATAAGGCAAATACCCTTTGAGAAAGAAATACATGGACTTCCATTTCCGTGTTGCTGACACTCCTAAAAGGATTTTACTGTGAAATTTCTAATGAGAGGAATGTCAGATGATGTTAATCAAGTCTTGGTGCAATTCCCAAAGGGAAACACAATTCTGCTCAAAATACTGCTCTTTTGAAGAAACCTCACAATGGTGAAGACAGGCTATGATAACGCTCAATATTACAAAACAATTTTGAAACTTTCTAAAAGGAAAAGAAAGCACATTTTGCAGCCCAAGAAAATGTAGAGAGATCCTCGCAGTACAAACATATGGGAAGACCTCTCTCCAAATATTTAAATAAGAATAAGAGAGGAGGAGATCCTTGGAGAAAACCAAAGATGATCTGAAAGGGAAATTGTTTATGCTCTTCCTTAAAAGGACCTAAAAATGTATTTCTTAAGCAAATGGCTCCTTGAAAAATGACTCTGTTACCTCACTACCTTTTGCTCCTCGTAAATGTTCATAGTGACATGTCTAGACTTCACTAAGAACATGAAGATACACCTGACTTCCTTCCACTCTCTCAGCCCCAAAGTATTATCACAAGTAAAGGATGGGGATATGGGATGCTGTTCTTCCTTGTAGGAGCCTCAACATAAGTATTTAAGAAAGTTCCTATTGCATAGATATCTATGCATCCCTCAAAAGTGAAGTGTGATTCTCGGTATGAGGCAATGATGAAGGAACTACATCCGCTTATTCGGTTACAAAAATATTTTTCTGCAAGCATGAAATGACCATCTTGGTTTTCACTCTTCAGGACATTCAGATGGAATGAGAGCTAATAAACTTATTAACCTGCAAAGCAACCAATTCCAATTTGGGATCAATAAGATAGGGCACTGAAAAAGTTTCAAAAAGATAGTTATTCATTGTCTTCTGCTTATTTATGTTAGAAAAGAATGGACTGCTTTTAACTAAAAAGGATCAGTATTAAAACTCAGCTTTAAGACAGAAGCCCACAATTTGTTGCAACTGGAGATAGAAAAAACCCCTGCATATTTGAATAAAATAATTAACAGAAAAGAGTGTCTTTGCAGACAAAATTTGAACTACGTGTGCATACAAATGAACTTACTTAGTCAGGACGATAGAAACCGCATCATTGAGAATGCTTTCTCCAAATACCAGCATGTTAAGTACTGGATCCACATTGAGGGCATTGAAAATGGCAATAGTAGCCACTGGATCAACTGCAGATATTAAAGAGCCGAATGCAAAACTGGGAGAACACAGAACAAAACACAAAACTAGAGGACAGAAAAATATTCACCTAATAAATTTACATTAACACATTAACAACTACTAACGCAGAAGTTATAGAGTTCATAGATATTAGTTGCAAGTTCTGTTCTCTTTCTACTCGTGAGAACTTGATGTGACAAATATGATTTTTGTTTTTTAATTTACAGATACAGCAAAAAATAGTTGTCCAGTGGGAAACTAGTTTGAGATATATTTATCTCCTAACTCTCAATAGCAGTACCAATGTCTTGTTGCAATTGAATAAGAAAAGAAACAAATAACATTATAGACAAAGCCTAAACCAGGTATCATACAGGCATAGTGTCACCTATTCAGGTGTTTCACCTATATGGAACAGATAAAATTTCTTTACTGTGGAATCCAAAGACAGACAATACAGAAGCAATGAGATATCTCCGCTGCATAAAGCCAAATGCTGGAGCCGAGCATTGAAGACTTTTGCTGTTCATGAATGCCTTACTTATTCTGTTTCTTGTTGTTTCTTGCTTGTTACTCAAATTATTCATGAATTTTAACAGAAAAACACTGTACTCGGCTGTACAGTAAACAAACAAAACAATTCCCTCTAGGCTGGTATACTTCTAGAAAACTGGTTAGATACTTTGCAAAGTTCTTTAAAAATTTACACTATTTGTATTAAAGTCCATCTTTCAAGAGAAGATCTGGATACATAAGTCATCCCTTCTTAGTATATGTAAATAATTGCAATTAATTAAAGTTAAAATATGTTAACTTTGAGGTTAATTAAAAACATATATGTTTATGTTCTGGAAAAATCACTCAGCACAGAACTAACAGCACTAACCAGAATGCTGGCCAGCTACAGTGCATATTCCACCTATGGTATTTTTATGTGTTTCATTTGATATATACCACACCATTTCACCAGAAGCTTACCTGTCTGTCATGTTAAGTTTATAAATTACATCAGCCTGAAAAAATAGGTAAAACATAAATTACAATCAGCTATGTGTTTCTCCTTTTTTTTTTTTTTCCTTTTTTTAAATATTCACCAAATCTAGCTCTACTGCGAGTAGAAAAACAACAACAGTGGCTTTAGTATATTCTATGCAACATTGTCCTCTAGCAGTGACCTGTTACAATTCTAGTCACCGGATTCAGGAAAACCCAGGTGAAACTGCAGATGAATAGAGTAACTGAGCCTTTAACAGGAATGGAAATCTGGAAAACTAGGGAAACAGGAAGCATGGATTGTTCAGCCGAAGTGGTATCTATGAGAAGACACAATTATCTGTGTCTATAACTAATCCRAGGGGAAATACCAAAGAGGAGACTGCTGTGCTACAGCAAATTGTTGGTATAATAACAAATAAGCTTAACAAAAGGAATCTGATTACGGCTTTTAACCCTTAGAGAAGTCAACTTCTGGAACAGCCTTCTGATTGAAGGATCAGGGAATTAAAAAGGTCAAATTCAGTTCAAGCTTTACTTGCTTTTAACATGGAATATGATATATCAATGGAGGGATTTATATGATGGTGCCTCTACGATAGCGGAGAATTGGACTTGGGGATTCAGGGACTCATTTTCACAGGTTTTGCCTGCTCAGACTTTATGAGTAATAGACTCGTAAGAAMAAGCTGGATACACGTATGTGCTTCAAAGCAATTCTTCTTACCTGGCCAAGAAAATAAATTCCTCCACCTACAATGAAAGCTGATATTGCTGTGCCAAACACAGAAAATAGAGTGATGGAACCTATGTTCTGAAAAAAATTACCCTGGAATACAAAAGCAAAGTAAATTAGTAAAAACAAATGAGGAGAGGAATTGTGTTTTGGCTCTGCATCTGTACAGCTCCATCTAAATCAGATTCTGATACTGGGTTTCAGAGACAATATTAAACCTTAGTTTGGATCCAGCTACTCCAGCACGTACAGCTGCACCACCTGCCTAGGGAGATTGCTCTTTTGAGAACAGCATGCAGAGCTCAAACGAGAAGGCCTTGCTCAGAGAAGACCAAAATCACTTCAGCCAGGACTACTGCTGCAAGAAAAGTCCTTGTAACCACAGCCTCCTAGGCAAAAGGTGAAAATCCTTGCAAGCACTGTCACCTTCCCCCTTCTATAGGGGCAGAACCACCCCACCTTTCCTACACGTGCATCAGCTCCTTCCCATTTTGCCTGTTTCACATCAGCCCTCATGCAGCTCTGCTGAGGTGACAAACTGCTTGATCAAGGAAAATAACCTCTGCTGCAGTACTTGAGCTAGCTGCAGTACAGAAAGCAGATTCTGTTTCAAACAAAACCTCAACATGTGACATAAGTGTATAGCAAGGGCTAACCTTGTGCAATGAATATCCAGATTCAAATATAATAGGTGGAAGCAAAAGCAGGAAAAACATATTTGGACGAAACATTTCTTCTTCCTGCAAAACAAAAATGGAGCATAATTTGAAGGATATCATGATAGCATCACACTTTCCCAAGGAGAAATTATTTTTACAAAAACAAAGTACACTGTAAAATGAAAATTTCTCTTTTTACTATAAAAGATTGCAGAACAGCAAGCCACTTCAAGATTTTTTTTTTTTATTCAGTGATAGAAAAACAAATGTTACTTGTTTTAAATTGCTATTCCCTACAAAACTGCTGTTCTTTATTTATTTCCCTACAAAAGGTATTCCCATTTTACTGCACACTCTCAAACCTATATGGATCGTCAAGGAATGATGACCTCTTGGCAACTGATCTGAATATAATCGAGCTTAACTCTGATCAAATACAGTTTCACTAAGATTAGTTTCAGCTAATCACTGGACCACAAGAAATCAGATCACCGTCTTAGTACGCTTGCTAGTGAACAGGCTCAACATATATAGTACTATAAGACTCAGAGGCTTGATTCTTCTTGGCAAATATAATTTACGACTATAATTGAATGTGATTCTTCTGATGGTTTCTTTTTAACAGCAGAGAGATATAAATGAAGCCTAATACAAAATAAGATTGCACTTTTAGGGGGAGGAATCTTGCTCTCCACTGTTGAGATTATCTCATCACTGGGCCAGCTTTGTAACTTTTATAGCTTTATAACTTTTGGGTTATAAAATCATACCACCAGACTAGCACCTTCTTACTTCTGCTGGCAGACTAAGCCCAGAAGGCAAATTCAGCATGGCCTGAAGTGCCTCCCTTTACCAGACATGCTCCCTCCTGGCCACATGGTGCTGGACACAGCAGGACTTGTCACCTGAATGAGCAGTGACAAATTTGTTGAAACTGAGATTCAGCAGTTGACAGACTGTGCTGTTAAAACATCACTCTCAAAGAAAGAAATGCTCATCTTTAAAGTCTTGCTTATATTTGTGACAGTGACAATCATCTTAAAGGATTCAGGGGGCTTCAGAAAATAAAATTCATCCTTTACGCTGAGGTGCTTTCCTCAGTAGTGCAAAGTAGGCGCTAACTCAGTGCATGGCTAGCACTGCCCAGTTCTGGTCATTTCAGTAACTGAAAAAAAAAAAAAAAAAAAAAAAAATCTTAATTGATTACATCAAAAAAGCAGGGGTTTGGACAAGCAGAAGGGAAATAAGAAAAAGGAAGGAGCAAATTTATGCTATCCTGAAGGAAAGACTGGGAAAGCAAAATATGAAGCCTGCAAGTATCAGCCATCAAGAATCACCGGCAAGTACAAGGTCCAGTGACCACCTATTAAAGCATGATAGCAAGAAATTATGTTACAAAGTTCTTAGGGCAGGAATGTGATCTAAGAATTGCTTTTCACATAGATAAAATCTGCAGTTAAATAATAATCTATTTTTTCCTACATCAGATATAAACAAACTCTCTGGCAAACTTAAAAACATTTAAAACCTTTTAAGTTTCATTTTAGAAAGTACATAATTGTCATTGTTAATTAGATATTAGATATCTAATTAGATATTTCTTAGATATTTCATCTAAAACTGTAGCAGTCTAAACTTTAACACAGTTAAAGGAACCTAAGTAACCAAATAAGAACGTCTTCTCTGGGATCCTTTATCTAAGCTGATAATATGAGCAACTCTAGGCACCATACCCAGTGCCTTTCAAGGTTTGACTAACATTGGCCAGAAATAATTAGGCAATTCGGTGTATCAGTATTTCCTGTGTTTACAGGATCACTGCTCGATACAAAGCATTTTATAAACTTATTCTTCCTATAAACCTGATCCACTTCAGATTATTTTATTTAACCAGTAAGAAGCTATTTCAAAATGCTAATTTTGAGGATTGCTAGCTGACTTCCAATTCTAAGCCAAATCCATCTCACAAAGATCAGGAATGCAAAAACATCATCTAACAATAACTCAGGCTCCACCCTCTTCTGTTTAAAAGTGTGTACGTACAAACTAAATATCACAATTTGTCTTTTGATATAGGCAATTGCTTAAATGAATGCACATTGAATTCATTGACAAAAAATAGCCCAAATTTAATTTAAAAGCTATGTTTTGTGGAAAATCTGTGCACTTCAATGTATTTCAACTAAAAAAAAAAATCCTTTATGGAAATAACTGCCAAGAAAAAGCAAAWTGCAAGCTAGGATTAAAATTCACTACTTGGATCAAGATTTTAAGCTTGTTAATATAAATTTTGTTTAAAAAGGGTGATCCAAATCACTGTGATTGGTCAGTTCACTGATGTAATTGTAAATACTGTTTGATTCTACGAAATAAAACAAATTTAAATATTGCATGATTTTTAATTAAATTAGAAATAGCAAGGAGTTCATTGCTTTTGTGATATATATAAACTCACAGGATGCAAAACTCTTGCTTTGTTGTACGGTTCACCTCCTGGAGACGTTTCTGCCAGGACTCTCCCTCCTCAGGGAAGCTTCCACAGATAAGACCTCACAGCTTCACAGAGCAATTCTGCTTAGAGGGGATTTCTGGAGGTCCCTGATCCAATTCCCCATTCACACTGGGGACAATGTAGGCACCCTAGGTTGCCCAAGACCTTGTCCAGCCAATTTTTGAATATCTTTATAGATGGAGATTTCACAACCTCCCAGGGCCCCGGCTGCTATGTTTCTGTTCAGGCCCCCTCTGAACATTTTTCTCCAAGTATCTAAGCCTGTAAAGCCTTGAGCACCTGGACAAAAACAATCTTCTGCACAGATACTTTGCACCTACCTTCTGATGGATACAAAGCTCTTGTCTTGTTGTGAGACAAGAGCCAGAGTGGAAAAAAAAGTGGCTGCTTTAAGTAAACTCCTTTCTGCAGTAGAAACTATGGGGCAGCAAGCCCCAAGTAGCAAACCAGGCTGAATGGATTGGTCTGTGAACCATCCATTCTTAGCACTGTAATTTGTTACAGTTTTAGAGTTGTGCTGAAATGGTAAGTAAAATTATTAAAAAAACCAAACAACTTTTGATATTTAGCTGAGTCATTCTGAAGAAGTGCTCCTCTTTCCCTCTATGAAACCTCTGTTAACATCTCCGATTAAGATATGAATTTAGAACTGTATCAAAACACATCTTTTCTATGAAAGCGTCTATAGAATTAACTCTCCAAGGAGGAGCAGGATAAAATACATTAATACAGTCAAGGAGTACAGATCACAAAGAATTGAAATGCCATTTTTTTTTTAGTATAACTAGTCCCACAATGCAAAATGGCCATAACTTCTTCTACCATAAATCCAATGGGAACAGATTTTGGTACCATACAAAGGATTTTAGGGGCAAAATAGTATATAGAAAAGATTCAGCAGGATTAGGACCCCCAAATACTGGGCTGTATTACTATTAAAACACTCCAAACTTTGGCATGCAGCACATATGTTATTGGCAATGACATGAGAATAACTTAATATTACAAACAGTCTGAATTTAAACAACTCTGGACTGCTCTACAACTAAATATGAATTGCTTCAATCATACCTTCCAGTTGGCCAGCTTTTGAGCCTCTATGATTTTTATAAAAGCTCCCATGAGGATACCTATGAGAAAATGATATTTTTAAAGTATTATCCACAAAACACATCACTTTTTCCATAAATTGTTACAGACAATCAGTCAACAGGGTCTCAAAAGTTAAAAAAAGCAAAACACTGTAAGCCTTCTATTTCTAAATCACAATAAGACAGAAGTGGTTTTGTGTTGAAGACAGTTTCCAGTATGTTTCAAAATTTAAAAACTTCCCTAAAACAAACAAAGTCATTTGGGATATCTGAATACTGAACACATGTATTGAGAGAACTCTGCTCACTGTTCAGAAATGCTCTTCATCCAGACCGCATTCAAATCAACTTCTGCCTTTCCTTTTGGAGAAGCATGAGCTGGATATACTCGCAATAGTGTAAAATCCTTGCATCACATTGAGGCTATTTGCAACATTAACACAGCTTAAGCGAACTCCAGACATCCTGCACAGCAGCGAATTTTGTCTCAATGAAATCATAACACCAGCAATGAACTAGAAGATAAATTCCAATCAGGGTGGAGACAATGACATAACTATTTCCCAAATGGATTACATATATTTTAAGTCATTTAGGAATAGTAATGTGAGTATAAAGTATATTTATCAAAGGCGTTGCAAATTCAATGGCTAGAAGCCATAGCGCTCTTTCCTTCCATCCATCTTCAAAGAGATAAGACAGAAAACTCCAAACTAATGAGATTTCCTCTGCAAGTCAAATATAATTCATAGCTGGTCACTAACTGCTTGCAAGGAGTTAGGAGGATTTAGCATTCGTCAGATTCCAAATCTTGTGTTTCTCTATGGCTATTCTTTATTATTTACAGAATGAAGACTAGTCAAATGCTGGGATGCAGAAGTGAAAATATACTGAATGAAAGATAAGAAGTGACTGAGAAGCTTAAGGCATGCTTTCCTGCAACTCAAGCATTTTTCACTCTGTCATACTCTGGCTATCAAAAGAGTCTTACAAACAGCATCACATGGATTACTCCTGATGGATGTGTCATACACACAATGTTGCACGAGGCTTAAGCCCTCTTTCATACCGAACTGTGTGAAGGCATCGGTATCAGAGCAGAGAAATAATTGCCCCGTGAAATGGTTAATATGGAAAAGGAGAACAAAACGCTAAAGAGGGAACATCAAAGGTCTGCTGTTCTTTGATGTAGGATGGAATCTGGAGAGAGCTGCTCACATGCCAGATAAATACAGCTCTCAGGACAAGCACAGAGGCTTTCCATTCTACGATAGAAGCAGCATCAGAAGCCAAGGACCAGAAAAACGCTAACTTCTGAAGAGCAGCAACACCATCTTCCGCTGCTACAAACACTACTTGTGTCACTAACAAGTTTATGTGGGGAGAAAAAGTACAGTCTATACATCTGAAGCTTCCAATACTGTCCTTTCCAAACACACTTTCAGTAGCTGACGAATCAGCTTTGAGAACTCTCACAGAAAACTGCATTTAGAGAGGATTTGAAAGAAAAGAGTACCCCTAAACTCTCTTTAACAGAAGTGCCCAAGTACCTAGATTACACTAGAACAGACATGTGCACACTTTAGAAGCTGGTATCTGAGTCCCTTGTGGTCTCGATTATGACGAATTCCCAGAAGAGAACTCAAAGGGGGAAGAGCACAGAAACTCTCACGTTTTCACTCTAAGAATTCTGCCTCAGACACTTTTTTTCTTTTCCTTAGCAGTTCTGTAACTACAAATGCTATAATTCTGCATAAACACAGTTTCATTTTTTCCTTAACATTATTAATACAGGAAGGCTTCTAACCTGTGTAGGAAAGATGTTGTGTACATACACACAGCACATATAAGCAGCTGCTAGACTAGGGCTAGACTATGCACAGAGCTAACACAAATCTGTCAGAGAGACGTGGGTGACAATCTATGTCAAGGCAATGTTCTCTTCATGGCGTAAAAGTGAATTACGGAGAGTAGGAGAACTATATGGAGAGAAAAAATACCCAATCCTTTAAGATGCTTGCATTTTCACTGAGGACAGCACTGAGCTTACAGAAATCTACCAG
The DNA here is from genome assembly GCA_003342815.1 of Eudromia elegans. Lineage (NCBI taxonomy): Eukaryota > Metazoa > Chordata > Aves > Tinamiformes > Tinamidae > Eudromia > Eudromia elegans. The sequence goes on along the minus strand of PTEX01000028.1, from coordinate 818,821 downwards.
TTGCTATACACTGCTGGCTAGAAAACGAGGATCCCTGAAACCCCTACAAACTTCTAGGTCAGTAGCGTGCACTATTTCTGGCTGCTTGAGCCATTAAGTTGCTGTAGTGTCGGGGTCTCAGGATCGCACTTCCTGACAGCCTCCTCTTAAGCATTGTTTCCTCAGGACTTTCCAAACTAAGATAAAGAAAATGAATTCTGAAGGAAGGAGCTCTGGCCCCTTCCCTACTCAGGTTTCTGCCACAACCAACCAGACACTATTGTCTCTGTGGCTTGCTCCAGAGAGACTTCTTGAAACTGAACCCTGCAGAAGGCCAGTCATGGCTTGGAGTGACAGCCTGCGCATTCCTATCCCACGAGTTCAAGATAACTAAGCAAGTAGCTTGTCTCAACAATTTTTTTTTTTCCCCTCTCTGGAGAAATAGCTAATCACAAGGTGACTCAAACAAGAGTCATAGAAATGAAAAGTCCTTTCAGCAGGAGCASGGTTGCAACCAACACACTTATTTGCTCTGATCAAACACTTTTATCTCATCTAGGGCAGAAAAACAGCGTTATCAGTTGTCTCAGTACCTATAATCTGTTCAGAGGATTCTGATCACTGGTTTTGTCTGACTGAGAAATTCAAATGACAGAGCTTACTAACTGGAACCACGGTAGTCAACACATCTTCTGCAACTGTTCTTAATTATTGTTTTCATTCCTTTTTCATTTAAGCTTGATACCTTTGCAGATTATTTATCAAAGAATGCAATCTCTCATATTCCAATCTAAAATCTAAACCATTTTAAGATATAATTATCTACATTTAGTAGCAAGATATTAATAGAGTGATTATGTTGATTCTTTGGTGCTTTACCCTCCAAAATAAGAAATCTGTATGTTTACATCCATTTAAAATTACTCTGTTTTTGACATTTACAGATGACCATCTTTCACTTGAGGAGACTCTTTTTACAAATCTCTTCTTTTCGAAGTCAAATGAACATGTTTGTAAAGCAACAGCAGAAGGTGAAAGGATGAACCAGAATTATACAACTCACACCTTCCAACAGCACAATTACTCCTAGCTGCAACCTGTGCTCAAGAGCAGCACTAAACCATGACTTGGGGTAGTCAAGGAGAGTTGTACAAAAGAAAGTATCACCGAGAGGGCTTCAGGGGTGCAGAGTGAAACTTGGATGCCTATTTGTACAACCTCTCCTGTGCAGCTTTGCAAACTACTCTCCTTTAATTACTAAAGAAAGCAATTTCCTTTCAGCTGCTTCCATCTGTTAAATCAGGAAGATCTGTTTAGTCTTTTTTATCAAGGGAGTAGTTAGAAAGTTAAGTTGGGAACAGTTCATCTAAACACGTTTCCTTTGAAAACCTCACAGCAAGTTTACTAACACCAACAGTCTTTATTTTTCCTTAGATTTTTTTTTTGGGGGGGAAAACTATTTTACACCAGTCAAATTCCAGAAACCTTAACGACTAAGGTCAAAATACAGCCTTACAGAATGCACTTTCCACCAGTAAAGTGACATATCACAGAAACTGTAAAACACAGGCTAACATGTAGCTTAGAAAATGAGAAGATAAATTGTCATAATATCATACTTTTCTGCTCTGTTGTTATATTTATTAGTCCTCAATAACTGCCTGAGAACATTTATTTAATTGACAAGTCAAAATAGAACACACCTCATCTGGCCTTGCTGGCAAAACTGGATACTTGAAACACAAGCTGTGCCTTTGCAGCTGTGTATATCATTACCAGTAACAGAGGTTCACTGACCAGCAATTAGCTGGCAATTCCAGTGATTATACAGATGCCACGTCCTGTCAACAGAGTTGACAGTGGTTTAAATATGACTCAGTCAATAAGCTAAATAAATAAGGCTTAAGTGACACAGGATATCTGTTAGTCCTGTTGTTAGGAGGCATAACACTCTCTTGAGTTTATTGGAATTGCATTTGCTGATATCATTGAGTCCAGTTTAGGAGAAAATCTACACCTATGCTACGGTTCACACTGAAAATTGAACTGAACAAGCTTGTGACATGCCCTCTATGCAAAAATCCCAGAGATGCATTGCTGTTACTTACTGCAARCTTTCACAGCAGTGACAGCCCCAGTAAGAAAACTTAGCAATTTAATGAATAGGCTTTTGTTGGGACAGAAGCACAGACCTCAGCAGCACAGCCAAAATCCTTGCTCTGCTGCTGAGATGCCAAGAACAAGAAACAGAAAGAGAAGAGTGTCTATGCCTGAGCTGCTCCCTGCAGCCCTCAGCAGGAGCAGTGACGCAGGCCGCCCCAGGGCCTTTAGTCAGGAGTGCCTAGTAGGTGGCTTGGGGCAGAATCAAGAGAATAATAGCATATAGAAATCCAAAATTATGGCAGCAGGACTAAACAATATAGTGCTGTAGTTTAAATGACAGATTATATACATTTATATCTTGATTATTTTACCTTAAATTAATTCAGTGTTAGTCATTTTCTTCTCTTTAAACTGTACTCAGTTTGCAATATCTTTCTAGTGATGTCTAACACATGACAGAGCATTAATTCAAGCAAAAAATAGACTACCGATAGCCCCTTGATTAACGCAAATTTAGTATAAGTATGTCATGATTACTCACCTAAGGAAACAACTGCCACACTCTCTGGAAGAAAATGAAGTCTGTATTTTATCAGTAAATGCACCAATATGATGCAGATAGCTGTGAGGGAAAATAAGACAACAGTAGAAGATGAATGTGAGAAGAGTGTAAAATTTTTCTAAGCAGTGTTTCCAAAATATACATAGCAAAACTTTTCCTAATGATTTACTACTCATGGTAAAGATTTCTCTCCCTTTATAGAAACTGCATTTCCCTTGTTGCAACTCAATTGCTGCTGCTTGTTCCTTTTGTGTACCCCTGAGGAAACTTTTGGTCCATATTYTCTATAACTCTTATTTAGTGCACTAAGAGGTTGCAGAATAGGTAAAGTTTAAAATATCCAGATTTTCAGAATAAAGACTAGTCAATTACTATCCAAATCAGCAGAAACATTTATTGTTCTGCTTCACTGAAAATTAAACCACTAAGGGCAAAGGAGCAGTGCTGCTGTAGAAAAATGCAAAACAGATTTAGCTGAAGTTTAGAAAATTGCATTTAAATCCTATTTCGATCTAGCTCAACAAAGGCTTGAACAAGRAAAGTGAAGGATGGCATAACACCGGCCTGGATGTCTATAACACATGGCTGTGACTCAGTGTGCTAGGAAATCATCTGACAGTGGCCTGGAATWGTAATGGTATTACTGTTCACATTTACTCCAAAAGCAACTGAAGCCCAAGGAGAAACAACAACATTTTACAGAGGGGAATCAAATTACAGCCTCTTCAACCCAGTAGACTGTTTTACACTGCATTTGACAAACCTAGTCATAATTATAACAGGAATCTTCTTTCTCTTTAGATCATGTGTAAAGTAAATTATTTAGTTTAGCAGTTCCTTATAATTACTTTAAAAAACCCTACTTTGTAGCTGGTTCAGAGCAGCACCTTCAATTCACAGGTCAAAAGACATAAAATCATCCACAAGTAATTCTGAGCATTAAMACATTTTTTTTGGTTTACTACTACAACATGATCTGCTTTAACAGAAACGAAGTACAAGCCTCATAACACAAATACGACTTTTTGTTACTCTACTCTCTCATAAAATACTAAGGAATGAGTATCACGATGCCTACATCTGCCCACGTGGTTATCTCATACACCCAGCTCACACACTTAGCATTTATGTGCACATGAATGATATGATAAGACTTATCAACGGAGCAAAAACTCATAAAATACACAGTAGTATCTGCTCAATTACATGTATGTCATTTGCTCAAGGTCAAAACTGTGCATTCTTAAGGATGAGTAGAGAGAGTTCAGTTCAGGAAAGCTGACAGGGCTCCCTCCCCATCTCATTCAGTCCATTTCCACTCCCCTCATCTTTATGATGTTGAGCATTCAGTTCTCAAACTGCCAATGTTTRCAGTATAATATTTTAATGCAGACTTAAACCAGTGATTACTTTTATTAAATACTGTATTAGAGCCTGCAGTAGCTCACAAACTTCTAACAAGCAACTTGGACTTTAGGTTCTCAGCACCAGGCAGACTATTGGAACAACAGCCTCCTCATGTTATCGCAAGCAAACCTTTTGTTTGCTTGTCACCCAGTATCATTAAGTTTTGTATCAATTTCCTGCCTGCAAAACCCAAATAACACTCATCCAATGAGGAATCTGGGATGACTGTGGTAACAGCATTTGTTCACGTGCTTTGAGATACATAAAGGCACCTGGACTCTATAGATATCCAACAAAAGAACTCCAGGGGCAACCACAAATGGGATTTTTGTCCAGCACTTCCAAAAGCTAGTTGTTCTCTACTAGTTTTTCTAGCCCAAGTATTAACTCTTACCAATGGAAACATTATGAGAGTCCACAACGCTCTTTAGCCAATTTGTAAAATATTCCCAATGTAAGAGTGGTCAGTCTGTATCTGGCAACACATTGCCCATTTCAGATGGGGGAGCCATATGTCAAACGCACACCACTCAGTCAGGAAAACAAAAACAAAAAACCACCACCACCATCCAAGCTAGGAAAAAAAAAAAAAAAAAAAAAAAAAAAAAAAAAAAAAAAAAAAAAAAAAAAAAAAAAAAAAAAAAAAAAAAAAAAAAAAAAACCCCAACAACAAAGAAAAACAACAGTGCCTTAACAGGCTAAAAGATCAGTGATATACTCTCCACAGAGGGGCGGATTAAAAGCATGCAACAAGACAGTAGAGAAATTGTGGATCACACAAATTTAATAAGATAAAGGAATGACATTTTGGCCCTGTGGTGCATGTATTCAAGCAGTGCTTGAATAGTTTAACAGGCTGCAGAACACATGATATTTTAGGCATTTTAAAATAGAGGCCTGTCTTGGACACACCCAGTTCAGGAAGATCAGCTTTTGGGCTCATTCCAGTGCAGTTCTTTTACAGCTCAAAGCATTCAAGTTAAAAAGCAGTATAGGGAGATTGCTTTTCATSCCTCCTATATCCTTGAAACAGAGATTAGGAATGGCAATAATTCTAACAATTTTATGCTGGTTTTACTTTGTTCAAAAAAACTCCATTTCCCCGAGTGATTCTTTCAAGTTGCATCAAGCTGTTCGACTGGCATATCCTCCAGTCAAAAASAGTCTGGAATGCAGCCTCATAACATAGTCCTGCTCTTAAGTCTCACAAATACAATTTTACCATGAACTGCACTTTTAAAATGCATGAGACATATTCAACATTTGTATTTTAATCTCAGTCTTCTGAGCTACTGCATTTTGTTTTGATCTTTCTTTTGCATTGGTGCAAACTCTAGTATGTCATTAACCCTTGGGAAAACATTAATTTTCTTTGAAGACAAATGGTTATTTGAGAAATATGCAGCTTTCTACTTCTTGTTGCATTTAATAACATTTTTAATAGGACATGAAATTCTTGTTTTATCTTTTTATCCTTACCCAAACAGACTTATAAAAGTTTCTGCATTGCTGTTAATGCCATTATTTTCTCCAAATGATAGTGGAAAGAGCAACCATTTAGAAGGTGAGAGCACAAAAGGAGATGCTTTCTCAGTGCAGCTTGTTTTAGAGGAACCAAGCACACATATACGCATTAAAAAAAGACAAATMTTAACCCTTTACAATTGTTTTTTGTTATTGATACAATTTTGACTACAAAATTGTTCAAAGTAAATGGCAAGAGATAACTATATTCTATTAAGAAGGATGATAGCTTTAACTTAYAGAAAAGTTGGATATGCAACTGCCATTTAAACATCTATTTATGTACAGTATATGTTATGATGGCAATCTGCATGTTATTATTCCCATCACATAAATAGAATAGTTGGAACAAATGCTGAACTTTTGAATTGCGCATGTAAATCTCTTCTCTTGATTCTTGTAACAAAATATCTGAGTGCTGAAGTGCAGAATTGACCTCTCTCTAGTACATTCTCCTCAAAGAGAGCTGTAAGTATCATGAAGTATTGTAACAGTGTCATTTTCATAAATGAATACACTATATCCAGCAGTTCTGTCCAGTACATAAGGAATGCAAGGCCAGTTTAACATGAGGTTTGYGGATCTTACCAAGGTAAGATCTCCGACGGTCCTAAACCTTCCACACATTTTGGAGCATTTAGGTAGTTATATACCCAAGTCTTCTCCCCGTACAACACTCTGTACCTGTACAACACTCTGTTCCACAAAGACAGAGGAACTGAGGAGAAATAAAATACTATGCTTAAACAAAATAACCCATATATTCAGTTACAGAGTATATATACTTAACAACATTCAAAAGACATTTCGGTTCATTCACCTAATACAAGAAGACTAAAGAAAATAGTCATGCCACTGGACTGCTCCTCCTGCTGCGCCTGGACTCCGGTCTGCACGGGCAGGATGGGCTTGGCYGGAGTGGGGAGCACCAGCTTGGTGGTGGCAGCGAGCGTAGTGAGGAGCGTGGCATTGAGGACCTCCAGGGTGGTGTTCACAGACCTGTCAGGACAAGGCAACGCACAGTGAGAGGCGAGAGGAGCAGCAGGGCACAACACGGGGCTACCAAAGGGCACCCAAGCCATGCCCGGTGTCCAAGGACCAGAGGCCTGGCCCTTGCTCAGGCTGTTGGGAAGGGGTCCCGGACAYTGGCGAGCCCTGCGGCCCAGGCAGCCGCTCCCAGCTGCGCCGCAGACCCTCGGCACGGCCCCCGAGGGGACGGCCCCACCCGGCCCGCCCCACAGGCCGGTTCGCTCCCCGCCTCCGCGCGGCCCGGGCCCGGCCGCTGCCCCCCCGCCTTAACGCGGCCGCCGCACTCACTCCGCCATCTTGCCGCGAAGCCGCCACCGCCGCCACGCTCCCGCCGGGCACTTCCGRGGCTCCCCCGTGGCGCTCTGCACCCCGCCCAGGAACTCTCCGATAGGGAGCAAAAAATAAATAAATAAATACAAATAAATACAGACACGGCCCCGGGGSAGGGCGGAGTGCGCATGCGCGCCGCGGACAGCACCGCGTGACCCGGGCGGGAGGGGGACACGTGACAGCGTGGGCAGGTGCGCGCGTGCCGGGCCGCGAGCTGCCCCTCGGTTGCCTAGCGMCGGCTCTGACGTCACGACGGCGCGGTGCGCCGCCATGTCTGCGCGCCCGCGCGGGCGCCATCMGCGGTGGCGGTGTGTCGCCGGATGGAGACCCGGGTCCTTCAGCTGCCCTCGCCTGCGGCCCTTGCCCCACCGTCAGTCACCCCCTGGCTCCTTGTCCCTCTGCCAGCATCACCTGGTAGCTTCTCTGCTCAGCCACCACTGCCCCGCAGATTTGTGTCCTGCTCTCACTGGCGCTCAGTGGCTCCTGGTTCCTCCTCTGCCATCACCATGGCTTGTGTGAAACCCTCTCCTCTGACATAGACTCAGCTTGTGGTGTCCTGGGGGTTATCGCTTTGGAAAGTTGGAAATCTGGCTATGGTGGCCACAAATGTACGTGGACACRTCATGGCAAACTCCTTGGTAGGGCCCGAAAGCAGCAGATGGATCCAGAACTCTGAAATACRGCTTTGTCAGCCTTTTTAAGTTTGTTGCTACCATAACATTCCCCTCTGTAGCTGCAGACCTGTGGCAAATGCCTGGTAGCAGGTGCACAAGTTTATTCACAGGCAACTTTYGGTACTCAACCGGAGACCGAGAGCGGCGACTTCACAGCAAAAAGCAGCAGTGTGAAATCAGCATTTACCAGGCTGCCCTCAAGCTGAAGCAAAAAGCCATCCTGAAGGCCCTTCAGGATATCAAACCCTCCTCTGATCCAAATATAATGGTGGATTCATTGAACAGACACTCTGATGTGTGTGTATGCGGACGTTTTACATCTTGCTTCTGTCGTAAACTAGGAGTTGTGTCTCCAGCACAGCTGAAGCTCRGGGACATTATCGTCCGAGTCCTCAGGATGTTCCAGGGTGGAGACTCTAAACCACTCGATCCAAAAATAATGAAGCTTGATCCAGAATGCATTACAGTTAAGCTGATAAAACATGTGCATTTTTTTTCTCTTTTTTTTTTTTATGTGTATAAAAAAATAAATTTCAAAATTAGCCAGTCCYTGGCCAAGCACAGTATTTGTGAAGTTCTCCTAATGTGTTCAAAGGGTGCTCGAACACCAGAGAGATGCCGGGTGTTGCATCAGTAGTAGCAGAGAGTGGTGCAAGGCACGCTGTGTAGGTGGCTGAAACTGGTCATTCGCTGAAAGGCGAATTCTCGGTATTTCCTTCAACAACATCTCAAAAAAAGGAATTCATCTTCTGCAGGTTCTCATGTTTTCCAGCTCACGATAAATCCGAGGGTTTTTCTTTTTGCTTTTCTGGRAAGTTCAGTGAAAATGTAAGAAAGAAAATTCTAAGGCATTGAGGGATAACAGATGGGAATGAAGCAGAGAAGGATCCACGTGCATCTCTCCTTCGCAAAGTGTGGCTCATGCTCTAGGTTCGCTGCTATGCGGCCCAGTCCTTATCCTATCCACACAGCAAGCAGAAACATTTTGTTTGGAGGAGGCCTCTGTCRAACCCAGTCCAACATCCTGCTCAAAGAAGGGCCATCTTCAAGGTTAGAGCCAGTTGCTTAGAGCCTTATCCAGGCTGGTTGTTTTTTTGATAATTTTCAAGGATGAAAAGAGGCTGCAGTGGCCCTGGGAGGCCTGTTCCTGTGCTGCACCACTTCAAGGGTGTTTTTCCCTTGTTGTCCAGTGGAAACTTCTGTGTCGCACTTCATAATTTGCCTCTTCTCCTTTCCTTGMGCAGCTCAGAGTCTTCCCCCTCTGTAGCCCCCTTCTTTTAGCTTATAGATGCCTGGGTTGCCCTGAGTTAAAATGAGTAACTGCATCAGTCCCCAGGGGCAAGGTTTCTTCAAAGCAAAATCAAAAAATGGTGAAAGAGTCATCACAGATCAGGGAAAAGGGCAGGGCTGGAGCCTCGTGTGCACTGACAGCAGTTGTCACAAAATAAAGCTGTGTTCAACTCTGTATAAGGGTGGTAGAGAATAAAGAAATCTTATAACTRTCTTTCCTAGTCATCCACTTGAGTTTTGTTTGGCATGAAGAGTAGATCATCTGGCCTAACAGTAAAGGCAAAATGTTTAGCTCTGTTTTGCTTTCTCTTTGCTTTTATTTAGGTATGGGATTTTTTGGTTTTGGCCTTGGGCTTTCTTTCTTTCTTTGGCTGGTGTTGTTCCTTCAGTCCTTCAGCTGGCATGATCTGGAAGCTGCACACTTGTTTTTGTTTCGTTGGCCGGCCTTGTAGCTGTCATGTGCTTTTAATAATGAGAGATTAATGTGGAAAGAGGATGGCTGCAAATGTAATTCTCTCGGGTGTAAACTGCCCTTCCTCTCACTTTGCTTGCTGGCCTAGGTCAAAACACAGATGAGGGCTGGTGGCTACGGGAAGGATTCAGGAGGGGAAGTGGAAGGGAGAAGGATCAAAATAGAGCAATGGGAACCTAGAGCAATGGGGCTGAGCCTCCAAAACAAAACAAAACAAAACAAAACAAAACAAAACAAAACAAAACAAAACAACAGGATCTGAAGGAAACACGAGGAAAGCTGGAAGGAGGACAAGGGACCCAGACACCACCATAGCAGGGGGATGCGTCTACAGGGCCGCTGTTGAGAGGCACGGGGAGATGCAGGTGCTCAGCTGGCGTCACATGCCCATTGAAATCAAGTGTCATCCTTTAAAGCTGCACGCGGTGAGCGAAATAACCACAGCTCATCTCAGGAGTGTCTCTTTCAAGTTATTAAACCAACCTCATCAAATTATAACCTATAAAATGTTCGGTATTAGAAGAGGGTGATTTTTGTTTCTCCTCTGTGACTCATCAGCAGGAAATACCACTGGTTGCTTGATCTGTTGTTTCCAATAGAAAGGGCTAAGTCAGATTTACCGACAGAACCAACTATTGAGCCAAACCCCAATCTGGCATCATTGTACTGATAATTTTCCGTGGAGTGAGGGCTTGGTCACAACCGAAAGTAATCATTTTGGCAGGAGGCCTTGCAACCTTCTTCTCAGTTGTGGTTTTCTGATGCATGGCTGGTGAGCATCTGTTGATTAATGTGCACACTCTGTGTTTCCTTTAATAGATCTCAGGAATTTTGCAGTTGCTTAAGCTCATCTAAGACTATGTGGCTGTAGGTAAAAAAGTGTTTAGTTTTAATTCTTAAATGAGAGTAGCCTAAGTAGATCAATATGTGGAACAGAGCGCAGACACAGATGAGTAAGTGGCCATCTGTAACCTGGAAAGTTCTAGGCGAAGGTGCTAATTTGCAGACCCAGGAGCTGTTTTTCCCTTAACTGCTTGTATTTGTGCAGGCTGTTGATGCTAAAGAGCAGAGATTGCTCTAGGAAGGTTGGTTTAGCAGTTAAGGCAGCCTTCGGCCTTGGAGAGAGCTAAGTTTGCCTCTTAGATTATCCACAAACTCGGCTTGTAGGAGGTCAAGCAGTCACACTTGCTTTCATTCCTGTTCTTCATTGCTTTATAGTAAAGTATTTTGCAAGGTGTGGATGGCATTTAGTTCTGATTCTGGCATGTAGTATAGCCTGGGCCAACCAAGAATTTGGGGTTTCAAAGACACCGGTAAAGTCAACAATAACCACCAATACCAAAACCTTAAAAAATCAGCATCTCTAGCGTGCACGTGAGGAAATGCCCATGGCCACGGCAGCCAAGTGCCACCAGGGCTTGTGCTGGTTACAGAAGAGCTGCCTTTCTGGGGGCTTCAGTGTGACCAGCAATCAGGTCCCCAGCCTCATGCCAGCAGATGTGGCCCCTGGCGAGCAGCACTGTCCTGAGAACATTCTCTGGGCAGAAATATCCTCTCCTCCCACTGCCTTCTCACTTCATTCCTGCACTCCAGCCCGAGATTGAGGAAGAGAAAGCTGATTGTAGTTTAAGAGGAGCAATGAGCAATCTTTGTTATCAGAGCAAGGACATTTATTTATACAGGCAAAGGCTAAGCATGTGGCTAAGAAGGTAGGAGAAGAGACAGCCGTGTAATTTACTTGCTTTATTGCTTTTGGGCAGATGGGAAGGATTCTCTTGGGCTGACTGATGAAATGCTGAAATTTGTTTTAAACCCTTCACTATATAGATTTGGTTTTATATCTTCTTAATGTGCCTTAATCCGTGCATGTAGTGTCTTACTCTCTTGGTCTCTAAATATTTGTAGCAGGCATGTGGGTCTGCGCCTGTAAGTGTATATATAGGTACTTATATCTGTAAGTTTTAATAAACATATGTGTAGGTAAATTCCAGGCACTGTTTCTCAGCAGATAATATCTCTCCTGTTGCTGGAGTATTTGTTACTTGAAATTATTTGGTGCYGTAGCCCAGTGTGTTGTTTGCTTTCATTTCTTGTCTGTTTTTGAAAYGCCAAATTGGAGTTTATGCCGGGGGAGGCAGTAATGGAGGGAAGTGCATCGTGTGTCCAGGACTGGCATCCGTGATGTGCTGCAATCGCCAGAGACTGTGAGCAGCCTAAAATGTGAACAAATGGGACCCGCCGCCTTGGAAAGAGAGCCAAAGGGAGGGAATATTCTCAAGGACACGGCCATATCGCTTGCTGGTAATGTCAGCCAGGAGGCTGAGGGCAAGGCCGTGGAGACTGAGCTGCTCTGCCCTTGGATGTGCTGACATGCTGGGGAATGGCTTGTTGGGAAGGGCCTGGGGAGTTCTCTAGTCCTGCTCTCCCTCAGGGCGCTGCAGCCCTCGCGTCCCTTCCTGCTGCAGGCACCAKCTACGTGTTCACGCTGACCTGTCCTCTGCCATCCATCAAGGACCTCGTGCCAGGTAAACCGACACCAAGGACACCAAGCTCACCCGCTGTCCTTGCGAGAGACGAGCTGTGCTGGGTGAGTGCTTCAAACTGTGTCAAGTAGTGCAGGGAGCTGCTGCTTCAGAGACAAGACATCATGGAATTGTCCTCGCTCAATTTTGCTTTTAAACAGTTTTTTTTTTCCTTCTGAGAATTCAGCATTTCATACACTGCAGAGCTGGGGCTGTGCTGTGTGCGCTATGACTCACTCGAGTCCCTTTTAGCAGCAGTATTTGATGGGCTTTCRTTCTCAAGATGTGGCCCTTTTGATGTGAATGGGTCATGCTCGGGGACAGGCCTTCGCAGGAGGCTCTTGCTGTGAAAAGCTAAACTGAGGCACAGAGTAGCCGGAGAGGCTGCCCTGAAGCCCATGGCAAGTCCACAGATGAGGTAGGAATCCAGTGTCACAGCCTCTCCTAGCAGCTACCTCTGAACAACTCTGTATCTTGAGACCCGCAGCTCCTGCCAAAGACTGGGGAAATTTGCTTCAGCTTTTCCACTCTCTTTTCCTATTAGACTTTTTTTCACCGCTGCAGACAGCTCTCACTAACAGCCCTTCCTGCTCTGACACTTTGGGCCCCTGCAGACAGCCGACCGCACGGGCTGGCTGTGCAGCAGCCTGGGCACCAGTATGGGCAGCTCCACAGCTGGCTCTTCCAACCGATCCAAGGACAGTCAAGCCATGGCTGAGCAGCACCTCCAGCAGCCCCCAGTCCTGCTTCCAACACTGGGCTCCAAAGGCTTTTGCATGCTCAGAAAATGACGAGACAGAAGAGTGATGCAGTACCTCCCTTTTCCACTGAACATCTTCCCCAGTTCAATCTAACATCTTCTTTAAAGGATTKTTCTCTGATTAATTTAATTAAGCATAGCATATTGAAACAATGGAAGCTTTAGTATCTGCAGCTCCTCGGGCAGTGAGTTCAACATTTTGCTGTAGGCAGTGCCAAGAGCCACCTCCTTTTCTCTGGTCTGTGCTTGGCTGATAGCAGCTTTGCTCTGCACCCTGCCATGCAGAGGGAGGGATCTGCCCTGAGCTCCCGGGCATTTGCCCTTGGTAGCCACATGGCAGCTCTGCCCTGTGTAGGAGTCACTCATCATGCAGGAGGTGAAACCCAAAGAGCAGCTTCAGGTAGTTGTGCCTTGCCTATGCCCTCCTCTCTTCCCGTCTACACTAATCCTCTCCTGCACGCCCTGTTGCCCTAGCGTTTTTACTGCTCAGTATCATTTTGTTGAGGACGCTGTTGAGGTGTTCTATGGGTTACATTCTTCCTGGCATACAAGTGAAAAGTTTTTTCCTCGTTCCTTATGACAACAAAAAAGCCSTCTTGTCAATGGGAATTAGCAAATTCTTGTGACAACTCTAACCACAGTGTCTTGCCAGCTGCATTATAGTTAACTGGTACCAGCCCAAATGAGTCCAGGAATTAAAAGCACCCGCTGTGACATGTCTACAACAAAACAGTAATGAGAAAAGAGCCCAACTGTACAAACAAGGGCTTTTCCCACGCAGGGATGTAGCCCGGAGCATCTGGGCACTCCCAGGACTTGTTGCCTCATTGGCAGCCTTCTCTCGAGGTGCCTGCACAGCCCTTGCCTGTGCCTGGGCCCTTCCAAGGAGGATACCCATCTGGTGTGTGCCTTACTAGCTTGGGGACATGGCAAATGTGGCTGGGACCCTTGGAGGCCGCCAGGGAAGGCTCCTCTGCATGTGCTTTAATGGCAGCGAGCTCCCAGGTGTCCCACCAGCTGATTCTTCCCAAAGTGGCCCTGGGGGCTCTCTGGAGATGATCATGGATTGGCCTCCAGCCACTTCTGCTCTGTGACATGGATGTGGCCAGGAAGAGCAGGACTTTACTCAATGCCCTTTAGTGGATCATTGGGAAACCAAGCAGTAGGAGCTGGAGTTTGAGGGCACTCCGGTGCGCTGCCCGTTGTGCCACGGTGCCTCTGCAGAGGAAGAGAGGTTTCACAGCTGAAATGATGCAGCATGTGTCTGCTGTACAGCAGAGAAAAATTCAGTGTTATACCAAATACACTGCCTTCTGCTCTGACCACTTGRCACGCTTTCTTTCATGCCTCTCTTGTGCTGGGGGAAGTTGGGGCTGTTTGTACAGGCCTGCCTCTGTGGCACCTTCTTCCCTGCCTGTAATCCATCATTAGGACAGCAGTATCAGCATAGGCTGATACAACACAGCTCTGTTCACACCTACTCCAGAAATCACACTCGACACACGACACAGTGTCCCCATTTGATACTGAGGGGCATCACCTCCCGTGGTCGTGTGTCCTTTCCTGACCTAGATAGGGCAGCACGGCGCCTGCAGCCTGCAGCAGAGATAAGCGGAGAAGCAGCAGAGTTACGGGAGTTCAAGAGAAAAAGCAACAGTAATGAAGATTCATCACCAGCCAGAACAGTAACTATCTCATAGGAAAGATRGGATATAACAGGAGAAACATGTAGGATGAATGGAAGAAAACTGATACAGAAGGGCATTCTGTAGCTGACCATGCATGAGGAGCAGCGKTTGTTGGAAAAAAGGAGAAAGCCAAAGGAAAGGGAATTATTTCCTTCTTTGGCAAGGCCAAAGTCCTTGGATYCTTCTCTGTCCAAGAAGATTTTGGCTCTGGTTGCCTCATTTACACCTCTGCAATGACTCCTCCAGCAGATCCAGCTACTCCTCCTTTTCTGTCCCAGCCAGTATGCTGAGCTGGGGTACAAAAACTGGAAACCCTGAGGGTCAGACCTTTGTCTTTCATTGTCTCCAGTTAATTTCAGGGACATTGCAGAAAAACACTTGCAAGATCTCTGGGTTTGGACTGCTCTGTGTAATATTCTCTCCTTCTGTCCCAGGCAAGCAGTGCTGGCTCGAAGTGATTGGAGCTGTTTTAGGCTTAGAAATCTGCAGTCCAGTGTGAAATGTTAACAGAAAGCTGTTTGTTTAGTTTAAAATATCCTTATAAACTAAACAACTTAATTCCAGGTTATATACAATGGGCTGCAAGCTATAAAATTTTATTCTTCGTTTATCTGGGAAGAATATGCCCACGGCAAAGCAAAGCYAAGCCTGGTTTGCTGCTGTAAATAGGCATTGCTCTTAGCAAACTCACTTCTTAGCTGCATTCAGCCGTTGCAAAGTAAAAATGGAGGTTGCATAAGAACAGAAACCCTGTGAACCGGGATGAAACAGGCAGTCACGCTTGTAACACAGGGGATGCTCTTCCCTCTGAATCTTTAAGTGTGGTTATATCATCTCTAAAACCTCACATGAAATCCCGTCGCTTGTGTTTGAGAAAGGTAAAATATGTGGCTAAAAAATAACTTCTAGAGAATTAGCCTGTTTTAGCTGAGTGACGTCAGGAAACAGAGAAACGATCACGTTCTTTGGTTATCTCTTCTACTTTCGGTATCACAACATTCTGTCTGGTTTCTAACCAGAATATTTGTGGGTGCAGTTTCCACATACTGACTGTGGTTACATCTTGTAGTCACTCAGGTTGTTCCTAAAAGAATATATTAGACCTGCTGTCTTGTCTGAGTTCCAGTTTAGCCGATCTTATTCTGCTTTGCTACAGTTTTTCGTGGCTCTTGGTGGTGCTCAGCCTCTCTTGCTGTGCTGGGCAGCCCTGGGTTGTTTCTGGGCCGCTAGCCACAGCCTGCTGCTGGCATGGGCTTAGATTTGAAGTTATATCGTTGATATATATCTGGGGAAATATCTGAGCACACTGAGTCAGAGTGTGGACTGCAACCCTTGTTCACGCTGTCGATGTGAACCCCGTGCACTGAAACCACATGCAGCAGCATCCACCTGCAGCGTCGCTCGCCAGGCCCAGCTGGCCACCTTTCTGGGTGGGTGTCCTTGGCAAGTGACTCATATGTGCCCAGCAAAGCCGTCAAGCTTGAGAGGGGCCGATCTCAACGCGACTGCACGGCACCGCCTCGGCAGGGCTGACGCTTCCGCAGGGYGTTGGTCTTGCAGAGCCTTCACTGTGTGATGGACAGGGAAAAAAATGCCCTGCTTGTTGTTCATTGCTTCTGTTGTGCTCGAGAGCCCAGCAGGGACGGCTGTGCAGTGCCACCAAGCAGACTGTCGTGCGCCTAGAAGTYCCCGACCGCTGTAAATAACCCTCCTGTTCTCCCCAGGAGAAACTTCTAGCAGAAAAAGAGCAGCTATCTGGGGAAATGCAGACGTGCAGGAAACTCTCCTGGAGAGATTGCTGCTGTTCAGAAATCAAGTCATTTCCAGGGTGCCGAAAGATCCGTCGCCCTCAAAGACACTGACTCAGGACCTGGCTCATTCCTAGGGAGGCTCCTGCTTGTGTCATCTAATGCTTCAAAACCTATCGCGATTACCAAACCGAGCTGCCCTGCAGAGTGGCACCTGTGATGGASCCGAGAAATGTTTCAAGCACGTTGTTGTGACTGGTGCTGTGTGAGTCTTCCAGGCCACTTGAGAGACACTCTGCCCTTGGGTTCTGTGAGGAGAGAAGCAAAGGGATGTGGACATGGGAAGCGGGTGCCTGCTCCYGCTCGGCAGGCTCCGTCGGCACCTGGGAGCCCAGGTCGGTCCTGCCCGGCCTGGTGAAGCTCTTTGGCACTGGCCAAATAATGGACTTTCTTGCACTCAGCAGCCAAAGCCTTGGAAACAGGCATTTCCTGGTCCTTTCCCAGGCTTCGCCAGGGGGTTTGGCAAAGCTGCACACGGCATCAGCTGTTGAGCCTTAAATGCTGCAGGGCCTGGGTTGGTCATGTGTTGATATTTTGCAGCCACATATTCCGAATCCTGCTGTTTCATCTGTCACAGACAATCGTACATTCAAAGCAACCAGCCCCAAATTTTACTTTCTGCTCCGTGCTGGGGAATTTCTGGTTCTTAGTTTTTCAGAGGCACCCAGCAAGGTTGAGCAATGCACCGAAGCAGTCTCAGGCTGCCTGAGCTTGGGGGAAGCTACCCATTTCTAGGTGTTCTAGAAATTGCATGCAAAAAGCTGTCCCGAGGTGTGCTCATCACCAGCCGTGGTGAAGGCAATTAAACCTCCCTCCGAGTGACACTTCTGTGCAAGAAGAGCATTATAAGGCACGTCGCCGAGCTCAAGCACGGCCGAATAAATCATCAGAGGCAGCAGCTCTGAGCTCTAAACTGTTGTGCTCCAGATGAGGTCTAAATCACTCGCAGCAGCAACAGCAGCAGCTGTTTTTAGAGCTGCAAAGGTCTCTTCAGCTTGGCTTCACCTTCTCTGCTCTCTGGCAGGCTTGCTCCTGCAGACGCCTCAGAACTGGTATTTATAGAGTGACAGCAGGGATCCCGCTGCAAACAGGAACAAAATCAAGCATCAAAGGAAATCATTAGGATTTCCTCAGAATAAAATAAATATAGTAATGGTGCGAATGCTCCCTTGGGGAAAAATAAAAGCACACGAYACAAACGAGCTGGTGCCAAAAGCGGATAGTGATGAAGCCTAGGAGGGCGAGGGCCAGAAGGCCGGCGCTGATGGCTCTARCAGAGCCCTCTCCGACTGCAGCAAGCCCGTGTCCCCAGCCCCTGCAAGCGCCGCCTCGGTGCTCAGCGTGAGCACTGAGAGGCGACCGGGAAAATCCCCTTGCTCGTAGCTGTGGAAGCCGCTGTTTAATTTGTGCCACTCAGCAGAGGGATTTGTAGTCTGTAGTTGAAACACCTCATTTAATGTAGCTATGGCAGTTTCTTATTTACCAACCAAATAACTTCCCGTTTTGGGAACCTGGTGAAGGTGTTGGCCTTCGTAAGTTAATTCTGCATTATGTAATTAAAGGGGTTAATGGAAGGCAATTTCCTCTGAAATTTGTTCCTGGTTGTCCTTGTCCTCAGTTTTCTGGAGGGCAGCAACATCTCCATGTAGTGCCAAATCCTGAAGACAGGAGCACCTTCACAGGGAGGCACCATTTCACCCCGCATTTTTCTCTCTGTGCGTGGGCACAATCCGAATGTTTCTCTTCCACCCATGTCAYCTTCCTGGAGCTGAAACTGGCTTCACCTGCGGCACGGCCCTCTCATGCAGTGCTGCCAGACTTCCTCGTACCCGCGTCCCGATGGGGACGTGCCGCTCCTCACTCTGAGTCAGACGGGACAATAGAGGCTCCACCACAGAGTCACGGGCATCTCCAGCTTAGCGTCGTGGTGAGCTCMAAATGACCTCTCTATTTTCAGATTCTCAAACAGTTTTGGGGTTTTTTTGGCAGTGCTTTAGCCTGGCTGTCGTCATAGGTTTTTGAGGGCGATTTTGTCAAATGCTGTTTTAAAATCTGGATAAATTACCAAGTACCAAATTACACRATACTTTTATCTGTTGCCTGCAGAATTTTCCTTCCGTGGGAAATTTTGGAAAGTACCATCTGATGTGTTCCTCAGCCAAAATATTTAAATTTTCAAGGCATTTTGTGCATCTTCAGGTAAGCACACTGTGATGTAGATTATCAGCATTCATAGTTGGGCTGACTCAGAGGCAGAGAGATCAATTTAACCTTTAAAAAGTGCAGTGTTTCCTATTCTARCCTACTATTCTGTTGCCAAGCACCTTCCAAGTGAAAAGGTCTCTCTGCGAAAGTATTTCCTTTGATACTGTCCCCTCCCGAGAGGGTGACACATCWGGTGACTCTGGCAATGAGACATCCYTGTACTTAAGGGCGAGAGGCCCAGCAGCCTTTCAGAGGGTTGGTGGGCAGCCTGCGTTGTGAGCGGGTCTGCAGCAGGAGCAGCCCGTGCTGGAGCTCCTCCGTCTTAACAAACAGCCCCCTGCCTTTGGTTCTCTTTCTGCTACTGCCAACACATCCATGGGAGATAAAATAGCAACAAGCGTGGGTGGCAGTGGTCTGATACCCAGCCTGGGATCCCAGGCYACTTGGGCGTGCGCTTGTTACCACATTAAGAACACACCTTGCAGGGTTGTTTTGAAAACCTGTTGCATCAATAATTATGTCAATAATCTRGCACACTGCAAAGGGTAGGTTGGACGAGTGCTTATCGCGTGCGCTGTGCTCTGGGTGCGCACGTAGAGAGCGTTTTAATTCCTGACGTGCGCGTGTCCTCTGTCCTCCGTCTCCAAACCAGTGGTGAGACTGTGCTGGCTTCACCAGAGCCAAAGCAGGCGCCGTGCTGCCAACAGGCTCCCAGCACAAATAAAGAGAKCGCAAAGGGAGGCCGGGTCTCCTGGTCTCGGTGTCTATCAGATGGATGCAGCTCCCGGTCCCACTTCACCGCGCAGACTGTCTGAGCGCAGAGCTCGGGCACACGGGGCCTGCGCTCCACCCCACTGCTGCTGTCCGTCCTGCGTGCAGCGCGGCTCTGTTGCTCCCTCCTTGCTCCGCTCCAGGACAGGGCGGGCCGGGGGCTTGCTCCGTCCTGCCCTCGCCAGCAGGTTTGCGAACAGGGGACAGCTCTGAACGGAGCCTTCAGCCTCCAAGGAGGCCAGGCAGAGCCTGCCTCCCCACCAAGGACCATTGCTGCATGCTGTGCCATACCGTGCTGTGCTGTGCCATGCTGTGCCATGCTGAGCTGGGCTGTGCTGAACTGTGCCATGCCATACCAAGCCGTGCTGTGCCGTGCTAAGCCGTGCTGTGCTGTACCATACCAAATTGTGCCGTGCTGAGCCATACTGTGCCAAGCTGTGCCGTGCTGTGCTGTGCCAGGCTGAGCTGTGCTAAACCATGCCGTGCCATACCAAGCCATGCTGTGCCATGCTAAGCCGTGCTGTGCTGTGCTATACCAAATTGTGCCGTGCCAAGCCATGCCGTGCCAAGCTGTGCCGTGCTGTGCCATGCTGAGCCGTGCCGTGCTGCACCGAGCGGTGCCGTGCCGCACGGGTGCCCGCACCTGCAGGAAGCAGCCCGTGGGGCTCGTCGGGCCGCTCTGTGGGCAGCGCCGGCTGCTTCCTCATTCCTGACAGCGTCACCCTCTCCCAGCTCCGTCCCCACCACCTAGTTTCCACCAAGCTTGGCAGGGCTTCAGCTGCCTCCTCATCCGTCCCAACTGCCCTGGCAGAACCTGTGCAACTCCGCACGGCTCCAGGAGGGCCGGGTCAGCTCCAGGAAGGAAACTAACTGGGCCTAAGCTGGTAATTTCATCACTGAGGCCAAGCAGGCTCCTGCCAGCCCTCGGCTGCTCTTGGGGCTCACGCTTCTTCACCAGGTGGGGCACGGCAAGAGCTATGGCACGGCCAGAGGAAAGCGGAGGCTCCCCACGTGTGCACCACGTCTTGCAGGAGCTGCTTGAGGTTGTCCGCACCCGGCCACCCCTTCCTGTCCACGTGCCCATCGCACTTTGCCTCCCAGCCCTCCGTTCTGCTGATTCCCGAGTCCATGGCCTCATTCCAAACTGAGCCCCCAGCATAAGCCAGGATTTTAAAAGCCCTCTTCCTATGTCATGTTATTTAGGTTATTGGCAAGGGGAGAGAAGGGAGGAAGAAAGCCGGGGCCATGCTGTGAAGAGAACCACGGCACGGTGCAGGACAAGCCAGCACCATTTCCAGCCACGCACTTGGGGTTAGCAGGGAGGGGAAGAAGGCAGCAAAAGGTGCAGGGGCTTGGCTGGGGCTGAGCCAAATCCTGGAAATGGGAGCAAAGGGCAGGGATCGGGGCCCAGGGCAGCCGGGCACCGTGTCCCGGGGCCGTGGGGCTTGGCTGACGCCGCGCCGGTCCCTATTGCGGCAGCCTGGCCCCAGGCCGGCAGCCGGGTTTCTGGGTGGCTCCTGCAGCAAAGTCACTGCTAATTAAGTGTGTTCGAAAGGTTAGATCATTGGCTGTGATGATGTGTCACCTTTGACCATGTCTGCGCCAAACATACCYGAACCAGCCAGGAGAGCTGCTTTGGCTTCCTTGCCCAAGGCATTCTTTTAGGTGCTGGAGAAGAGCAATTGTGCAGATACTGCATCTTGCCACCACTTGGCCAGAGCAGTTCTGCTGGAATACTGTGGGCTTCCAGAAATTAATAGGAGTCAGGAGTTAATTTATTTAAATGAAGGTTGTGGTGGAGTGGCAATCCTGGAAAACGAGAACGAGCACAAGTTTGCTGCAAAGGAGTTAACTCAGACCATGCAGCCTCCGCAGGGAAATCCCTGCTCACCTCCTGTCTGCCCAAGATCATCTGTCCTCACCATCCTCCCRGGCCTTGTTTACATCAGCAAAATCAAAGCCTTACCTTTTAAAGAGAGATTCCCACTTTTCTGCCTATCCCCGCTCACTTGGACGTTATCTTCATTTCTATCTCCTCCCTCTTCCCTGCACCTATTTATCTAACCTGAATCTATTCCTCTCACATTTCTCCAACACGTGGGAACTGTTTTCTTCAGCTGCCTTTGCTGCGTCCATGCTCAAAGAGAGGCTAATTCTTTATAGGATTACTGCGATATGTAGATTTACTTGGTGAATCCTTCACTGCAGCATCTGGCCTCTAACTGCCCTGGTAGTCACAGAGCTGCCAGCTTGCTCTGAAGTGGCAGCTCCACGTTAGGTAATTCCTCCGTGGCTGCCCAGGAGAGGCCAACAAGCCAGGCGYGGGTCCCATCTCCACCCAGCGCATCGCTCTCCTTGCCCAGCCCTGGAGCAGATGGGAAAGTGCAGCCTCCTTCTTGCCCCTCGCTGACCCCAGCCCGGGGCTCTTCTCTCCTGCTCTTTCATTTTGCAGCATCCTCATGTCTCCTTTCAACTCATACACGCAACAGAGGAGCTACCTACTGATCTGCCTAAACCTACCTAATTGCTCTGCTGTAACCGACCTGGTTGCTGATTCCTGATGATGATGATCACCAAGTTGGCCATGGTGACTTCATCCCTTCTTTGCAGCCACCCTTGTTGTCTCCACTCGGGCCACAGACATTCAGAGGTGTGGATTATCCCGGGGGTTATCCCGTGGATTATCCCAGGCGTTACCRCYGGCGCTGTCCCTCGGCACTCCTTGYACCGTGTTTATGCTTGCCCATGTGGGGTGGACACAGCCCCTCGCTGCTGAGGGCTGCAGGCTGGGAGGATCATCCCATGCTCGGCTGCCGTGGGGYGTCCCGTGCCACTGCTGGGCCTCCCAGGCCATTTGTGTCATCTTCCACTGCCACCACTGGTGTCCRAGGCCACAACATGGGCCCCAGAACCATTGCAGTGTGTCCCAGGGCTATTTTATGTGTCTCGGGGCCATCATGGGTGTCCCAAAGCCATTGCCAGGTGTCTCATGGCCATCACCTGTGTCTCAGGACTATTACTTGGTGCACTGTGCCTTCACCAGGTGTTCCAGGGGCATTGCCGGGACATCCACAGYCACCGCTGGGTGTCCCAGGGTCATTGCTCCGTGTCCCTGGGTCACTGTCAGGAGACCTCGGGCCACTGATGGATCTTGCAGGGCTATTGCTGGAGGCCTCAGTGCCATCACTGGTGTCCCAGGACCACCCCTGGGTGTCCCACGACCGCCTCTGGGTGCTCCAGGGCCATCATGGGTGTCCCAGCGCCATCAGCCCCAGGGCTGCCTCTAGGTGCCCAGGGCCATAGCCGGGTGCAGGATGGGGCTGGGACGGACGAGCGGGCCGTGTGGGGGGAGCTCTTTGCGCGGCTCCCCGGCATGGGGCGAGCCCTTTGTGCAGCTCCCCGGTGGCGGGGGACCCTGTCTGGGTATCCTCGACTGGGGGGGGACCTTATTCGCGGCTCCCCGGTGTGTGGGGCGCCCTATTCGTGGCGCCCCGGTGGGGATGACGGGG